>CP139503.1:194267805-194658459 GCA_021014915.2 Artemisia tridentata subsp. tridentata | reverse complement strand
TACAAGTCGGCTTAGAAAACTAGTATATTACAGTATATATATATATATATATAATATATTATATATATATATATATATATATATATATTAACGACCATTATATATATAGCATATATATAATTACAATATCCATCGTGCGGTTAGAAACTAGTATATAACATGTATATATATATATATATACATGTATAATATATACATGTATATATATATATACATGTATATATATATATAATGTATATATATATATACATGTATATATATATATATACATGTATATATATATATACATGTATATATATATATATATATATATTATATATACATGTATATATATATATATACACATGTATATATATATATATACAAATGTATTATAATATATGATATATATTATATATATATATATATATATATATATATATATATATATATATATATATATATATATAACATGTGTATTATATATATACATGTATATATACATGTGTATATATATTATACATGTATATATATATATATATATATAACATAATGTATATATATAATATATATATATATATATATATATATATACATATTACAAAGGTATATCGTAGAAGAAATTTGTCGATTCTAAAAGAACATGTGAGTATCAGAACTGTGTTGAATGGGATAATGAAGGAGTGTGGCCTGTCATGAACAATACACACTATATCATTATCACAATCAACACGTCTTAGTTATTAGAGTTGATCTATCAAACGATGTATATGAGTTTCATTGTTTAATTTAACAAACTCTCGATAATGGTCAATTTAAACAATAGAAGTAAGATACATTGTTAGATAGATCTGCCCTAATAACTGAGACTTTCAAAGTGAAGTTCAATGTAGCCAGCTGTGTATGGCGACGTTACTTTGTAGATGCCTGTTTTAGGTTGTAAAAAAGAATGGAACCGAAAAATAAACATAGTTAATCTTTCTAAGTCCCCTTACAGTTCCATTTCTTGTTTCAACTTCCTTTGTGCAACCGCCTGCACCAAGCAAGTTGCTAGGTTGTTGAAAGAACAAAAGGAACTGTATGGGAACTTAGAATGAGTAACTATGTTTAAGTTCCAGACTAATTTATTAAGTTAAAGCATTCATTAACTAAGTAATGTAGGTATCCAACACATAGGTCGCTACTTTAAACTCTTTTTTTTTGAACAATTTTATAGAATCCACAACTATAATTTACGATAGACCTTTGGCATGGCAAGTTACGGTTACAATATTTGGTTAGCGAATTCATTAAAATAAATGTGAATACATACCTTGCTATGTAACGACATTGAAGACTAACAGTTATGGCGGCATGAGATGAGGCAAATGATATACCTGTACATGCATGACCATCTAAGCATAAAATTGATTGGAGTAAGTTTAAACTTCAATTTTTTAAGTGTAAGTTCGACTGTTTCTTAACCTGGGAGAGAAGGACCAGAACGGTGATTCTTATGTTTCAGCTGATCAACAGACGACTAAATTCTAAGGCGTTCGATAAAAAAAAATTACCATAACAAATGAAGACTATCTGTTACTTTTTTTGTATGCCAATACTAAAACTTGATGTCATGTGGCTCTTAGAGTTAACTTGTTCTCGCATACCCACAACTGCAGTTGCAGAAAAGGTGTTGATTAGCAGTATGGCTCAATTATCGAAGAAAGATGGGAAACGGAAGAGGATGGTGCGAAGAAGTAATTTGCACCAAACTACTTGTCACACCATCCTCTCCAATTTCACATCTTTCTTCAAGAATTGTACCTTACTGGTGATCAAGTCCTTTTCTGGACCTGCAGTTATGAATATGTGAGAAAAAGGTAACAATTAAAAACACATGACATGAACTGTTAGTATCGGCAACCGAAAAAACTACCAGATAGTCTTCATTTCTTATGTTTAGAATTTTTTTTTATCGACCGCCTTAGGTTTCTTGTTATCTCCTGCACCAATAAAAAAGCAAAAAAAAAAATTAAGTGTGACAAATATAGAATATCAGCTGTTAAGATCAGGAAATAGAAAAATAAGCAAACAATTGTATCGAACGATTTAGGAGGTGTTAATAATCATAGGTGGAAAATCTGACCTCCCTCTCGAACCCCTTTTGTTATTTAAATGGTCTTTAAACAATACTCTGCACCAGACATATTGATAGACCGTTAAAATACCAAAAGGAATTCGAGGGGAAGGTCAGGTCAACCATCTTGGCTGCAGTCATGTGATCATTGGTGGCACGATGACATACTTTGGTACTTTGAGCTTCCGCTTGAAATGTTGTTATGATAGTTTGAGTCTTCGCTTGAAATGTCACGCAGGAATGGGTTCTTGAGGGAAAGCTCAAAGTTCGAAGTTGTGCCTAATTAAAATTTACTGTGATGAACGATACACATTACATTATCATCACAATGAGAGTTATCTGTTACAATCTTTGATCAAAAAAGAAGGTAAAAAGAATCTGTTGAATATACAAAATTTGTTATCTTACAATCCATCGAGTGGCGAGTGCTATTGTGAACAAAGCTGAAATGTATATAATCTAAATGTCAACATAGGTGGCAGTTAATAATAATGTTTATTGTGTAGTCAACATAGGTGGGTGTTCTTACCTGCTTGAACAAAAGATTGTGTTGTACGATATGGTTGAATTTTGGGAGATCAGTGGTGGAGTTACGAAAGATATATATTTGCAAATACAGTTGCATAAAAGGTATTGATCAACAATACAATTGGATTCTAAAAGATAGATGGGAAACAAAAGAGGATAGTGCGAGGAAGTAATTTGCACCAAACGACCTGTCACACTATGCTCTTTTGTTTCGCATCTATGTTTTAGAACTTTATCATATTGTTGAGCCAGCACTTTTATGCAATTGCAATTACAAATACATGAAAGAAAACATACTGTTAGAGACAAAAAATATTATTTTTTAGTATCGACGGAAAATCTGGCCTTCCTCTTATTTAAACGGTCTTTAAACACTGTTCTGCATCAAAACCATTGATAGTCCGTTGAAATACTAAAAGGAATTCGAGGGGAAGGTCAGAGTAAGTATCGTTGCTATAGTTGGTTGGTTGTTGTTGGTGAAGGGTAACTTTTTTTCGTATATTTGCAACTGCAGTGACACAATTGGTTCTGGTCAACAATATGGTTCAATTACGAAGGAAAGATGGGAAACGGAAGAGGACGTTGCGAAGAAGTAATTTGCTTCAAATCACTTGTCACACCATTCTCTTCGGTTTCTCATCTCTCTTTGCAAATTGAACCCTATTGTTGATCAGAACCTTTTGTGCCACTGCAGTTATGAATATGCGAAAAAAATTATCTATGACATGTGTATGGCACTAAATGTTAGTATCAATAAATAGAAACACATCAGATATTAGTTTCTGCTACTATGGCTGGGAATTTGAACATAAAAAAAATGTAACCTTAATTTTAGAAAAACAGTATATTAATACAATTAACTAAATCTTATGTCATGTGCCTGTGAGAGTTAATTTGTTTTCACATATTCACAATTATAGTTGCCTTAGCCTAAGTAAAGCAATAACATTTAGCAGGATTCATATAACACGTGTGACCCACTTTAAATAAAAGCCATTGACAATAAAAAATAGAAAAATTATATCTATATAACATTTATCAGGATGCATTTAGCCCATCTACTTTTGAGACCCGACCCATGGCTGACCCGGCCTATGATTTGGTTATCCGTGATGTTGATAAAAATGAAGACAAATACCATCATTGAATGCGAAAATTTTACCACATGTCTTCAATGAAAACAGGACACAAATTTTTTAAAGTTTTCAACTGAATTAACCCATTTGAAAACAGTATACATTTGTCATTAAGTCAAGCAGGAACGTTTTTGTTAACAAAACAGAAAGAATAAAAGTTTTAAGTATATTAAGTTTAAATTACCTTTGAGACATTAACTATAACAATCAACTTTGAAATCCACATCCCTGTGTAGGTAGAATCAATTCCAGCTTCCTAACGTAAGAAATGGGGAAATGTTAAAATTTGTTAACACGAAAAAAAAAATAGAAGAGTATAAGTAGATTGATAGAATATAATCATTTAAGTAAGTAAATTTTGGTGATACTTAACTTATGCTTATGTTATTACTCATCATTTTTACCTAATCTGAGCTGCCAAAACATCAAAAAACACTCAGAAATGCATCATAATACTGAAATTATCCCAAAATTGTGTTTTATATGTTTCAGATGCAAAATGTTTAAAAACTGATGAAAAATGAACAAAGTTTGCATAATTGGCAGTTTCAGTCCCTCAACTTTTAAAAGTTGTCAAATCTAGTCCCTGATCACTAAAAACTTGTACAAATATCATTGATGAGTGTCTAAATACTCATCATTTATTCCCATTTGAACTACAAAAATGACCAAAAACACCCAAATTATATTGCAGATATCCTTGTTTTTGTGTTTATATATGTGCAGGTACGAATATGAGAAAAAAAATAAAAAGAAAGGCAAAATGGACAAAAACCGAGCACGAGATTGAAAAGAGCACAAAATTGCGAGTCTATCGTTAATTTTATTTGGAGCATCGAGGCAAAAGAAAAGAAGTTTAAAGATTATTTATTTCAAGGACCATTGAATTAAATATAAAGAATGATGAGGGACCAAAAGCGTTTAATTCATATGGAGTTTAAAGAAGACAGGGACTAAAAGTGAAGCGAGGGGTGTAAAATGTCAAATCAAACCAAACTTAAAATAAATTCATTTCTAGAAGATTGTGGGACCCACAATAATATAGAGTTAGCAAAATTTGTTGTTGGATACGTGCAACAAAAGAGAAAAAAAAAAAAAAGAAGAAACAAAGTCAAGAGCATGTGGCTCTTTTGTGGTTGGACAGCGACGGAAGGAAGAAAAAAGAAAAAAAAAAAGAGAACCGCCTCCAACTGCTATCTTTAATCAAAGCTTCCACATGAAGCCTCATTCTTCAGCCAATAGCAGCTCGACACGTGGCAAGGATGAGCAAAAATTAACCGCCTCTTGCTGCTATAAATAGAGATGCTCCGGACAGTTTTTATTTTAGTAGTTGTAGTAGTTGTAGAGTAATTTTATTTTTATAAGTAGTTAGTAGTTTTATTTTTATTAGCGGTAGTTAATTTTTACTTAATCGTTTTTATTGCTTATTTTTATTATCTTGTCATTTAAATGCTTTCAGGATCTTATTACTTTTTTACAAATTGTAATAAACCTATTTACAGTACCAATTTCAATCTACTTATTGTCATTTTACTGCTTATCTTTATTATTTGTCATTTAAATGCTTTCAGGATCTTATTACTCTTTGACAAATTGTAATAAACCTATTTACAGTACCAATTTCAATCTATCTTTATATTTCAATTTATGCTTAATCGTACTTTAATTTTCAAGTCATTTAAATATTGTGCCCTCTAGCTCAATTCAAACATAAAAAGAGATGCATGAGTTTGTTAAGCTCGGCTTATTTTTTAAATAAGTCTTGACATTTCTTAAGTTTGAGAGCATTTAAAATTTAGTTTGTCTGTTTATTTTTAGTTTTCTTTTGTTTAGTAATTATTCTAGTTTTAATACTAGTCCGATCTATTCTAGTTTTACTAGTCCGATCTATTCTAGTTTTAATACTAGTCCTAGTAATTTAGCTTTATATATTATTGTTTATTTATTGTCATTTCTTAACGTAATGATTATTATCGTTGTTATTAGCATAGATTTTATTATGTACGAGTAGTTTTATATAAGTTTGCTTTATAAGTCGCTTTTAATTTATGTTCACATGTTTTAGCGTAAAAATTCAAAATACACCTTTTTTCTATTCAATTTCACCCGATCACAAATTCGTTTTATTACAGATTTCACGCCTCGTTGGGACTTAACGACCCGGGGAAACACTAAACTCCTTTGGTAAATTGCATTGTGCCCTAGATTGTTTGACTCTTGTTGACCATTTACTTGGTCAATATTAGCAGACCGTTTGGGGCCGATTAAATTTTGGCGCCGCTGCCGGGGAGGTGTGCTGCGTAGATCGAATTTGAAGAATCAGTGTTGTTGAATATACATCCATTGTATATTTACCATCCTTGTTCATATTCTTTTATTTTTATATATATATAAAAACCAAAAACCCAAAAATATTCATCTTTACCCTCTTACCCTTTTTGATTCTTTATCCCTTTATCCTCTTAAACCGTTTGATTCTATCTTCTTAAACCTCCTTAATATTTAATTCTCATGTCGTCACGGGGCTATCACTGTTGTGATTGTAAAGGTCCACTGGATGATAATAATCATTGTTCCAAGTGTAAGTGTGAGTAGTGTGGAGAGCATGCACCAAAAGAATTTTGTTATTGGTGTGAAGTAGCCCGCAAAAGAGAGCTTAATTCCATCATTAATTCCATCAAAAGTTTTTCCGAACGCCCTCCACAACCCCAACCATCTTCACTCACTCAGCATAATTGTTTTATATGTGAAGATCCGTTGGGGGATGATTCATAGTGTGAACGATGTTTTTGCAAAGGATGTGGGTTTACTCATGGACTTTGCACGTGTTGCACTTCTGAAATTCAAAATACACTTGATTATCCAGCTTTTCACCACGATTTCAGTACCCCTTCTCAGGATTCATTTTGGCAAGAACCGTGTTATCAAAACTTCAATGACACATCATTTCAAAATATGCCAAATGATCTTTGTGATCATTGTGGAGGTCTACACCTAAGTTTTGATTGTCAAGCAGGAAATACGTCTGTCTATGAACAAGATCCATGTAATCAAAACTTCGGGTATGACCAATATCCATATGATTCTCCGAATCAGTCACAACAGTTTTACTGTTGTGAGTTCTGTGGTGGTCCACATTATGAATCCGATTGTCAAACGAGGACCCCGCTTGTCTATGAGCAAGGCCCTTGTGACAATTATGACTATTCTTGTCATGACCAACCTCCACATGATCAAACTCAGCCTCAGCTATCTCCTGAAAAATCTCTCAAAGATGTATGCCAAGAATTTCAAAATTTTGTTATGGACTTGGCTGATAGGCGTACCCAAGAAGAGCGTCATGATCAATCTATGGAAGAGTTACTTGCCATAGAGCGAGCTGCACACAATCGTTTCTTATTTAATCAGGCGTGCATGCTCGATGACGACGATGATGACGAGGAGAGTACTATTCCTTTGAGCGATATCACTTCTCAACTCCCTCAGTCCATTGCAAACACATCATCCTTTCCAACTTTGGACCCCAAGGACTCTCTTATTATGGGGGATGAGCATATTAGCACTATTCCTGAAAAGGAATCGGACGAATTCATAAAGTCTAGTGCTGAGAACCTTATCCCAATCCCAAGTGAGTCTGAGGATATATCCGACAGTGAGAGTGAAAAGGATGACTCTTTTGGTGAAGAGAAATCAGATGATGACTTTTCAGATACCTTCTTAATAGGGGACAAGGAAATCGAAATCAATCCTCTTAAGGAAATTGATAACCTTGTTCCAATTCCAATGGTGTCCGAGGAATCCTTTGATCTTCCTGAATCTACTTCCCAAACATTTGATATGACTATCACAAATCCCTTGTTAGACTTTGATTCTGAATTTACTCTAATTTCAGATAATCAAATTTTTGAAAGTGATGAGTCAGATATGGAGACAATAATAGACGAGGTGCAAACTTTTAGCATTCCATGTGCAGCACCAGTCCCACCTCCGTATATCCTTCCTGAGCCCAAGCTCAAAGACGTACTTCATAAAAGTGATTATCTTCTTGAGGAGTTTCTTGATGAACTCGCTCACATCGATCCAATCCCACCTGGGGATGAAGATGATGACTTTGATTTCAAATCAGATCTGAGAGAAATTGAATATCTTTTATATCGTGATCCATCACTCGATTCAACTAATTGTGCATCTAGTTTGGGGGAGTTAACCGATAAACTATCTCACATCATATCTCCGCCGGAGTATGATCACTCTAAAGACTCGGAGGGAGACGTGATCTACAGTGAGCAGTTGCTTATTAAAGACACTATCCCGAATCTCCATTCTGAGGTGCGTCTAGATCATGATTTTAAAAGCTTAAATGACAAATCTGATAATAATGACAATTATATCATAATTGTTATCGGGATCTTTCTACCTTTCTTCACCTATACGGTGACTTGTCCTCTCATTCTCCCATTTGGAAATGAGGACAAAGTTTTTGACCCCGGCATCTTTTTTGAGCTGGATGTATCTCATCGGAGTGGATCTTTCAAGAAATTCAATGTTGATCCAAACATCCTGAATGAAAGTCCGATGGGGATTGTCTCTTCCACATGCTCCCCCAAGAACAAATGAAATCGGGGTCGAGTCAAGCTAAGTGACTCGGTGAACAAAAATATTAGCAAAACATGGGTTTTCACCCATGTCTCTGACTTCTTTCTTTTTTCTAACACCTAAGTGTGGGGGAGTTGCCCCTGCTGTTGTACAAAGGTTTCAATAAAAAAAAAAAAAAAAAAAAAAAAAAAAGTGTGTATATATAAATAATGGCTATTAGTATTACCTTTTTACGTTCTAAGTGTCGGCATAATAGCCGGTACTTTGAATATTGAGGGCAATATTCAGTTCTAAGTGTGGGGGGGAATTCTAGCGAATTTTATCATATGTACCATCTAGTACCCCCATTTTGGCCAAAATTTTAAATTTTTTTTTCTCACTTAGAACGCAATAAATGGTTATCAGTCCGCCATGTCTAACCCACATAAGGATTGGCTAATCCGAGAGCAAACGGCTCTTGGTAAAGATATATCAAATCCGTTTATGGCTTACAATTTGCCTAAAATTGTATGGTATTCAACTCACCATATCTTTTATAGTGAAGAGTTGGCTAGTCCAGAAGCAAACGACTTTAGGTAAAGACAAATCAAATCCGTTGACAGCTGATGGTTTGCTCAAAATCATTTGGTTATTAATGTACCAAAGTATCACACTAAAACATTGGCTACTCCAGAAGTAATGGCTTTTGGTAAAGAGACATAAAATCCATTAAATTTTCATAAAAGATTGCTAGGGACTAGCAATAGTTTAGTGTGGGGGATTGATGAGTGTCTAAATACTCATCATTTTATTCCCATTTGAACTACAAAAATGACCAAAAACACCCAAATTATATTGCAGATATCCTTGTTTTTGTGTTTATATATGTGCAGGTACGAATATGAGAAAAAGATAAAAAGAAAGGCAAAATGGACAAAAACCGAGCACGAGATTGAAAAGAGCACGAAATTGCGAGTCTATCGTTAATTTTATTTGGAGCATCGAGGCAAAAGAAAAGAAGTTTAAAGATTATTTATTTCAAGGACCATTGAATTAAATATAAAGAATGATGAGGGACCAAAAGCGTTTAATTCATATGGAGTTTAAAGAAGACAGGGACTAAAAGTGAAGCGAGGGGTGTAAAATGTCAAATCAAACCAAACTTAAAATAAATTCATTTCTAGAAGATTGTGGGACCCACAATAATATAGAGTTAGCAAAATTTGTTGTTGGATACGTGCAACAAAAGAGAAAAAAAAAAAAAGAAGAAACAAAGTCAAGAGCATGTGGCTCTTTTGTGGTTGGACAGCGACGGAAGGAAGAAAAAAGAAAAAAAAAAGGAGAACCGCCTCCAACTGCTATCTTTAATCAAAGCTTCCACGTGAAGCCTCATTCTTCAGCCAATAGCAACTCGACATGTGGCAAGGATGAGCAAAAATTAACCGCCTCTTGCTGCTATAAATAGAGATGCTCCGGACAGTTTTTATTTTAGTAGTTGTAGAGTAATTTTATTTTTATAAGTAGTTAGTAGTTTTATTTTTATTAGCGGTAGTTAATTTTTACTTAATCGTTTTTATTGCTTATTTTTATTATCTTGTCATTTAAATGCTTTCAGGATCTTATTACTTTTTGACAAATTGTAATAAACCTATTTACAGTACCAATTTCAATCTACTTATTGTCATTTTACTGCTTATCTTTATTATTTGTCATTTAAATGCTTTCAGGATCTTATTACTCTTTGACAAATTGTAATAAACCTATTTATAGTACCAATTTCAATCTATCTTTATATTTCAATTTATGCTTAATCGTACTTTAATTTTCAAGTCATTTAAATATTGTGCCCTCTAGCTCAATTCAAACATAAAAAGAGATGCATGAGTTTGTTAAGCTCGGCTTATTTTTCAAATAAGTCTTGACATTTCTTAAGTTTGAGAGCATTTAAAATTTAGTTTGTCTGTTTATTTTTAGTTTTCTTTTGTTTAGTAATTATTCTAGTTTTAATACTAGTCCGATCTATTCTAGTTTTACTAGTCCGATCTATTCTAGTTTTAATACTAGTCCTAGTAATTTAGCTTTATATATTATTGTTTATTTATTGTCATTTCTTAACGTAATGATTATTATCGTTGTTATTAGCATAGATTTTATTATGTACGAGTAGTTTTATATAAGTTTGCTTTATAAGTCGCTTTTAATCTATATTCACATGTTTTAGCATAAAAATTCAAAATACACCTTTTTTCTATTCAATTTCACCCGATCACAAATTCGTTTTATTACAGATTTCACGCCTCGTTGGGACTTAACGATCCGGGGAAACACTAAACTCCTTTGGTAAATTGTATTGTGCCCTAGATTGTTTGACTCTTGTTGACCATTTTACTTGGTCAATATTAGTTGACCGTTTGGGGCCGATCAATCATTTTAGGTCCTTGGGGATTCATAAGTTGTTAGAAAAGTCCTTTGAAGTTAAAAATTACAAAATTACAACTTTGGTCCCCCAAGTTTGAAAAATGTCAAAATTAGTCCTCGGGTATTTTAAAATGGAAAAATATGTTTTATACCCTTGTACTATTTAAACTTGTCAAGAAATACCCTTGTGATAACTTTGGAATAATTACAGGTTTAGTCCTTGGATTTTCAGCAAATTACAAGATTGGTCCCTATGATTATCTAAAACCAAATCCGGATCCAACACTAAAATAAAATCCAAATACAACCCAACCCTTATCCCATTTACTAAACCCAAATTCCCAGCCCACAACAATAACCCAAGCCCAAATCATAAATAAACCCGACCCACCCTTTTATTTAAATAAAAAGTTTGACTTCGGTCAAACTTCTTATCCTCTTCCTTCGAACCGCCAAACAATAACCAGTCATCACCCCCACCTCACCATTTTCCACAGCTGTCTCACCACATCATTCCCCCTCCAAACACACTACCTAACATTGCCAAATGCAATTAATGCATCTTCCTTCTCCCCAACAGTCAGAGATAGTGGGTTTACCACTTTTCCATTTTTCCCGCCAAAAGCTAATATGGACGAAGGAGATTAAATTGGAGCAATTCAATGGATGGGATTTGATCAGAGATGATGACTTAGGGTTTCCCATTTTAATTTTGTATAAATAGAAGCAATGTAGCTCATAAAAACCAAGTAGCTAATTAAGTAGAATCGTATTTTTAATATCAGTAGTCAATAGTTGTAATTTTCCATTCTCAGTTGTAAGATATGTTAAATGAAATGAAAGTAATCTTATTTTAAACTCTTGTATTAATAATTTCAGTTGTTCTCAGTTTCATAGCACACTGTTAAGCTCAATAAGCTCAAATCCTATTCATAAGCTCTCATAAGCTCTCACACCATTGCTATAAGCTTATACAAGCTTAACATAGCCTGTTGTAAGCTTATATAGTTAATTAGCTGTCTTGAATTTGAATTTTGAAGAAAGTCAACAGAAGTCAACTATTGAAGCTAATAAGCTATTTTTGGTGAATAAGCTGATCAGGAGAGTTTTCTTGGGTTTTTCTAGCTTGTGTGAACAAGCTAGGTTGGTTCTGATCTGTTCATGCTATCCACATAGCCACAAAATCAGTTGTAAGCTTTTTAGCTTTTTAGCATTAAAATCCAAATTATTGTATAAGTGCTTATAAGTAGCTTATTCATGTTGTTTTATACTTTTTGCTAGTTTCTAAGAGTATTTCATTAAGTATAATCAGTAGTTAATAGCTTGTTCTTAATTTTTCTTAAAAACTTAGAAAAACCAAAATCAGTCACATATAGCATAGCTTAGTTAGTTGCTTCATTTTGTTTTAAAAGTTGATTATTAGAGTTTAAATAAGTTATTTAATCAGAAAAATATAGACTTATAGTTTGTAAAATTTTGTTTCATGTGCTAAATCCAAAACAGACCCCACAAAGGAGTGTTTGGATTTAGGCAGTCACACAGGCCAAACAATAGTGTACTATACATGTGCACTTATCTCAACTTTGTTCCAGCATAAATAAGCCATAAAAAGCTAATATTAAGTTCTAGATAGCCAGATTGGTTGCTTATGCAGTTTTACATGGTCCTTGTGAATCTCAGTCAACAAAACAGTCAAACAAGCCATTAGCAGCCATAAGCTGTTTTGGCCATTAACTTTGCCATCTTTGCACTTCACTTAGTCCATATAGTCATTCACCAAAGCCTGGTTAAGTCACCCATAGCCTAGACAAAGTTTCTTAGAAACCTGCATACTCAGAAACTTAAAACAGATTTTGTGGTTTTCAAGGATTTTCCTTGATTTTTAATTTTCACACCATAAGCTCTCATGATCTGATTTTCTGGACTTAGATAGTCACCCAGCTCACCTATCTTAAGAATTTTTTGCAAGATTTTTAGAAGTCCACAAGACCTTTAAATTAAGCCTGCAAAACAGGCCATTTTGCCCTGTGCAAGCCTGCACATCAGCAGACCAAAAAGAGCATAAGCTCTTTTGAGCTTTTTCTGGCTTATCAAGCCTCTCTTTCTAGTCCCTATAAGTCATTCAGGTGTGTCTCAGTCCCTAGTAGCTTATTTCATCAGCTCATAGCTTATCTTCTAGCCTATAGCTTCATTTGAAAAATCCTAGGTTCTAAAAGCTTCCAAGCCAACTGCCAAGTGCTTATTTGGCTTGCCTATTGTCCTTAGTTGTGCTTTTTAAGTTGTTTTGTGCTTAATGTAGTTGTTTAAGTTGGTCCTGAGCATTTGATTAATTTTTGTGCTTATTAGCTTAATTTGGGCTTATTAGCAAACTGCTTATTAGCCCAAATCTGCTTATCAGGCTTAACTAATTTCCACTTTTATTTTTCTTATCTTTCTAATATTAATTTAGACTTATCTGTAATTTTTCATAATTTTCCTAAGTCATTTAATATTTTTAATCTTTTTAATTAGTTTATAATAGTAATTAAATCATAATAAATAGAAAAATAATCAGAAAAATATAAATCCAATTTTCATAATTTTCTTTTGTCATTTTTAATCTAGGAAAAATATAAAAATATTTTTAGACCTTAAGAAAATCAAAAATAGAAATAAAGTGATAGCTTCTATTTAATAGAATTTATCTTTTTAAATTTTAATTAAGTAATTTTCATTTTTATAATTTTATTAGCTTTTTATAATCTTATAATATTTTTAGAAAAAGTTTTAGATTTTTCTTTGCTCATTTAGTATTTTTTATAATTTAAAATAGTTTAATAAGTAATTAAATTAATAAATAATTAATAATAATTAAATAAAAAGTATAAAAATTATAATTTAAGTTTTTAAATAAGTTTTAAGTTATTTTACAATTTTAGGTTTTAAAATTTTATAAATTTCAGTTTTTGTCCCGTTTTAGATTTTCTGTTACGCATTGTAAGTTTATTTTTTCGCGTTTAAATTTTCTGTGTATATCTGTTTTCGTTTGTTATTTAGAATTATTAAATAAAGCAAAATCAAAAATATCTGATTCATCAATCACTCTAATCCAAAGCTTTTCACAGTTTTCCATTCACACCTCGTTGGGAAACGATCCGGGTGATCACTTGCCTGGTTTCACACTACACACGAGTATTCGTTCTGAGGCTGTTTATATTTTATCATTTATTACGGTTGACCATTCACAAGTGGTTGACTTGTGTGATAGAGAAATAAAAGATAACTAGTTTGGGAGGAATCAAATTTTGGCGCCGCTGCCGGGGAGGTTGTGCTGCGACAGTTGTGTAGAGTTTTAGCGATTAGTGATTCGAGATCCTTCTATCAGAAGTTCCTATTTCCCAAAAACCATATAAAATACAAAAATATTTTTCTTTTCTTTTCTATATATTATTATTATTATTATTATTATTATCATATAAAAAATAAAAACACCAAAAATAATTTCCGTTTTCTTTGTTAATAATAAATAACAATAATAAAATTTACCATCGAGAACCAAGACAGAGTACTACCTAACTGGGGGTACGGCCATAATAAGTTCCCAAACATCAGATTTAAAACTTGCCTTTGTATCACTTGCGAATATCGGCTCACCTTTAATTGATAAACAAACTCTAACGGAGGTTTAAGGATAGTCTGACATTAAATTGTCGGACTGAAAGAAGCGGGTTTTTAAGGAGCATTTAATTGCCCACCTTTGCTTCTCCGCCACTCTGTGCGTTTATCTTTTAGAGAGCTACCGTACGCTTGTTGATTATTGGTTTAAGTTCACTTGTGTTTTGCTTCTGTCTTGTTTTAATTGGAATATTTTACTTAGTGCATGCGCACTCGTTCTTCCACGTCATCAAGCCCTTTACGTGAACTCGTAAATATTTCGAGAAGACGTAATCGTAGACGTGCTGCCCAAATAGTCGAACCCGAGATTCGTACTGTTCCCACTGATAATATGGCAGACAATCGCACAATGGCGGAAATGCTCCGTGCACCCACCGAGGGTTACGGAGATGCCATCGTTTTACCAGCCATCGATTCTGATCATTTTGAACTGAAAACACATTTGATTCAGCTCGTTTCTACCAACCAATTCCACGGGTTTGAACGAGAGGATCCTTATGCACACATTCGTTGGTTCAACAAACTGACCTCTACAATCAATTACAAAAATGTGCCGCAAACCGCGATCAAATTGATGCTATTTCCATTCTCACTTGAGGGGGCAGCCCGAATCTGGCTGGACAAAGAACCCCCTCGATCCATTGAAACTTGGGAAGATCTAGTGCAGAAGTTTGTCAATTATTTCTTCCCTCCATCAAAGACGACTAATTTAAAAAATGAAATTGCTGGTTTTCGTCAAAGTTTCGATGAAAATTTCGGAGAGGCATGGGAGAGATTTAAAGATCTCCTAAGAAAATGCCCACATCACGATTTTACGGAGTTACAACAGATAAATACGTTTTATAATGGGTTAACCCAAAACGATCAAGATGCACTTAACGCAGCCGCTGGTGGCAATATCTTGAATCGTCGACCTAGAGAGGTGGTTGAAATCTGTGAAAATAAATCAAAAGTTCCTATTTCTCGAAACAAAGTGAATGTTCCTGTCACTCCTGCCTCGTCATCCGGTAACTCCTCAGAGTTAGCCTTTTTAACGGACTCAATGCGTTGTATGATGAAGGAAATGAAAGAACTGAAGAGTGAAATTCACAAACCAGAACAAATTAAAGCAATAAACAAAGTGTGTGAAACTTGTGGTGGCCCACATGCGTATTATGATTGTCAAGCAACCGATGCTTCTCTTTACCCAGCTCCCGTAGCTGTAGTAAACCAAAATCAATACCGTCCGCATGCTGAGACTCAATACCGAGCACCGAATGCTATGGTCCCACCTGGTTTTCCACCCGTGCCAAATCAGAATAATCAAAACCGCTTTGTTCAAAATCAGGGACAAAATTTCAACAATTCTCAAAATTTCAATCAAAACCGAGGTCAGAATCAGGGTAATTTTAACCAAAACCGTGGTCCAAATTTTAATCAAAACCAAGGTTCAAACCGAAATCAGACGTCCTCAGATGAGTTGCTTAAGCAATTCATGAAAACTCAAGAGGAAACAAATAAGACACAATATGAGACAAACCAGTTATTGATTGCTCAATTAAACCAGATCAAAAAGTCTTTAACTGATATACCTTCTACCTCGGGAGGTCTCCCAAGTAACACTGTTGTCAACCCAAGGGGTGAACTCAAAGCTGTCTCCACACGTAGTGGTAAAGCTCATGTTGAACTCAAGGTGAAAAAGGACCCGGTACTTCCCACTAACAATGGAAGTGCTAAATACGTCCAACCTTCTGTCATCCAACCTTCGGTCATCCAAAAATCTACACCCACAATTGCTCCTCAGCCGTCAAGAATCGATCCTACTCTTTCACGATTTACGGTTAAAAGTTTGTCAACCAAACTTAGTGAGCAAAGATCAGCCAGATATTATTCCGAAATGCTCAATGCTGTTCCTGTCAGTGTACTTGATGACAGTGATGATGACGAAGATACCACTTACGTCAAAGCTATCACCACTCGGAGTGGTGCTGCTTATGAGGGGCCAGCTGGCCCTATTCCTCCTCCGTTGTTTGAAATGGAAAAAGAGACGGAGGATACAACGGACAAAGTGCCAATTCCAAGCCCACAGAGTACAACACATGTCCATCCTCCGGTTGGCCCTAAAAAGAAATCCAAACCAGGAGTTGTCTTTGAAACTGTTGAGACTCCTGAAGTTATTGCCCCTAAATCCAAGCCTTATATTCCTTACCCATCGCGCTTAAATGAGCAAAAGCTCCGTGAGAAGGCTAGTCAACAAATGGACAAATTCTTTCAAATCTTTAAAGAATTACATTTTGACATAAGTCTTGCGGATGCTCTCATTCTGATGCCCAAATTTGCATCAACAATCAAACACTTGTTAAGCAACAAGGAAAAACTGATTGAAATGGCTAAAACTCCAGTAAATGAGAACTGCTCAGCGGTTATCTTGAAAAAGCTTCCGGAGAAGCTTGGAGATCCTGGAAAGTTTCTACTACCTTGTGTATTTCCGGGAATGGTTGAATGTTATGCCTTAGCAGATCTAGGTGCAAGCATCAACCTGATGCCTCATTCAGTATGGAAGAAACTTTCTCTTCCGGCTCTTACTCCTACCTGCATGACTCTTGAGCTTGCAGATCGAACCATAACTCATCCCTGCGGCATTGCCGAAGATGTATTTGTGAAAATAGGAAAGTTCCATTTTCCAGCTGACTTTGTGGTTGTTGATTTCGATGCTGATCAAAAGGTTCCTCTAATTCTTGGAAGAGGATTCCTAAAAACGGGCCATGCTCTTATTGATGTATTTAAGCATGAAATCACCTTGCGTGTGGATAAGGAAGCTGTTACTTTTAACCATGATCAAACCTCGAGGTACTCCTCAAATTATAACTCTGCATCGGTTAACCGAATCGATGTCATTGACATTATTTCAAAGGAATACTCTCAAGAAAATCTTGGTTATTTTCATAATTCTGTGAGTGGGGATCCCACCACATCTTCTCAACATATCATAGCCGACTCTTCCCCTTCTCTCACTTCGGTTGAGGGAAGTGATCCCTTTTGGGATGAGGTCGATGCTTTTCTCGCTGTAGATAGTTCACCTCCGCATGAGGTTGATGATAACTATCTTGATCCTGAGGGGGATATTCTTTTTCTAGAAAATTTGTTAAACGAAGATTCATCTCCCCCTCTTCCACCAAAACTACTTCATAATGCGGAAACCAAGTCAGTTGAAAAAACTGATAAACTTCCGGAGATCAAGTTTAAGGACTTGCCTCCTCCACTTGTAATTCTTGAGGAGGAAGTTCTTGTCTTAATTGCTATTCAGATCTCTCTTCTTCCCTTCACCTACCCGGTGATTTCCCCTATCTTTCACTCATTTGGGAGTGAGGATATTACTTTTGACCCTGGCATTTTCCATATAACATTGGTTTAATGCCAGATTTATCTCATCGGTGTGGAACTTTCTTATACTCAATTGGTTATCCAAGCATCTTGAAAGAAAGTCCGATGGAGATGGTTTCTTCCACTTACTTCCCCTTAGACTTTTAAATTGCTTTTTCTCCCGGGCTGTTCAGGAGCCCTTTGTTACAGTTGACCGTTCACAAGCGGTTAGCTTGCGTGATAAACCTGACTGTTCGGGAGGAATCAACTCAATTCGGGGTCGAGTCAAGCTAGCGACTCGGTGATCAAAAACAGTAGCAAAATATATGGGTTTTCACCCATGTCTCACCCAAGTGTGGGGGAGATGCCCCACATGTTGTAAATATGTACAATAAAAAAAAAAAAATGTGTGTATATAAAAAAATGGCTATTAGTAGTATTTCCTTTTTACGTTCTAAGTGTCGGCATAACAACCGGTTCTTTGAATATTGAGGGCAATATTCAGTTCTAAGTGTGGGGGGAATTCTTGCGAATTTGATCAAATGTACCATCTAGTACCCCCATTTTAGCCAAAATTTTAAATTTTTTTTTCTCACTTAGAACGCAATAAATGGTTATCAGTCCGCCATGTCTAACCCACATAAGGATTGGCTAATCCGAGAGCAAACGGCTCTTGGTAAAGATGTCTCAAATCCGTTGATGGCTTACAATTTGCCCAAAATTGTATGGTATTCGACTCACCATATCTTCATAAGTGAAGAGTTGGCTAGCCCGCAAGATTATGGCTTGTGGTAAAGGCAGTGGAAAACCATAATTGGTAATCAGCTCACCAAAGATAATATTGATAATTTATCTAAGAGTTGGCTAGTCCAGAAGCAAACGGCTTCTGGTAAAGACAAATCAAAACCGTTGACAGCTGATGATTTGCTCAAAATCATTTGGTTATCATTGTACCAAAGTATCACATACTAAAACATTGGCTACTCCAGAAGTAATGGCTTTTGGTAAAGAGATAAAATCCATTAAAACTTCATAAAAGATTGCTAGGGACTAGCAATAGTTTAGTGTGGGGGATTGATGAGTGTCTAAATACTCATCATTTTTACCTAATCTGAGCTGCCAAAACATCCAAAAACACTCAGAAATGCATCATAATACTGAAATTATCCCAAAATTGTGTTTTATATGTTTCAGATGCAAAATGTTTAAAAACTGATGAAAAACGAACAAAGTTTGCATAATTGGCAGTTTCAGTCCCTCAACTTTTAAAAGTTGTCAAATCTAGTCCCTGATCACTAAAAACTTGTACAAATATCATTTTAGGTCCTTGGGGATTCATAAGTTGTTAGAAAAGTCCTTTGAAGTTAAAAATTACAAAATTACAACTTTGGTCCCCCAAGTTTGAAAAATGTCAAAATTAGTCCCCGGGTATTTTAAAATGGAAAAATATGTTTTATACCCTTGTACTATTTAAACTTGTCAAGAAATACCCTTGTGATAACTTTGGAATAATTACAGGTTTAGTCCTTGGATTTTCAGCAAATTACAAGATTGGTCCCTATGATTATCTAAAACCAAATCCGGATCCAACACTAAAATAAAATCCAAATACAACCCAACCCTTATCCCATTTACTAAACCCAAATTCCCAGCCCACAACAATAACCCAAGCCCAAATCATTAATAAACCCGACCCACCCTTTTATTTAGATAAAAAGTTTGACTTCGGTCAAACTTCTTATCCTCTTCCTTCGAACCGCCAAACAATAACCAGTCATCACCCCCCACCTCACCATTTTCCACAGCTGTCTCACCACATCATTCCCCCTCCAAACACACTACCTAACATTGCCAAATGCAATTAATGCATCTTCCTTCTCCCCAACAGTCAGAGATAGTGGGTTTACCACTTTTCCATTTTTCCCGCCAAAAGCTAATATGGACGAAGGAGATTAAATTGGAGCAATTCAATGGATGGGATTTGATCAGAGATGATGACTTAGGGTTTCCCATTTTAATTTTGTATAAATAGAAGCAATGTAGCTCATAAAAACCAAGTAGCTAATTAAGTAGAATCGTATTTTTAATATCAGTAGTCAATAGTTGTAATTTTCCATTCTCAGTTGTAAGATATGTTAAATGAAATGAAAGTAATCTTATTTTAAACTCTTGTATTAATAATTTCAGTTGTTCTCAGTTTCATAGCACACTGTTAAGCTCAATAAGCTCAAATCCTATTCATAAGCTCTCATAAGCTCTCACACCATTGCTATAAGCTTATACAAGCTTAACATAGCCTGTTGTAAGCTTATATAGTTAATTAGCTGTCTTGAATTTGAATTTTGAAGAAAGTCAACAGAAGTCAACTATTGAAGCTAATAAGCTATTTTTGGTGAATAAGCTGATCAGGAGAGTTTTCTTGGGTTTTTCTAGCTTGTGTGAACAAGCTAGGTTGGTTCTGATCTGTTCATGCTATCCACATAGCCACAAAATCAGTTGTAAGCTTTTTAGCTTTTTAGCATTAAAATCCAAATTATTGTATAAGTGCTTATAAGTAGCTTATTCATGTTGTTTTATACTTTTTGCTAGTTTCTAAGAGTATTTCATTAAGTATAATCAGTAGTTAATAGCTTGTTCTTAATTTTTCTTAAAAACTTAGAAAAACCAAAATCAGTCACATATAGCATAGCTTAGTTAGTTGCTTCATTTTGTTTTAAAAGTTGATTATTAGAGTTTAAATAAGTTATTTAATCAGAAAAATATAGACTTATAGTTTGTAAAATTTTGTTTCATGTGCTAAATCCAAAACAGACCCCACAAAGGAGTGTTTGGATTTAGGCAGTCACACAGGCCAAACAATAGTGTACTGTACATGTGCACTTATCTCAACTTTGTTCCAGCATAAATAAGCCATAAAAAGCTAATATTAAGTTCTAGATAGCCAGATTGGTTGCTTATGCAGTTTTACATGGTCCTTGTGAATCTCAGTCAACAAAACAGTCAAACAAGCTATTAGCAGCCATAAGCTGTTTTGGCCATTAACTTTGCCATCTTTGCACTTCACTTAGTCCATATAGTCATTCACCAAAGCCTGGTTAAGTCACCCATAGCCTAGACAAAGTTTCTTAGAAACCTGCATACTCAGAAACTTAAAACAGATTTTGTGGTTTTCAAGGATTTTCCTTGATTTTTAATTTTCACACCATAAGCTCTCATGATCTGATTTTCTGGACTTAGATAGTCACCCAGCTCACCTATCTTAAGAATTTTTTGCAAGATTTTTAGATGTCCACAAGACCTTTAAATTAAGCCTGCAAAACAGGCCATTTTGCCCTGTGCAGGCCTGCACATCAGCAGACCAAAAAGAGCATAAGCTCTTTTGAGCTTTTTCTGGCTTATCAAGCCTCTCTTTCTAGTCCCTATAAGTCATTCAGGTGTGTCTCAGTCCCTAGTAGCTTATTTCATCAGCTCATAGCTTATCTTCTAGCCTATAGCTTCATTTGAAAAATCCTAGGTTCTAAAAAGCTTCCAAGCCAACTGCCAAGTGCTTATTTGGCTTGCCTATTGTCCTTAGTTGTGCTTTTTAAGTTGTTTTGTGCTTAATGTAGTTATTTAAGTTGGTACTGAGCATTTGATTAATTTTTGTGCTTATTAGCTTAATTTGGGCTTATTAGCAAACTGCTTATTAGCCCAAATATGCTTATCAGGCTTAACTAATTTCCACTTTTATTTTTCTTATCTTTCTAATATTAATTTAGACTTATCTGTAATTTTTCATAATTTTCCTAAGTCATTTATTATTTTTAATCTTTTTAATTAGTTTATAATAGTAATTAAATCATAATAAATAGAAAAATAATCAGAAAAATATAAATCCAATTTTCATAATTTTCTTTTGTCATTTTTAATCTAGGAAAAATATAAAAATATTTTTAGACCTTAAGAAAATCAAAAATAGAAATAAAGTGATAGCTTCTATTTAATAGAATTTATCTTTTTAAATTTTAATTAAGTAATTTTCATTTTTATAATTTTCTTAGCTTTTTCTCATCTTATAATATTTTTAGAAAAAGTTTTAGATTTTTCTTTGCTCATTTAGTATTTTTTATAATTTAAAATAATTTAATAAGTAATTAAATTAATAAATAATTAATAATAATTAAATAAAAAGTATAAAAATTATAATTTAAGTTTTTAAATAAGTTTTAAGTTATTTTACAATTTTAGGTTTTAAAATTTTATAAATTTCAGTTTTTGTCCCGTTTTAGATTTTCTGTTACGCATTGTAAGTTTATTTTTTCGCGTTTAAATTTTCTGTGTATATCTGTTTTCGTTTGTTATTTAGAATTATTAAATAAAGCAAAATAAAAAATATCTGATTCATCAATCACTCTAATCCAAAGCTTTTCACAGTTTTCCATTCACACCTCGTTGGGAAACGATCCGGGTGATCACTTGACTGGTTTCACACTACACACGAGTATTCGTTCTGAGGCTGTTTATATTTTATCATTTATTACGGTTGACCATTCACAAGTGGTTGACTTGTGTGATAGAGAAATAAAAGATAACTAGTTTGGGAGGAATACTTAACTTATACTTATGTTATCTTTGCAGGAAGCCAAATGTGTTGAGTCAGATGAACGTAAAAACTTGTATGGTACAAAAACATGAACAAAGTATCAATAATGGATGTACAGACCAAGCGAAATTGGCAGTAGCTCTGCTTGGTGGCAGTACATCCATCACTGATATTCTGTTTATTTTTGATATATGCTTTAGGTTTACTCCATTTGCTTTCTGATAGCTGCAGTTGCAAAACTATAACTACAGTATACACCAAAGAGCGCTACAAAATAGCATGACTTTAAATACAATACACATGCCAAACATATTTAATTTGGAAAGAAATCCTGATGTGCTCTAATAATTGAAGTTTTCAAAGTGAAGTCAAAAACTTGATATTTTTAACTTCTTTTTTAGACACTTTTATAAAATCAACAATTATAATTTTTCATTAGCTTTTACAAAACCACTATATTTTAAGTCACTAAAAAATTTTAATATATTTTTAACACTTTTAATTCATGGGTCGGCAAGCGTAATGTTGAATGCAAACCTGAAGAATAGGAGAATATCAATAAACTATCCATGTGAACACAGTAAGTATGAAAATAGTGACAAATTACAAATGTTGAATGCACATACCATATAAATGCAGCAGTACTTCAGAAATGTGCTTGTATGTCGAGTAGTAGTATTCGATGTATTTTTCATATGCATAGCAAGCTGTCAACCTCCAAAGTGTTGCAAAATAGTGGATATAAAATTCAGAAATCATGACTGATAAATCATAAAAAGTAGTTATTTAATATACATAAAAAGTGGATGTTTAATATACTGGATTAAAATTATAAAACAAAGGCAGTTATTAGGTTCAGATTTTATAATCATACATGATGAAAAAGATGCATGACCAGTGACAACTGTAGACAAAAACGGTTGCATAATAATGCCATCCAGTGATTGCTATGCCAGCTGATGGTGACAACCTTTGATTACTCAATTTGTTAGTTTCAGAAAATGTGGTTGAATCATCATAGCCTTAGCCTAAGTAAAGCAATAACATTTAGCAGGATTCATATAACACGTCTGACCCACTTTAAATAAAAGCTGCCGACAGAAAAAAATAGAAAAATTATATTTATATAACATTTATCAGGATGCATTTAGCCCATCTACTTTTGAGACCCAGCCCATGGCTGACCCGCCCTATGATTTGGTTATCCGTGCATTTGATAAAAATGAAGACAATTTATTAATGCATCACATAGATCGCATATTTAGCACATAAATTTAAACGATTTATAAATTATAAAGTTTGTTACCTTTGTCATTTCGTTTTGCTTATTGCTTTAGCTCCGAACCGCTATTTTTCTGGCACCAATACCCGATAGCTATAAGGTTACTTTGTCCCATCTACCCATTTGCTTTAGAAAAGACATATATCCAGCAGTTATTACGCTCAGATTTGAAAATCAAAAGAAATGCAAATAGTGGTATGCTCCACCATGGCTGCAAAGAAACACGGTTGCATAATATTGCCATCCGGTCTTTGCCCCGCCAAGTTATGGAGACAATATTTGACAACCCACTTCATTTATATCAGAAATTAGATGGCAATCATCATAGCCTTACTGGATATGAAGAAATCAAAAGTGTTTTAAGATACCCACTACCAACAACAGAAGTCATATTTAGACATACAGGTCATCAATTGGAATTAAATGAGACTTTTAAAATTTAATGAGATTTGGTTAAAATTGCACCTGCAATCAATAAGCTGAGATTGCGAATTGTCGTTTTAATTAGCCGAGAACTGTAGGTAAGACTAAATGGCGCAATAACAGTTACAAAAGCAATGAAAAAAATAGCAGTTACTATTGCACATGATTTTCACCCCCTTATAGACAAATTGGAGTAATTTTGTTAGCCATCGGATGTCGGTGCCAGAAAAAAGCGGTTCGGGCTATGGGCCAGGTAGCAAACAGTAGATAGGCTAAATGTATCCTGATAAATGTATATACATAAAAGACGGTTGCATAATAATGCCATCCAGTCTTTTCGTAGTCAACATACATGTCTGGTTAAAAACATGATATGCTCACCATGGCTACAAATTTAATGATTTGCCCGCCAATCTATACACCAAATAAAATTATTAGACTGAAAAAAGATGGTTGCATAATAATGCCATCCAGTCTTTTTGTAGTCAACATACATGCCTGGTTAAAAACACAATATGCCCACCATGGCTGTAAATGTAGTCATTTGCCCGGCCAATATATGGACTAAGTAACAACTTGCAGATTTTACAACATTGGTATTCACTTATAAGACAATCCCTAAATCAATCAATAGCAGCAACAAAACTTAAAACCTTTAGCAATACTGAAACAATAAAATTTATAACAGCTACTAATTACATGAAATATCCAATCTTAAATCGACAATTAATTGGAAAAAACAAGAACATGCATTCACAAATCAACTTATATCAGCAACAAAATTCTAAGCCTCAAAGCATAAAATTACCGGAACCGATAAAAACCTATGAAAACAGAAACAACACACACCAATCTACCTATACCAGCAAGAAAACACCAACGTTCAAAGCATAAAATTAGCAAAACCAACTACAAAGCGAAACAGGACCATACACTCACAAATAAACCTATATCAGCAACAAAATTGCAAGCTTCAAATCATAAAATCAAAGGAATTGACAAAAAAAGGTAAGTGTAGAAAAATAGAAACATACACGCACGAATGAACTTATGCTAGCAACAAATCGTCAATGTTCAAACCATAAAATTAGCAAAACCAACTACAAAGTGCAGCAGAAAGCCCAAGAACCAAATAATAATAACCACAGCGCACCAAATACAGCTTATCGCCTCAAATACTCAAGAACCAAATAATAATAACCACAACGCACCAAATACAGCTTACAACTTCAAATAGTTTAAGCAGTTATTCCAGATATACAACCGGTCAACAGCGTCGAAACCCTAGATCTACAATTAATTGGCAAAAGAATAATAATAACAACCGATCTACAGCGTCGAAACCCTAGATCTAAAGCAAAGTGTTGGTCCACAAATTGTATATGGATCACTAAGTAGTCTTGAATACCTAGTAGATGGTTAGGATAAATCCGAACCAATCTAACTGAGAAACCCTAGGTGATTGTTGTTGTTAATGCGGAATCTTAACAAGAACAATGAAGAACACACAGGAATATCACTAACTTCGTATATTGATTATAATCACAATAGTGAACTCGTACAACTCACACACACGAACTAACAATCTTTAGGGATCCTTTTATAACACAAGGAAACCCTAATACTAACCGACTCAGAAGATATTCACAAATCTTCTATAAAGATACATACACGTTTTGTATCTTTTCCTAACATAACTCTAACAGACTTTCCTAACTTCACGACCAGACTTAACTTTACAAGTCAACCAGACTTAAACATGCTACCAGACTTAACATTACATTACCAGACCTAATAACACAAACAGACCTAACTTAGATAAACTACCAGACCTAAGTTGTCTGCTCTTGATTCGTATCATAATTCCCAACAATCCTCCCCTAACTTGATCTTCATGCTCCATGAACTTCAAGTTCTTCTGATTAAGCTTTCTGAGGATTGAATCTTGAACACTTTGAATCATATTTAGGTCTTGACCCTTTCTAGCAGCTTGAATCTTGATAAGCTCTTCTGATATGGTCTTTGCAGCAACATTGACTATATGTACATCAATTCATATTAAGTTCCAGACTATTCTCATCACTTCCAAATGTGTTACCATCTGTGAGAGGTGAATCATTGAAAATGTAATGGATTTAAAATCTCTTTACCAATAGCCATTACCACTGGTGTAGCCAATGTTTTGGTGTGTAAGACCATGGTACATTAATAACCATATGATTTTTAGCAAATCATCAGCTTATCAACGGATTTGTTAAGTCTTTACCAAAAGCCGTTTGCTTCTGGACTAGTCAATTCTTTGATGGAAAAACACCTCATCATGGTGAATTGATTACCATTTATGGTTTTCCACAGCCTTTACCACAAGCCATAACCTTGTGGGCTAGCCAACTCTTCACTTATCTTAGATATGGTGAGTTGAATACCATACAATTTTTGGCAAATTGTCAGCCATAAACGGATTTGACCAATCTTTACCTGTTAGCCGTTTGCTCAGGATTAGCCAGTCCTTGTGTTGATGAGACAAGGTGGACTGATAACCTTTTGATGTGTTAGTGCAAAGCACCTCCACTAAGTGAGAAGTTCCAATAGTCTCACTCAACAACTTGTGAAAATTTACTTAATCCAGCATTATCTATACAAGAAATAGAAGACAATTTTTTTTTTTTTTTTTTTTTTTTTTTTTTTTTTTTTTTTTTTTATCACTAACAGACCTAAAAATAAAACTACAAGACTTAAAAATAACCTTAATGCTGGTAAGTACTCATACTTAACATACTTTACAGATTGACCTCCCCTTAAGTCAAACCTCCCCTTAACTCAACCTAGGGGTTCATCATACCAATGTTAACTACCAGATAATTGAATCTAGGACCATCAAATGCCTTAGTTAACAGGTCAGCAACATTAAAATCTGTATGTATTTTCTCCACTCTAATCAACTTCTTTTCAAAGCAATCTCTAATGAAGTGATGCCTGATTTCTATATGCTTAGTTTTAGAGTGATATACTGGGTTCTTAACAATACAGATAGTACTCTTATTATCTATGTGGATAACAGTATTCATAAAATTCAAACCATAGTCCAGCATCTGATTCTGAATCCACAAAACTTGTCCACAGCAATGAGCAGCTGCTACATACTCAGCCTCAGTAGTTGAATTGGCCACAATTGTCTGCTTCTTGCATTGCCAAGATATCAACCTCCTTCCAAGGAATTGACAACCTCCTGTTGTGGATTTCCTATCCAGGCTTGCACCAGCATAGTCACTGTCTGAATAAGCTGAAAACGTGAACAAACACAAACTGCATACATAATGTCAGGTCTAGAAGCAGTAAGATACATGAGGGAACCTATCATGGATCTGTAAAGATGCACATTCACATCAGCAGCATCTTCATCCTTTGTTAAAGGCACCTTGTTCTCCATGGGAGTGACTGCTGTCTTCACATTTGAGAACTCAAAATTTCTGCAACATACTTGTCTTGAGAAATAAAAAGTCCATCATCCTTTTGTTTAACTTGCAGTCCCAAGAAAAATGTAAGTTCTCCCATTGAGCTCATTTCAAACCTGCTCTTCATTAAACCTTCAAATTCATCACACCAAGACTTTCTTGTTGATCCAAAAATGATATCATCCACATAGATTTGAACAAGAATGATATCCTTCTGGTCTCTCTTAATGAATAAAGTCTTGTCAATTACACCCCTGATGTATCCATGTTCTTCAAGAAACTGAGAAAGAGTTTCATACCAAGCTCTAGGAGCTTGATGAAGACCATATAAAGCTTTAATAACCTTATACACTTGATTGGGGTTAGCAGGATCTTCAAAACCAGGAGGTTGATGTACATACACATCTTCTTCAATAGTGCCATAAAGGAAAGCACTTTTGACATCCATCTGATACACCTTGAATCCCATGTATGATGCATAGGCCAAAAATAACCTGATAGCCTCAATCCTTGCTACAGGAGCAAAAACCTCATCATAATCTATGCCCTCCTCCTGTTTGTATCCTTGTGCTACCAACCTTGCTTTGTTTCTTACAACTACCCCTCTTTCATCCCTTTTATTCCTGAAGACCCATTTAGTACCAATAACTTTAGCTCCATTAGGTAGGTCTACAAGAACCCATACTTTCTGTAGCTTGAACTGCAACAACTCTTCTTGCATGGCTTCTACCCAACTTTCCTCCCCTAAAGCTTCAGAAACTGTAGTGGGTTCACTTGAGAAAGAAAGCAAGCAAATAAGCAATGTTGCTGGTCCTTATGGTTGACCCTTTGTTGTTGCTTAATTAGGCTAATGAGTGCAAGTGAATCAGACTGATGTTGCACCCTGCTTCTTGTTTGAACAGCAGATTTGGGATTACCAATTATTTGACTTTTGGGATGAATGGTGTGAATCCTGAGAGTGGGAGTTGGACTGACCTCCACTTCAGTGGGTAAGTTGTTGAAATCAGAGACAATGCCTCCTTCATCATAGGAAGCCCCTTCAAAGATACCTTCATTAGGATTTGGAAATACTTCAAGTTCTGGCATCTCAGAATCAGCACAAGCAGTACTTGAAGAAAGGTCTGGTTGAGCACTACTACCAGACTTAAAATGAGAAGTACTGGTAAGGTGAGGAGATACTACTTTGCCAGAAACTTGAGATTCAGAATCCTTTTCTTGAGAGGAAGAAGTCTTGATTTCTGCTTCAGCTGCAACAGACTTGGTCTCTGTAGATGGAATCACAACAAGCTCAGCCACATCATCAGTGTTTCCTGTATTAGAAGGATCTTTGGTACCTGCATTGTTAGTAACTTCTTTGGTACCTGCAATAGGGTTAATTTGATTCTCCTTGGAGACAGGAATATAATTCATAGAATCAGTTAAATAATCAATATCAAACATCCATCTATGACCAATTCCCTTGACATTGGGTTTTTCCTCAAGAAAGTTTACATGCAGATTTTCTTCTACTTTCTTGGATACAAGATTGTAAACCCTAAAGGCTTTACTGTTTAATGCATACCCAAGTAAAAACCCTTCATCAGACTTTCCTTCAAATTTTCCAAGAACACTTAAAGTATCAAGAATGGTAACATGACACCCAAAAGGTCTTATATGGCTAACAACAGGTTTATGGCCAAACATAAGTTCATAAGGGGTTTTATTTTGAGTCTTGGTCACTCTAACCCTATTAAAGATGTAACAGGCATTGCTGACTGCTTCAGCCCAAAATGTTGTAGGTAAGAGTGAATCTGCTAGCATAGTCCTAGCTGCCTCAATAAGTGTCCTGTTCATTCTCTCAGCAACTCCATTTTGCTGAGGAGTTCTTGCATTACTGAATTGTTGCTTGATTCCTTTATTGCCAAAAAAGTCTAGCATGCTTTTGTTTTTAAACTCAGTGCCATTATCACTCCTAATGATTTCAACTCTTTTATCAATAAGGTTTTCAATCTGTCTAATGAAAGTTTGAATCAAAGGAGTAGCTTCATCCTTCCTAGACATAAAGAACACCCAACAATATCTGGTACAATCATCTGTAATGACAAGGCAATAGCATGCATGATTAATACTATGGACAGATGTAGGGCCAAAAAGATCCATATGTAAGGTATGTAAAGGTTCAGTGATTAATCTTTCTAATTTAACCTTACAGGATGCCCTATGTTGTTTTCCCTTGTTGCAAGCCACACAAGTATGATCATTTTTAAACAATTTTGAAGGCAAACCTCTCACAAGGTTATTCTTCACAAGTTTATTCATGTTTTTGAAATTCACATGGCCTAACCTTCTGTGCCACAACTTAGATTCATCCAATGTAGCTTTTGCAATTAAACAGGTAGCACCTTTTGCAGGATTAGATTCTTTCATATCAAAACTGTACATTTTGTGTTGTCTGGGAACTTTAAGAAGAATCTGATGTTCTTCAGGCATCTTAAAGTCCGGAGTCAACACAAGACAATCAGTTTCAGTAAAAAGCACCTTATGCTGAGTATCACAAATTTGTGATATTGAGAAAAGGTTGAACTGCCCAAGTTCTTTCACAAAAGATACATTGTCAAATTCTATGTTGCCCACAATAATTCTTCCTTTACCAGTTATCTGTCCCTTGCTTCCTCCAAAAGTAACAGAACCTCCTTCGAATTCATGAAAATCATATAGATAGTTCTTGTTACCAGTCATGTGCCCAGAGCATCCACTGTCAAGAATTCCTCTATCTTCCATATAGCAAAGTGGATGATCCTGCACAAAAAGAAGAGAAATTAGTTTCTCTTAGGAACCCAGGCCTGAGTAGGCTTGGGTTCGCCTTGTGGATCAACATGCTTAAATTTCTTAATTAAACCTGATCCACTGTTGTTTTGGGATTTATGCATTGATTTATTTTTGTTTGAATCCCAAGACATACATGCTGAGGTCTTAACAGCAGACCCCCCATTCCCCTTTAAAGGTTTTGCTGTTTGCATAACAGCTTGTCTTCTCACAGGTGAATGAGTTTTATAAAAATTATTTCTTTGAAAATTTGCATTCACCTAGGGTTTTTGAAAAGGTTGTTTGGGTCTCAAAAAACCAGTGTTCACAATAGGTCTCACAGAATTAACATAACCAGTATTCACTTTAGGCCTCCTAAAATTAACATTTTGCCTATTCACATTAAAGTTTCTGTAGCCAGACCTAAAATTTGGTCTACCAGAATTAACATAAGAGTTAGGTCTGGTATAGTTATTGAGTTGAACAGGTCTGGGAACAAACTGGTTGGCATGATTAATTCTGCTAGCATCATTCCAAACTGGTTTATTTGAACTATGACCCATATTAACATTCCTTCTCTTTTGCTCAGCCTCTCTTTTCATTCTCTTTTCATGGAAGTCACAATCTCTTATCAAATGACTCAAACTTCCACACACAAAGCATCTTTTAGGAGCATAAGTATAACTACTCCTACTTTCTCTGTGAACACTATTGCTTCTAGGTGACTCACTCATTTTAACAGATTTCCTAGGAGATTTTATGTGATTGACACAACTAGGTTTAACTGTCTCAGCCTTTGGTTCAGTCACTACAGGTTTAGTAACAACAGGTTCACACTTCTCAACAACCTTAGGTTCAGGATTCTCTTTTTCCTCATTATTTGACTCAGACTTAGAGTGATCAGAGGAACCATCAATAGATCCTTCAGAGTCATTGGATTGACAAGAAGAATACCTACTGGATTTGTCCTCTGAGGTGGTTGGTTCAGGCACTTGAGGACCTTTCTTACCATACACAAAGAGTGAATCATCCAACTCTTCTTTTTCAAGAGGAGTATAGTCATCACTCAAAGGTGGTGGTACTCCCTTAAAGTCACCAGTCTTAACAAACCTATTATACAAAGGCTTATCAGCATAGTCCTCTTCTTTATTCTTAAATATAGCCCTATTCTCATTTTCCTCATATCCTAAGCCACATTTTTTATTTGACTTAATTTGAGAATCCCAACACTTAAACAAGTTATTATTTGAACTGTTCCACTGATCTACCCTTTTTCTCAGCTCATCCCTTTCCTTCTGAATTTTAAGCCCTAATTGTCTATACCTTTTAAGCTTTTCATCTTGTTCGTATATTTTATTAGCTTGAAAGTATAGTTTTTCATTTAAAGCAGCATGTTGGTTTTGAAGGGTGACCTTTTGTGCTTCTAAAGTTTTTACAGCATTTTTATGTGCTAATAAATTTACTTCTGGATCACCTATTTGTTCTTGCTGCTCATCACACAAAGCCTTAACATGATTATATGAGTCAGTGCATAATTTAGAGCATAATGATACCTCATTACCAATGGCCATGAGAGCATGATCAGACTCCTCATTCACTCTTGGATGCTCACCCCAGTTGACTCCTCCAGCTTCCATTGTCAGCAGGCTCATCTGATTCTTTTCCATCTTCCCATCATCATCTCTTTTCCCATCAGCAGGCTTCTTCTCTGGACAATCTCTTGAAAAATGTCCATGCTTGTGACAGTTGTAGCATTCAACAGTCCTCTTTGTGTATCCCACTGGTGATTTGCTTTTGAAGTTGATGGTCCTCCCATATTGCTTCTGAAATCGTTTGACCCTTAAAGCAACCATGGCAATATGCCATTTTATGTCCATCTCCTCAACTTCAGCATCATTAATTTGTTCAAGGTCTTCACTAATAAAGCTTTCATCTTCCGTTTGGTTGGCAAAGAAAGAATGTATCACTTCATCAGTAAAACTTGAAGCAGACCTTTCACTTGAAGGAGTTTCATAGATACCAGACCTAACACCACCAGATTTAACCTTGTAAGTACTGCTTTTGTTTTGTGACACAAAAGCAACATTTGATGAACTGGTTGAAGCCTGAGTGGTGTTACTGATGTCCCTTTCAAACATCCTGTGGTTATTGTATAGGTCATCAGGTGTCATTGAATCTACTTCCTCCTTAATCCTCATCGCCACAGATACATTGCCCCATTCTGATGGTAAAGACCTAAGAAACTTGTGGTTTGCATCCTCATTTGAAACTGTTGCACCATGAACTTCCAGTTGTGTTAACAGATGTTGAAATCTGTCATAGCCCTTCTCCAAACCTTCAGTCTTTGAAACACTGAATGTTTCAAATTGCTGTTTAAGAACAGCCTTTTGCATCTTCTTGGAGTTAGCATTACCTCCAAATCGTTTCTTGATAGCCTCCCACATCTCCTTTGCATCAAGAATGCCATGAAACCTTTGTAGATGCTCCTTAGGAATAGCCATAAGAAGCAAGGTTCTGGCCTTCTTTTCTTTCTCCACAGCCCTAATCTCCTCAGCAGATACTGGTGGCATTATTCTGATCTGCCCATCATTCCATTGTGAAATTCTTTTCTTAGAATTTCCCTTCTGAATCACCTTCCATACATCGCTATCAATGTATTCCAGATAATGTTCCATCTCCATGGCCCATATATCATACTCTTCTCTTTTCAGTAATGGAAGTTTTATGTTTGAGATTGTGGTTGTGGAAGGGATAGGTTGTTGTTGTGTTTGGGAGTTACTGGTTTCGGTTTTTCCTTCATCTTCATGGTTTGATTTCTCATCCTCACTGTTATGGATTGAGAAAGTTTCAGTGTTAACAGGCTTATCGAATTCAGACATTGTGTAGGGTGATTTGAGTGAGAATTAGGTTTTTGAGATTTAGTGTTCTTCGAATTCAGAGTCTCTCTCCTTGCTCTGATACCACTTGTTGGTCCACAAATTGTATATGGATCACTAAGTAGTCTTGAATACCTAGTAGATGGTTAGGATAAATCCGAACCAATCTAAGTGAGAAACCCTAGGTGATTGTTGTTGTTAATGCGGAATCTTAACAAGAACAATGAAGAACACACAGGAATATCACTAACTTCGTATATTGATTATAATCACAATAGTGAACTCGTACAACTCACACACACGAACTAACAATCTTTAGGGATCCTTTTATAACACAAGGAAACCTTAATACTAACCGACTTAGAAGATATTCACAAATCTTCTATAAAGATACATACACGTTTTGTATCTTTTCCTAACATAACTCTAACAGACTTTCCTAACTTCACGACCAGACTTAACTTTACAAGTCAACCAGACTTAAACATACTACCAGACTTAACATTACATTACCAGACCTAATAACACAAACAGACCTAACTTAGATAAACTACCAGACCTAAGTTGTCTGCTCTTGATTCGTATCATAATTCCCAACATCTAAAGCAAAGAAACTATCAATAATGAGAAAATCAAATGATTATTCCAGATAACCCTAGATCTTAAATTTTTGTGGCTATAAGTAGGCAGATACTGTATACATAACAGCTGGAGAAAAAACAGCCACAAAGCGATTAAAAAAATTCGAGCACTATTGCATAGACTGTTCACGACGGGTCGGATCAAATTGCTGGCAGCCGGATATCGGTGGCGGAAGTTAGCGGTTTGGCTCTCAAAGAATAAAAGAAAGTGTGAGTGAATATCAACAGGCCGGATAACCAAATGATAGGGCGAGTCAGGTATGGGCCGGGTCTCAAGAGTAGATGGGTTAAATGCATCCTGATAAATGTTATATAGTATAAATTTCTTCATTGAAACAATATTTTGCCAAATGATTTGTTATCGCAAGCACTATTATATGCTCATTATATGATTAGTTTTATGCAAGTTGTTATATTAAAAATATTTGCTTATGATGCAATGTTAAACATTAGACAACTGATTTATGTGATAGAACTTAGCAACACCATATATTCTCTAATGTGATAATTTCATGTGCTTGTCGCTTAGCATATTATATTATGAAATTCACGGAAGTTAAAATGTCTATGTGATCTATGTGTATGTGATTGATGCCGACGAATGTGATATGTGCTTGGTATAAAGGCGGGACATGGCGTACTCTTTTCATCTACAATTTCTGCAAGTTAATTGGTCGAATAATATCAAGCTTCCATAATAGAAAGAAAGTTGTCTACTTTGGATAAGTTAAGGCAGACTAATACATGACACCATATGAAGTATAAGTTAGGATACTCCCTAGATATCATCATTAATAGATGCACTAATTGTCTATCATTTTTAATAAGTGTTTATATTATATGAAGATGAAGTCATGTATGAGTAATGTTGTAAACAAGTGATGCTTAATTGCTTCAAATTATGTAAAACAACGAGCTCTAATAGATTACTATTAAACCGTATTTTTTGAATATGCTCAACTCTTCAAAGTGTATACGATAATATGATGATCAATGTAAGTGTCATGATAAGGCAAAAGATAAAAATGATAGCGCGCAAGAGATAAAGTTGGCACTGAAAATATACATCTTCGTTGTAAATATGAGAACCATTTTTCTCTAAATGTAGTTTATTCATTATCCCTCGTGGAGTAGAGAAAAGATGTAGTGACCATAACTATGGTGAATTTTGCAATATTGTTGTTAAGGTTGTGAGTAAATAAGGAGTTTTAATTGACTCAGATTATGACATTGAGTTTGACTTATATAGCTATATATGCGACTTATCTATCATGCTATTTTATTAGCTTATAAAACTGATTAAGAGAATATATTGTTACGCAAATAGAGCAACTTCACTCATATCGAACATGTTTTCTTCTTTAATAATGATTTAGGCTAATGTGAATATTATATTTAAAGCCTTAAAAATTCTTTGTATTAAATTATGTGGAAGTCATAAAAGTGCTTATATAATTTGATTTGAGAAACAAAAGTATAAATGTGACGATGCATTAGTTTCTCCATGTTATTCGACTTTAATATAAAGTCAAGTGAAATCAAGGCACGCGAGGTCATAAACTAGTTGTTTATGCGCCAAGATTTCACATAAAGTCAAGTGCAGTTGATGCAAGTAATATTCCCAAAAATCTCGCGATGATTGTATGCACCTCAAGCTGCATTAAAAAAAAAAAAAAAAAAAAAAAAAAAAAAAAAAAAAAAAAAAAGCATAAGCGAGTTCGGTCTCACAATTTCAGTGTTAGATCTGAATTAAAAAGAAAATATATAACGGTGAAAGATCCGTTAAATGTATGTCAAAATCTAAAAGAAAGATTTGGCCATCATAAGTAAGAGATTCTTGCAAATGCGAGCACATTTTTCGCAATATTAAGTAGTATATCTGAATGATGAAAAGAAAAAATGCGATGAGATGGTTAATGCCTCGAATATAATCATATATCGAGAACGATGCTTTGATATAAAAGAAATGGGCATGTTTGAAAAAACACGATAAACCCGTTTACTAAATTTGCTCCATATTGTCGTGTTAAAAGAAACTGGTTGGCAACCTCAAGTTGCAACATAAATATCTCCATTCCCTCAAGTGAATGAGATAAAATGATCAATATGAGATCCTCATTCCCTCATGTGAATATGACAATGTAACGATAAATGGTTAAAGATCATTTATCATGGTAAATGCTATGGTCGAGGTAGTATGATAATGACAAACCACTAGTAGTGGCGAAAATACAATAAGAAAGGAGCAAACAAAAATGCTATTTATGCAAAAATGCAATGTGATGTATATGAAACACAAGTGTGTCAAAGATATTACACACTATATTCATATATTTAAAAATCTGTGCTAGCGCATTTTGCTCCACAAAATAAATATAAAATTGTCATGAGAAACGAAGTTAAGTATTAAAGATACATTATATTCTTTTATATCTTCCTCGACATGCATTATATAAAGATTAGTAAAAGCCAATCATTGCCATAAACTTAAGTTTATGAGCAATAATAATTATATTATTATGAGGCATGACCGGTTGGACCATCCCGAGTCAATGATGATGCGAATATATAAAAGAACCATGAGTTTCTTCAATGATTTTTTTTCATTGTCTTTATTGCTCTCAATAGAAGTTAATACTTCACCTACCACCATCAAATTAAAGTAAGGGCTCATTCCCTTATATTTTGGAAAATATCCAAAAGAGATATATCGTAGGCCTATACAAGTGCCATTTAGATCATTTTGATTTTAAAATCGATGCATCATCAAAATGATCATGAAAGACGCAACATGAAGTTAGTGTGATTAGCGGCTCCGCTTATAAGAATGCGAGCACGTTTTCCATATCATATCTTTGGAAATGGTGGTTAGAAATTTCAAGTATTTGGTAATTATTGGAATAAGTGTTGAACATTTGTAGTTCATGTTCGTAAGCGAAATGCTTTTGTTAGTGCAAGTAGTCTCGTTTGTTTTGATTAATGACAAACATGTAACTTGATAAATAACGTAAAATGTACAAGTTACTTGTAATCATATTTTGTCTCAACATACATTCAACACCTCTCGACTTCTCAAGTCCTCATATGGTACAACACAGGTTCGTACATGTTTGTTATGTGGCATTATGATCAAACCCTTAACAAACCATTTAGAATGTTTAAAATACGGCTAGGTCATTAAGTATTTTAAAAGGCTAACCATTTTACTTAGAACCTCATTTCACATTCTGCATATACAAGTACTTTTACTTGTACATCATGTTTCCTAAGATTAATAGGATAAGTACACTTTAGGTGTCAAACTAACATGATACATCTTGGTAAACATATATTAGTTAAGCTAGTATATACATGCTACATGATCACTAGGATACATGTTACATACATAAATACATTTACATTATTTACATTTTAAATCTTAAAATGGAAATATATACATGACAGCATGACATACATCATTTGGATAGCTTGTAAGATTTAGTAAAATATTTTGGAAAGATCTTCAAGCAATGAGTTGGATTGTGTAAGATCTTGGTAAGATATGTTAATATCTAGCTTTCATGTCCCGGAGGAACCAAAATAACATAAAGGGCGAACCCTTGGAATTGGTTCCGCCAAATGCACGGGCTGTCTGAACAGTTTTCCTATAAATAGTAGCCCATTGTTTACCCATTGTTTCAACCCCATAAGAACACACATTCTCTCCACCTTTTGCATACATTTAGATCAGTAGTAAACCATGTAGAAACACACATTAATCACCCTTTTCATGATGATCATAATGTTACTAACTTTCATTATGTTATAAGCATACACTCGTAATGATCCAGTGAAGCAAGCTCAGAGATCGTGAGTCATCATCCATCACAAGCATAGCATACTTCCTGATCTACCAAAAGGCTTGGAGATCTTGAAGTCATCATCCACCAAAGCATACCAACATATGAAGATTCAAGGGCACTTGACATCCTCATTGTTTGAAGACTTCTTATTCAAGAAGTTCATGTAGATTCCACATGCATATATGAAGATCCATCACAACAAGCTTAGGGAACTTGCATTGTGATCTTCATCCATTGAAGGCCTCCTATCAATGGAAGTTCATTTAGATTAGGCATTCATATCCAGTGGACATTTATGTCATGGATCATTGTTGTAAACATCATTGCATCACAATCTATTCATACTAGATTAGATGGTTTATGTGTTTGTGTCATAAAACACAAGGTTTCTATGTTGGGCTATAAAACATAGTGGGAGTGGTTGTACCCTTGTAAAAGAACTCGACATCTAGCTTAGTGTCGAAAAAAGTATAAGCAACGACGGGAGTGGTTGTACCCATGTAAAAGAACTCGACATCTAGCTTAGTGTCGGAAATTGTATAGGCGACGTCAGGTTGGTTCTACCTCGAACTAGAACCCGGTATTTAGCTTTGTACCAAAAAAAGTGTGACATTTCGTAATTTCATGTCATTAATTTTTCTATTTTAATTACCTAACTATTCTATATTTTTTTTTTATAATTAACTTTGTCGGAAGTTATCCGCGTACGTCGTAACACGTACCCGTAATTTTTCGGAAGAATTTTAATAATAAATTATATTTATTATTACTTACATTTCATTTTTGAACTTTTCTGAACTCTTTTGATTTGAAAACGAGAAATTTTCTCGCAACGTGAAAAACGACACACAGCGTGTACCGACACTACGTTAATAATGGCTTAAGTCCAATAATTATTTTTCGGAGTCAATAATTTTTGTTTTTGTTTTATTTTTATAAAAACGTTCCCAAAAATGTATTTCCGCATTTTTGCCAAATCGGGGTACCGCGATTACAATTTAGCTCAACGGGACACGGGGTACACGCGATACACTAAAAACTAATAATTATCCTAACTAATAACTCCACAGCCTCTCTCTCTTATCAATAATCGGATAAGATTTTTTTTATAAAATCTTATCTCCCTCATCTCTACTATACTGCTTCTCCCATCTCACTTTCCCTCCCTCTTCCCTGCACTACCTCACACAACCACCACCGCCATACTCATCCATCACCTTTTCTCTTGTTATTAATCCAAGATACTAGTAGATCGAAGATCTAAAGGTGTTCATGTTTTTGGTTACGGGTTAGTGTGAAGGGTCTCATTTTGTTCGAGATAACCACCACAGCCACGCCACCATCATCTCTCCTTGTTTTGAGCTTCACCACCACAGCCACGCCACCAACTCATCTCTCCTTGTTTTGTGGTATGCTGAATTGTTATAACCCATTTCATCTCGTTCCTTGATTTAACACCAATAATAAAAATGAGTTGTGAAGTTTTCGTGGAATTAAAATGAATTAAAAACTTGCTTTAATAAGATTCGTGTGGTATAAGTTGTGATATTGTTTGTGATTTATTTGAGTTTTGGTCCTAGATTTAGATCGAACCCATAGGTCTCGGTTTGGTTTGCTCAAGGTTAATTGGTGTTGCTTATTTTAGGCTTATTAGGATTATGGCTTATTTTGGTTTTGCCTTACTTTGGTCTAAAAATCAGCCGCGAAGTTGTTTGTTTGTTTGGTCCTAGCCACGATAGCCCAAGAGGGTTGTTGTTGGGATTGTTTGTTGTTGTGTCAAACGACCCAAAAGACGATGTTTGTCTCGCGTGAATAGGTTAGATCATGTTGTGGGTTGATTGTTTAGCTCATGTATTGTTTATATGTAATACCAGACGTCTTATAGTTGGATTAGAAGCTTAAAAATGAGATTTTGATGTGTTTGGAACAAGTAAAATTCGTGCATATTTTGTGACACGCAAACTGAGGTTTGAGACTTAGTAAAAACTAATTTTCGATTGGATAATATGAAAGAGCTTATTTTTATGTTCGTTTCGGTAATTGGAACGTCCCGTAACTCCTAATAAGGAAGAAGTTATAGTCAAATGAAGTTTTGAAATTTATATACTAAACTTCCAGCTATGGAGTATTTTTGCTACTGTCCAGATTCGTAAACGACGATTTCCAGCCCTTTCAAGTCAGTTTCAGCCTTCCGGCGAAACACGAAAGTTGTTTGGAATGTTGTTTTGCATAAAATCTCTTTTGAGTCCGAATCTTGAAAATGTGATTTAATGGGTCGTTACATGCTTAATTTTCTGCAGTCAAATGGGTCATTACATGCTGAATTATTCTGATCTGGATTTAAAACAGGATTTTCACCCTTTTCTGGTCCGAACCACTGAAAGTGTAAAACACGAAAGTTGCTCAGAATGATGTTTTCTTAAAAAACTCAGGGGCACGTAAGCTAAAAGCGAAAAATTAAGGCTTTAGACTATAAAAACCAACTGGACCCGTTTTGACCCAAAGGTAGCTATGACTTAAGAATCCTTATAACATTTTGACCTCTTGAGGCCGAGACACAGACGAGGCTATTGACTCAAGGCCTTTTAGTCGAGACATAACCATGGCTATGTCCTTGGTTGTTGTCTCAAAGTGTGAGTCTAGCCGCACGGCTAGTTTGGGTTCAATAACCCGAAACTTATTATTGAGGATTGACCCCTTATTTGACATCGTTGGAATTTAATAAACTTAACCATCTTCATATCTTTTGCGTATTTTCTTAATTGATTCTTACATGTTTATTTGCCTTGTATACTTGTGCTATATGTTTTATACTTTGGCGTGCTTTTGTCTGAGTCTATGAATCTATACCACCCCACGAATGAGATACTAAACTTTTTACAAACATTAATACAAATATTCCACGAAAACTAAAACGCTCTATCTTTTGAAACTCATACGTGTTGGTCCACACGAATATGGATCTCTAAGTAGCCTTTAACAACTTAGTAGACGACTTGAATAAATCAAATCAATCTAAGCGAGACTCTAACACTTTGTTTATGCTAATGCGGAATCTTAACACAAACAATGAAGAACACAACTAACTTTGTATTACTAATTGTTTACTGAATTACAATCTTCGTCGTCATCTCTAAACTATGCGTTAGGGTTCCTTTTATACACCAAGGAAACCCTAGATACAAAACTTGCTAAAGGATCTACGTATCTTCTCTAAAGATAACTTCAAATCCTTTCCTAACTTATCTCTAAAATACATAGCCAGACTTAACTTAATAAGTCAACCGGACTTAACAATATTTTACTCTACCAGACTTAATATTGTACTACCAGACTTAATAATACAAAATACACTAACAGACTTAATTGTGTACGCCACCAGATTTAAATCTGTTTTCCCATTAAGTCTCCTTTTGATAATTCCCAACAATCCTCCCCTAACTTGATCTTCATGCTTCATGAACTTCAAGTTTCTTCAGAGTAAGCTTATGAGGATTTAACCTTTAACTCTTGGAATTATCTTGATCTTCAAAAAACACTTTGTATCAGCAACTTTAACCTTGATAATTTGTCCACCATCTGATCTGATCTTTGCAGCATCCATCTGATATAATCCACTTGATCTTCACAGCAATCATGACTACTTGTACATCAATTCAGTTTAAGTTTCATACTATTCTCATCACTTCCAGGTGTGTTAACTCCTGTGAGAGGTGAATCATTGAAAATTAATGGATTTGATGTCTCTTTACCAATAGCCATTACTACTGGAGTAGCCAATGTTTGGTGTGTTAAACCATGGTACATTGATAACCATATGATTTTTAGTAAATCATCAACTATCAACGGATTTGTTTTGTCTTTACTAAAAGTTGTACCCTTTTGGACTAGTCAATTCTTTGGTGGAATGTACCTCATCATGGTGAATTGATTACCATTTATAGATTTTCACAGCCTTTACCACAAGCCATAATCTTGTGGGCTAGTCAACTCTTCACTATCTAAGATATGGTGAGTTGAATACCATACAATTTTTGGTAAATTGCCAACCATAAACGGATTTGGAATATCTTTACCTGTAGCCGTTTGCTCAGGATTAGCCAGTCCTTGTGTGTATTAGACAAGGTGGACTGATGACCTTTTGTTGTGTTAGTGCTATGCACCTCCACCAAGTAGGAAGTTCCAATAGTCCTACTTACAACTTATGAAAATTCTTTCAAACACTCTCAATCCAACAATGTCTCCTTCAAAGACTGAATCTTGATCAAATCCAAAATCCTTTCATAAACTTCATCTTTCTTGTCTACATATAATTTCCTTTCCAACATTTTCTTGCAGACTTCAGATGATAAGGGATACTCAACTTCTGCAAGCATATATATGTTAGCATTAACCAAAGACAGACAATGTACTTGGCATCTATCATAATATGCCCATCTAATGTTCTTTGTTTCTCAGGCAGCTTCCAGATCTCATCTTCCTTAGAAGGTGGTTCAAACATTATTTTCAAGTCTCCCCAAAAGACTCTTTCATATTCTTCCTCAGGGACATTATCTCCATGTTTAATGTTAACCAACTTATATAACTCAATGAGATCTTCCCTACTCACATCATGTACAATTGCAGGGAAATTCATATACATCACAGTAGAATTATCTTCTCTTATTAATTGATATGTTGCCCTTTGACCAGACTTAATGATTTTATACCTGACAATCTTAGCTGGCTTCTTTGAGCTTTCAATAGTTCCCATAGTAACCCCCTCAGATGAAGCTTCTTCTTCTTCTGACTCCTCTTCTTGAATTTTCTTCTTTGACTTACTTTTTCTAGCCATACTCTTTCTTCTGTTAAATGTCAATATAGGCTTTTTCACTTCCTCTTTTGATTCAGTTGCTGCTTTCTCAGTCTCAGATGCTTTCTCTTTTTCCTCATCAATTACCTTTTCTTTTACTTTCTCAGCTTCAACATCTTGCACAGTCTTTGTCACTTTCCTGAAACTGTGTCTCAAGGAATCTTCATAATCTACTGGTTTATAACCATGATCCCTTTTATAAGCTCTTTGATACATTTGTAGAAGATCTTCATATGATTTGCTCTTCATATGCTCCCAACTTGAATACATCATGTTCTTCAAATACATCTTCATACTATGCATATGTTCTTTCTTAGTCATCTTCTTTTGAACTTTGGTTTTCTTCTGAGTTTGTCTCATCACAGACATAAAATCTCCCAAAGTTTCTTTACTTCTTCTGATATTGATGAACTCAGCTAGTTGTTTAGCTTTTTCTTCTATAGTCAACCCTGGAGTTGACTTAAGTTCTTCAAGTTTTGCTCTTAGTTCATCATCTCCTTCAATCAACTGCTCTTCTGCTACTCTCCTAGCATACAACACATCTTGTCTTTCCTGTTCTTTTTCTTTTTCCAATTCTTCCTTTTCTTGAGCTTTTAACCTGTCAATCAAAGCTTGAGATGCTTGATCTTGTCTTTGTTGTAGCTTTGACTTCTTTGTTTTAGGAGATTCAACAGAAATCTCCTTTCCTTTTCTCTTTTCTTCAACAGACTTACCATCAGACTTATCATCACCAGCATTATCACCAGACTTAGTCTTCTCCTTATCAGAATGAACCCCTTCATCTTCACTTTCTTCAATCCTTAACTTTCTCTTTAGCTGCTTCCTTTGTTGTTTAATCTTGCTGAAAGATTGAGCTAAGGTCTCTGCTGCTTCCCTTGTTTCTGGACTTACATCCTTAATACCAGCAGACTTATCTTGTGAAGGTGTTCTAAAATCTTCTTCTTCACCAAAATTCCTCCCTTGTTTGGAAGAATTTTCATCCTCTTCCTCAGCACTGAACTGAACCCCCTTATCTTTCAAAATATTTTCCAATTTCTTGACCTTCTTTATCAAAGTGAGAATAGCTCTACTCTTAGCATTGTTTGCCTTCTCCAAAGCATCTATTCTCTTGACTAAGGTTGGAACCAGGGTTAAAAGATCTTCCACAGACATTTGATCAATTTCCTCCTCCTGTATAGGACTTGGAACTTGGGTAGGCTGTGGTGAGGGTGTAGGAGATGGTATAGGTGTAGGTGTTCTGATGGGAGATGGTGAATGACTTGGGTGTGGTGTGGATGACTGAGTTGGTTCCTATGCATGCTCTTCATGAGTTTGCTCTTGTGCAGCCTCAGATGTACCTGCAGGGTTAGTAACACCACCAAGCATAGCAGGCAATAAAGGCCAATGGGCCCCATTAAAATTTCTTTTCATGTTCTTCAGTGGACGTTCCTGCACAAAAGTAGAGAGATTAGTTTCTCTTCAGGACCCAAGCCACTAAGGACTTGGGTCTGCCCTATGGGTCAACATATTTATAGGTCTTGTATGAGCTTGATCCACCTTTGGTCTTGGATTCATAGGTAAGTGTGTTCTAAAAAGGATCCCAAGACCAATATGTTGGGGACTTAACAGCATATTCCCTATTTTCCCTTACAGCACTTGAACTTGAAGCTTGTGCTGTATTATTAACAAAAAGACTCCTCACAGGTGACTTTGGTTTATAAAAATTTGTTCTTTGATTATAAGAATTCACCTGTGGTCTATTAACTAGTTGTCTGGGTCCAGAATGATTAAACCACCCAGAATTAACACTTGGCCTCACATACTTAGCATTTTGACCAACAGAACTCACATTTGGTCTACCAGAACTAAAATCTGGTCTACCAGAACTAAAATTTGGTCTACCAGAATTAAGATTTGGTTTACCAGAATTAAGATTTGGTCTACCAGAACAAATATTACCAGAATTAACTTGTACAGGTCTAGTCACAAACTTATTAGCATGATTAATCCTGTTAGCATTGTTCCAAACTGGTTTATTTTTCATGTGGTCATTAACACTCTTATTCTTTCTTAGTTCAGCCTCTTTTTGCATCCTTTTCTCATGAAAGTCACAATCCTTAATCAGGTGACTTAAACTACCACACACAAAACACCTCTTAGGACCAAAGGTGTGATTTTTCCTAAACTCTTGTCGCATCCTATCAGGTTTTGGTGACTCTTGATTCTTAACAGACTCCCTAGAAGTTTTCATGTGATTAACACACCTAGGTCTATCTGTATTTGATTTTGATTTTGTCACCTCTAGTTCACTCTTTTTGACAGAATTTGCTTTAGAGGACTCTTTTGATTTACACTCTGACCCTGATTCAGATTTCTCAGAGACATCTCTTGTGGATCCTTCACTGTCATTGGTTTGACAAGTGGAGTATTCACTTGATCTGTCATCAGAGTTGTCTGTCTCAGGATATATAGGACCCTTTTTACCATATACAAATAGAGAATCATCAAGGTCTACCTTTTGCACAGGAGTGTAATCTCCACTTAGTGGAGGTGGCACTCCTTTAAAGTCATCAGACTTAATGAACCTATTGTAAACAGGTTTACCAACATAATCCTCTTTTGTACATGTGAAAGTTGATCTATCCATTTCTTCTTCATAACTTAGCACTTCATCATTTGACTTAATTTCAAAACCTAAGCCAATTTTAGTTGTGGAACTCATTTGACAAGCTAGGAGTTTATCCTGACTCTTAGCAGAGTGTTGCCATATATCTATTTTCTTTTGCAATTCATCTCTTTCTTTAACAGCTTTCATGCCTATTCTTCTATATTTTTTAAGTTTCTCACCTTTTTCATATATTTCATTTGCTTGAAAAGTGAGTTTTTCATTCAAAGAGGCATGTTGTTTTTGTAAGGTGACAATTTGTGCTTCTAACTTTTTAACTGCATTAGTATAAGCTAGAATTTTTACTTCCTGGTCACCTATTTCTCTCAATTGTTCATCACATACAGATTTGAGATGATTATATGAATCAATGCTATTTTTGAACATAAGGATACCTCATTATTAGTACCAATGGCCATAAGTGCATGATTCTTTACGTCCTCCTCTGGTAAGTGCTCAGTCCAGTTCACATCTCCAGCTTCCAATGTCAGCATGCTCATCTGGTTCCTCTCTGACCTGTCATTCTTTGGGTAATCATTACTTCTCTTCCTGTCTTCATCAGCAGACTTCTTCTCCTTGCAGTCTCTAGCAAAGTGCCCATGTTTATGACAATTATAGCACTCAACAGTCCTTCTAGTGTACCCCACTTGAGACTTATTATCAAAACGAATAGGCCTTCCATGCTGCTTTTGGAACCTCTTAACCCGCAGAGCAATCATGGCAATTTGCCATTTAATATCCATCTCTTCTACTTCAGCATCATTGATCTGTTCCAAATCTTCACTGATAAACTCATCATCTTCTTGTTGATAAGAAAAGAATAAATGAAGAATCACATCAGCGACGCCTTCAGAAGCAGCTCTTTCCCTTGTACTGCTAGTAGGAGTCTCATAACCACCAGAATTAATCTTGCCAGACTTAACTCTAGTAGTGCTGCTTTTGCCTTGAGAGACAAAGGCAACATTTGAGGAACTGGAAGATGCTTTAGAATAGCCCTTGACTTCCTGTTCAAAAACCCTAAGGTTATTGTACAGGTCATCAGTTGTCATGTTGTCCACTTCATCCGTTACCCTCATAGTCATAGAAACACTTGACCATTCTGATGGGAGTGCTCTGAGGAATTTAAGGTTGGCATCTTCCTCTGATACTGGAGCACCAAGAGATTCCAATTGTGCCAGAAGGAGTTGAAACCTATCATAGCTTTTTTCGAGTCCTTCTGTACTAGATATGCTGAAAGTCTCAAATTGTTGCTTGAGAACAGACTTCTGCATTCTCTTTGAGTTTGCATTCCCACCAAAACGCTTCTTGATTGCTTGCCAAATTTCTTTGGCATCGGTCATGTTATGAAACGTTCTCAAGTGCTCATTGGGAAGAGCCATCATCAGCACAGTTCTTGCCTTTTTCTCCTTTTCAACAGCCCGTATCTCCTCTGCAGACACTGGTGGTAAAACTCTAACCGATCCATCTGCTCCAACCGAGACCCTTTTCTTTGAATTACCTTTCTGAATAACCTTCCAGATTTCACTATCAGTATATTCCAAATAATGTTCCATCTCCATCGCCCATATATCGTACTCATCTCTTTTCAGGAGTGGAAGTTTTATATTGGATATGGTTGTGGTTGAGGGAATGATTGGTGTTTTAGTGCTGCTGGTTTCAGGTTTCTCTTCATCATGAATGGATTTGTCATCATCACTGCCATGCATGGAGAATTCATCATTCTTGGGAGGGTTTGATCAGGAGGGATTTCGGTTCCAGTCATGTTGTAGGATGATTTTAGTGATTTAGGGTTTGTGATTCTTCAACCTCAGAGTCTCTTTTCAGGCTCTGATACCACTTGTTGGTCCACACGAATATGGATCTCTAAGTAGCCTTTAACAACTTAGTAGACGACTTGAATAAATCAAATCAATCTAAGCGAGACTCTAAAACTTTGTTTATGCTAATGCGGAATCTTAACACAAACAATGAAGAACACAACTAACTTTGTATTACTAATTGTTTACTGAATTACAATCTTCGTCGTCATCTCTAAACTATGCGTTAGGGTTCCTTTTATACACCAAGGAAACCCTAGATACAAAACTTGCTAAAGGATCTACGTATCTTCTCTAAAGATAACTTCAAATCCTTTCCTAACTTATCTCTAACTTATCTCTAAAATACATAACCAGACTTAACTTAATAAGTCAACCGGACTTAACAATATTTTACTCTACCAGACTTAATATTGTACTACCAGACTTAATAATACAAAATACACTAACAGACTTAATTGTGTACGCCACCAGATTTAAATCTGTTTTCCCATTAAGTCTCCTATTGATAATTCCCAACAATACGTATCGATTACTTTCCGCGTATCATATCTTGAGACAAACTTATATTCATTAGGTTATGCCGATTCTGTATCGTTGTGCGATACTCCTTACCCTATTCTGCCATACTCCTTGGCACCATTGTGTTATCTACATCACTACATTCCAAGGTGAGTTCATAGCCCCACTTTAACTCTTAAACTGTTTATAAACCCATTGGGGAAGATACATGCTAGTTTTACAAACTGAATACAAGTAGCTTTTGGTATGCTTGACCCGATTACATGATTATAATTATTGAGTAACTTTTGCCATTCAAGTCTCTAATTTCATGAACCGTTAATTCCATGGGGGGAAACGCTATTATTATTGTTGGGTCATGAAAAACCCAAGAATACTTAAAACATGATTTGGACACAAATTAACTAAGTGTTAACTTAAACCGAGAACAATTCAAGTCACTGAGAGAACAGCCTCTCAGTGAGTCATCTTCAGGATGCTTAAGGAGAATTCAAATAGAAGGATTCACTACGCAGGAAGGCGGTACTCCCTGAAGTAGCACTTAAGCCAAAGAAGAAGATGATGGTTCAGTGAGTGTTGGACAAGAACTCACTGAACCCCAGTCTCCTCAACAACAATGAAGTAATTATGAAAGATTACTGAGAAACGTGTCCTGAAGAACTAAATGCCTGAGATGAAAGGCAGAAATATCTAGGAAAGATTTAAGATAAGATCAAATCTTATCTTGTCAGGAAGAAATCCTTCCTAAGACGGCTTAAAGTCTTGGAGTGTCAGACCAACCACTTCTAAAAACTTAATAAGCCATTTCTATTGGTTCTTGGAAATAACAATTACTGTTGTAATTGTCAGACACGCTTGCTCAATAACTTGCTCAACAACTTGTAATATTTTAATTACTTTTACTCAGATTACTTGTGTATAAATAGATTAAGAAGGAGAGAAGTTGTGTGTGTTTTGTACAATTAAAGCTTAGACTTTTGCAAAACAACTTCTCTCCTACAAAGAGTAACGCATCCCTGAGATTGCTCAGTGAGGTCGCATTGTTACCACTCAAGCAAAACTTGAGTTTTGATAGGAGACACCACCATACCTTGTCTATTCAATCCCAAGTGTTTATTCCGCAAAACACTTGGGTATAGATTCTTTGATTCATTTCTAATAAGAATTTAAACGTTGAAAATTACCTTGAGTTTTTATATTCACGTTTTATAACTGTTAGAATTAATCATAACATTGTATTAGTCATTAACACAAATAGATTAACTTTCTAGTTAACTCTAAGTGTGTAAAGGGACCAACAAGTGGTATCAGAGCCTCTGGTTTATAAAATCTTTTAAACTAACCAAGAGTGCTCTAGGTTTTTAAAACCAAGATCCTACTATGGCTGATATCAATGTACCCCAGCTAGTCGACAAAAAGGGTGGCAGCTACTCCGCTGTTGCACCCAGACTTGAAGCTGGGAAATTTAGCAAATGGAAGAAGCGTATGATTTGCTATCTTACCGGTATAGGAACCCTACTACATCACCTGTATCAGGGATGGCCCATTTGTCCCTAAGACAACCGAAGGGCTAAACAAGCCTGAGGCCCAATGGACCATTGATGAGAGGAGGGTGGTCAATCAAGACCAACGCCTGAAAAGCATCCTTATATCATGTCTTCCTGACGATATAATGGAATCAGTCATCAACTGTCTAACAGCCAAGCAAACTTGGGATGACTTGGTAAACAGCTTTGAGGGTCCCTCAGATACCAAGGAAAATAGGGTCATGGACCTTAAACTTGAGTATAATACTTTCAGGGCAAAAGACTCTGAAAGTCTCTCACAGACCTACACCAGATACAAGACTTTGATAAATGAATTATCAAATGATGGTGTTGTACTGTCTAAGCATGAGACAAATGTTGGCTTTGTCAACAGTCTCCCTGAGAAGTTGCTCAACTTCTCACAAGGCCTAAGGAATGCTAACCGCATTCAGACCCTTGAGCTCCCTGAAATTTATGGGAAGTTTATCTATGAAGACAACTTGATCTCAAGGAGATACCCTGACTCAAAAGCTCTTGAGTCCAAAAAGGCCTTAACCTCCACACCCATATCAACTGCTTTCTATTCTAATGGTGTTGTGCAGGATATTCAAGAGGATTCTGAAGAAGAAATTGATGAAAGGACTGGTGAGGAGTACCTGAACGACTTGAACTTGGAATTCCAAGAAAGGGCACTCCTTGCTAGTTCAAGACGTTTCATCAAAAGAAATCAGTCCAACTTTACAAAACCAAAAGCAAATGAGACCACTGAATGTTTTAAATGTGGTAAAAAGGGTCATTTTGCTAGGGACTGTTATTCTAAAACTATCTCAGAACCCTCTTACAAGTTCTCAGGAAACAGTTCCTCAGGAACTAGCAAGTTTCAACCTAAAATGTTTCAGTCCACCCAACAATTTCAAAACAAGGGTAAAAAGGATTTTGAAACAAAATATAGGAAAATCAAAGCTAAACTTGCACTTCTTGAAACTAGCCCCATATTTTCTCAGGATGGTCAAACATCTAAACCTATTCAGACAAAGAACAAGGTTTTAGTAGCTGAAGCATATGACTGGGATGAAGAAGAGGTTTCCTCAGATGAGGAAATAAGAGTTAGTGCACTGATGGCACTTTCTGAAGAGGATCAGGTGGCTGTGGGAAAAAGCCATGCTAGGAATGGAGAGTGGGTCAACATCACCATGAAAAAGGTAAATACTTTACTTTCTATGGATGATGATTCTGATTGGCAGTCTTACATGAGTTATATTTGTGTTGATCTAAAGTTTGTTGAGGAAAAAAGGCTTAACCTGTTTTCAAAATATAACAAAATTGTGTCAGAATTAAATAAATGTAGAGATGAACTGCTTGCATTAAAACAAGCCAAACTAGAATCTATTACTCTACAAATTCAGAACACTGAAATTTTGAAACAAAACCAAGCCCTTCAAACAGAACTTAAGAAAGAAAAAGCTGTCATTGAAAGCTGGACCAAAAAGAACCCTAAGGTCTTTGATTCTGTGGGCTTAATTCCTAAGATAACTATAGGAATTGACCACCTCACTGAAACCTCCAGTGAGAGTCCCAGTGATATGACCTTTGTTCCAGCTGGCATATCCTTTGAGCAAGAGATGGAACCCAAGTCAAATGACTGGATTGTCAGGGACAACCCAGTCAGTAAGTTGCCAAACTTTAAGACTGGAAACATCTTGCTCCCTGAAAGTCAGGCTCTGAAAGGTATGCTTGGACTCTTTGACCAACTCAGTATTTCTGATCCAATCAGTGAGCCTGAATCAGAATCAACTCCTCCACTCCCTCCACTAAATACCCTTCAGGGTGCTGCACCAAGCTCAGACCTCCCACCATTGGTCTACTCCCCACACTCTCCAAAGGAGAGATCAGGAAAAGGTAGAATCCTCCTGAGAAGACCACCCCTTGAAGTCTCAGTAAATACTGATGACTCATCAACTTCAGTCCCTTCTGAAGTAGCAACCCAAAGTCCTGATCCAAGAATTGATCAGTTGACTGAAATGGTCAGGAAGCTAAGTGAGAAGATTGTATCTTCTGAAAAACCTTCTCAATTAAAGAAGGAACAAAAACTAGCCTCCTCAAAGACCAAACCCCTGAAAAAGTGTGAACTGTGCAACTATACAAATCATCTCACTGATGACTGCTATAGAGTCCTTTACTGCATGATTTGCAAAAAGGAAGATCACAGGACCTCTGATCATAAAAAATGCTCAGCCATGTCAAACTTTTCAGGACTTAAGGCTCAGTGCCTGAACTACCCTTCTGATTCTAAGCAGAAACAGAAGCAAAAGGCCAAGCCTTTTCCACCTTGCCCATTGTGTGGATTCAATGATCATCATCCTGAGGATTGTCAAAATGACAAACACTGTGAATCTAGTGGAAGTACCACTCAGAAATCCTCAGGAAAAGAGAGGGTCATTCAGTCAAAAAGAGGAATGAATAAACAATCCTCTCAGACTACTGAGGCTACCCCTTGTTGATACAAAAGTTGGGCGTTCCTTGATTCCGTACCAATCAGATCTTAATGCTTGAGGCCTGCGCACTAAGAAAACAAAAAGACACCGTTAGGCTTATCGTGGGATTGTCTCCCACGATTATCCTCCGGCGTGAGAGTAAGTAATCGGTTTTTAGGGTTTAGTTGAAGAGTTAGGGTTGTAAGTCGTACCTTTAATGAGAGTCGAGAGACTCTTTATATATACACGAAACCCTAGTTGATTTCGTGTTCCTCACTCCTCAGCGTATCTGCCTAAGTCGGTTTTGATACATATCCCATAAATAAGAGATATCCTATCATGACCATAAATAACTTCGGGTTTGGGCCAACGTAAGCCCAAACCATTATCGTAATAGCCCATTCGTGATGGACTGGAGTATGGGTCAGGTTCGTGACCCGAATGCGGACTATACGTCATCATGTCCCCCCAGTCTAGTGTGCGCAATGCGAAATTGCGGACGCTAGACTAACAATTGTAGCTAAAAATATTCCTCGATGCGTAGCGGGGAAGTTTCAAGTATTTCCTGCCTAAAAAAGCAAATTAAGCTAGTCCAAGTACATCCGTATCTCCTTCAAAATTCGTGAGGGTGGGTGAAAAAGTGCTTTACCTTTTGGCTTCCCAGCCACACGATTGGAACAAGTGGGGTACACATGTCATTCATCCACGAATATGTGTAACCCTATATAAGGTTGAGCCGTCATTTCACTGTGGTTATCACAGTAAAAACCAACCTTTTCCACCATTGTTAAACCTTCAAACAGCGATCAAAAAATCAACAAAAGCTAAGGTAATAGCGCGTGCGCTTATAAGAGTTATTGAAGGTTAATCATGGTTCTTCAATTGTCTGATATTAATTCCGATATATCTGAGGATGAACTTCGTTAGTTCACCTCAGATTATTACATCCCTCTCGCATTGCATCCGGTAGTTCCGGCCGCAAATGCGTCAATAGCGAATTTCCCTCAAGGGAAGGTGGGGGTATATACACGTTTCTTCGAATTTGCCAACCAACGCCCACCCATTTCCCTATTTTTGTGCGATATTTTAAACCATTATCGTCTCCATATTTCACAGCCGCACTGTATAGGTACAGCAAAAATAACTAAAGGGGTGCTTGGTTGGGGGGATAGTGGGGGTGGGTAATGGGTATATAATCATTAATGATGGTTGGTTTAAGGGAATGCAATGGCCCATTACCCACTAGTGGGTAATGGGGCATTACCCAATAATTTGGGGGGAAAGGGAATGCATTGCATTGCATTCCCTTTGCATTCCCTTTGCATTCCTCACCCTTTGAACCAAGCGGCCCCTAATTTTGAAGTGAATTGTCGCTTGTTAGCGATAGAACCCACAATCCATCTATTTCGCGCGTTTTACCACACGTCGTGGTCAAACGGGTGGGTTTCCTTCTCCAAGCGCGCAGGGCCACTGCAGTGCTATACAGAGAAGTTAGACGCACTGAGGGATTGGAGAGAAAAATTCTTTTGGGTTGATAGTGCATTTTTTCCATGGATTTTTGAGTTCTACACTCGAGAATCATTACCGAGAGACGAGTGCCCAGACCCCGAATTGTATAACGTGGTTGATGCGGATATGATAAATACCAATCGCATACCGATCAAAGCGTACCCAGAAGAGTTTTTGTTGCACATGGGCATCAGTCGCAATTACTTCAGTAGTCCAGAAGAAGTGCCAACATTTTTGGATGAAAATAGCCGGGGTGGGTGCTTGTCTCTTCCTTCCTCTTCGATTAGTAGTTGTAAGCGTTCTTCCCTTTGTAGCTTATCTAACACATTTTGTGTTTGTTTGTTGTTTTGTTGCGCAGAGATGGATCTATTCGGTGTTGTTCGCTTGGCGAAGCCCACTCAGGTGATCGTAGGGGTGCGCCCTTTGAGAGATGGCGAGGAGCCAATTCTACAGGCTACCGCGGGGCGCACGATGGTGATCGCGTAGGAGGAGACAGAGGAGGTCCCCACAGGTGTCACTATGGCTACTCCTCTGCGTAGCTTTCCCGCTCCTGGGTCGCAAATCCCTGTGGAGTTATTGCATATAGACTCGTCGGGGAGTGCTATGGATGAGTCTGAGGAGGAGGGCCAAGGGTTAAAGCGCAAGAGATCGTCTGGTGATGATGGCGCAGGGACATCAAGTAAGTGCCCTGCTATTTCTGTCAGGCAATCATCTGAGGAGGATGCGTCATCGCATAAAACTCCTCCCCCCAAGTAAGTACTTGTATCTTTTAGATCTTCAGTCCTTTAATCCGCGTTTAATACTATAGAGTAACTTTGTTATTTGCGTGCAGTGCTGAAACTGCTGTTGATGATGATGCGTATGTTAGGAATTCGCCACCCAAGACTGGTTCTGCATATGCTGGTGAGTTTGTGCTTGAGAGTCCAGTGGAAGAGGAAAAATCTTCTAAAGATGCGCCAACAGATCGCCTTATAGAGGAGTTGGCGTTGGCTGCTGCGCACCAGGCTTCATTGGTTGCGCGGCTACAGGCTCAATATGGTGGTGAGGGTAGCCAGGTTGCGCAGAAGGACAAGGAGATTGACATTCTGAAGGCGCAGTTGGCTGATGCGCAGGCTGAAGTAAGGGCATCTGCTATGTACGCCCAGAAAATTGCTGATGAGAAGATGTCGCTCCTGGCCGAACTGAATCAAGAGCGCACTGGAGCAAAATAATACAAGGCCTCCTGCCTTTGGGCCTTGAAATATATGGAGCTAAATAAGGGGAGACTCTTCTCTAACTTGGATGAATTCCGCAAGACTGTGGAGAGTTTGCTGGAGAATCAGGAGAGCAAGCTGCGCAAGCTCAGCATCGAATATGATGAGGAGTTGTATCCTCATTTGGTGTCAACTATTGCTGAGCGCAGGTGGCTTATCAGCCATGGCTTGCGTCTTGCTGCCTTGACCACGCTGGAGTCTCAAGAGGTCAAGGACTCCTTTGGGGATGTGGTTCAATGTGCCCTAGCGCGTGGTAAGGCAGAAGCAGTAGAGGAGCTGTGTGCGACCAAGGTTTTGGCTATGTCTCCCTCCGAAGTACCTGGTTATAATGAGAACGCTTATGGTGAACTTGTTGCTGCTATGGAGAAGTTGAAACTTTTTGAGCTTCCTCATATTGCACAGCTGGAGCGTGACCAGGATTACCCCATAGGCGTGATCATGCAGGGTTTAACTTTGGCTAGGCACTCATCCGAAGACGCTGAGGCACAACTTGACTACTTTCTGAAGCCGGATGTGTCGCAGCTACATGTGCCTATTTTCGCTCGTCCCCGTGACATCCTCAACCCTTTTGCCCTTGAGAAGGAAATTCCATTGAGGGAGTCTTTAGAAGCCCATGAGATGAGACTTGCCAGGAAGAAGGACGTGAAGGGGAAAGCCATTCTTTGTGGTCTTGGTACGGCTCACCTTCCCAGATCAGATGGAGTGCCTGTTAGCGTGCCAACGGTGGCACCCAAGGATGCTGACCTGTTGCAGAGGCTTAAAGATGCTGGTAGTGTGGCGCGCCAAGCGTGTAGCTCAGGGCTCAGGCGTACCCGTAGCGTGTCTTGGTAATTTTGTGTAATAGATTAACATTTTGTTGCAGATGTGCATGTTAAGTCTATATCTTGTATGAACTTGTTATCCATAATAAAGTGTTGATTTGAAAAATACGATTGTACGCATATTGTATCAAATTTGATTGTGGTTATAAGTTTTGTACTTAGTTATTTTGTCTTTGCGTAAAAGATGTCTAAGAATCAAACCGTTTGTATAAACACATTTAAAAAATTACAAGGATTTATAATCACTTATATCATAATCGTGTATGAAATTCATGACTTAATCGTGTATAACATAATTGTGTATGAAATGCACAAGTTGTTGTGTATCCATCGTGGGGTGCACAAGTGTATGGATTGCAGCGTGCTGCGAGTACCATCTTAAGGGGTTAATTGTCTTAACTCCTATTTTGTTAAACGCGCACAGTGTGCATTGATGTGTATCCGTCGTAGGGTACACATCGAACTTACTCCAACGTCTTGAGAGTAAGGTGTTTAACAAGGATGCTTGATCCGATGTTGATGGGTTTGCAACCCTCTTACACAACGAGCCATTTATTAGGTTTACTCATCCTTTTACCATCGTGGGTTTTTAATTGGTGCATGCACGCCATGTAGGCAAAAGATAATGTAACAAACAGTATTGAGACATAAATGATATGTAAGCAATAAAGTAAAGTGTGTCACGGAGTTAGCTAGAAACCGCAACATTTTATTAATACTTGCAAGTTTTTGTAAAAAGATAAAACATTTTTCTAAATGAAACAAAATGTAAATACACGGATATTTATTAAGCACTTACTAAAGTGCGGAGGTGTCCGTGTGTGAGGTCGTAACCTTTCCTAAAGATAACATCTCTTGAGATTGCAAACACTCCATGTGCGCTGTAGCTCGCGACCATCCATGTCACTGATGAACTCAAATAAGTACATTTTATTACTATCATTTATCCTATTAATTTGACTTGTTTTATTATATTATGTATGAGAATTGATACTTAATCGTTTACTTTTGTAATTCTCAGTTAAAAACAAGCATTTGGTGAAACTTGGCGATTTTGGACTAATTATGGAGCAAAACAAGCAAGAAGTTAAGAGTCTACTGAAATGTACAAGATCAAGACATTCTGCTCCAGATGCGCCGCATTATACTTCTTACATACGGCGCATCGCTATCAAGATTTCACAAGATATTATCCAAGACGGCAAAGGACATGCGCCGCATCCAAGAATGAAGATACGCCGCATCTTCTGGCGGTGTACGAATATTCCTGAATATATTAATCTTGGACCCCACGCGAAGTTAAGTCAATGCGCCGCATCCACTTATTAGATGCGCCGCATCTTACCCTCAGACAGAAACTATAAATACCCCAAGACCAGACGAATTTCGTGAGCACATAATATATACGAGGTACGAAGACCACAGAAACCTAAGGCCGAATTCAGACGATTAGGCAGCACAAGACACACCCGAACGAAGATACAAGAGCTGTAAGAAGGTCCTGCATGTATTTAATTCATTAAGTAGTTTTGTTTTATTGTGTTAGTAAACTTTAATTCATCAGGATTGGTGGCTTGTGTAATGTGAGGAGAAAGATTGCACTCCCTTAAAACTGCTTTCCCATCAATTAAAGTTTATATGTTGATGTCTTTGGTTACTACTTATTAGTGCATTGATAACCTCTGTGTTTATTAGTGGCCTGCGCATTTGACTACGGAAGAGAATGTGGCTCCCACGGTTGTTACTAAATTGATCACTTAGGAATAACTTTTAGACATAAGTAATCATTAAGGGATTTCTCGCCGATAAGATTAGGGCCAACGAGAAAGGGTTAATTACATACACTTCATATAAAACTATCAATAAAACAAGTGACAATCTACTTAATCATCAGGACAGGTCTTCTTATTGTCTCGAGTATTTATCTGTGTACGTGCATGCCTATCTCTGATTCGTGCTCATTAGTTTAGTTTATTATTTAATTGCAACCAAAACGTGCCAGTCTCTCAGGCTGAACCCCCTTGCGTTAGATTAGGTTGTATAGTTAACTTAGAATATTAAAATACTGATTGGAATAACTAGATAATACGTTCTACTCTTAGTGATCGACACTCTACTTACCATTATATTCATACTGACCGGGTACACTGCTCGTTAAGTGTGTGTGTTATTGATAAGTCGGCTAAATATAAATTTAAAACTTGAGTAGGCATTAATACTGCTAAACCGCAACGACACATCGCACGCATCAAGTTTTTTGGCGCCGTTGCCGAGGAGTGAATTGTTATTATTTGTTAATTTGATTAGTATTTTAATTAGGTTTTTCTTTTTAATTTTTAATCTAACCGCTAACTGTGTTGTATATTAGGTTAATTTGCATTCATTGTATTAATTTGCATATTTTTTTGTTTTGTGTGTTATTTGTTTGCTTTTATTTGTGTTTATTTTGGTTTGTTTTTATTTGTTTCTATTTTTAGTATTTTCTGTATTCTGCTATCGTTGTACTGAACTTATTCAAACGATATGGCGCATCTGATTTCTCAAATACGGCGTATTGCGTTTAATTTTTATAAAATACAACGCGTTTAATTAATTCGATACGACGCATCTTTTCCCCAAGATACGGCGTATCTGTTTTTAAGGAAAAATTTTTCTAAACGTTAACGCGATACGACGCATCTGCTTTAGCAGATATGGCGTATCTATTATTTTAATTAAAAACAGTTTTCGAATTATTAAACAGATACGACGCATCGATCTTCGTCGATACGGCATATCTTCTGAATCAAAAATCTTGTATTTTGAAACGTAACGAAAATACGGCGCATTAACTTTTGTTAATACGACGCATTTAATTTTAAATAAATATCGATTTTTGATAATTAAATTGATACGGCGCATTCTAATTTCTAAGCGGCGTATCTATTTTCTGAATAAAGTCTGATTTAATTTTAACGTATTAGATACGGCGTATCCCATTTATAGGATACGGCGCATCAACAGCAGATATCAGAAGCTTTTATTTTACTTTGATCGTTTCACCCTTCTTTTGCACGAGTAAGTTTTATTTCAGGAAGATGGACGATCCGGATATTACGATGGAAGAATACTTGTTACTGGAAATGGTTAAGTCAAAGAAAGAAAGAAATAGATTGCCGTTTCAACACACTTGGTGTATGTCAAATGATGATGAAGAAGATTCATATACCGTGAAACCAATTCCGGCAATTGTTCTTGATAGTACTTTTTCTCCGGAGATTGCACAAGATGATGTGTATACGGAACCTTACGTTGAAGAATATTCTGCAATCGTATTACCACCATTAGACAATCCAACGGATGAAGATGAAAAGTATTCTAATTTTGATTTCGAACCATTTGACGCCATAGTTTATGATGACATACCTCAACCAGATTTTGACCCAACGAGGGATTTTGAAGAAATCTGGGATTACTTATTTAAGGATGAAATTCGGGACGATGCTGAAATTGCAAGACCACTAGTTGAAGATGGAGATTCACAAGATGAATTGGAGTCACTTACAACACAAAGTGGTACAAATTTATTTAATATTATTAATCCCGTTACTAATAATCTTGCTAGTTTTCCTAAACAGGTTGCAAAACAAAAAAATGAAGCACATGAAGCACCTGTGATCAACCCGTTTTTGGTGGAGCTCGAGGAAGAATTTGGTGATGAGCTCTTAAACATTGCTATGATTGATGAAGATGATGATTTCGACCCTATGAAGTATATAGAGGAACTCGAACTTTTACTTGCCAAAGACCCTTTCTCATCTTCTGCGGAAGTCAAGGGACGCCTTACTACCAAAGAGACTAACCAAGAAGAAAGGAGACTCATTTTTCCTCAACACACTACTCTTTCAGATGGAATGGTCAAGTCATCCAATTTATCAACCAAACCGGGTAAGAATAGGAAAGATGTACATATATTGCCAAGGTATGATCTTTATTTATTTCTTCCATCTTTAAAAGCAAATTTACACTCTTTTTGTGTTTATTGCTACTATCACCCGCACTTGATCCCAAGTGGAGGGAACAACACCCTATTACACAGTAAATAAGGGTGGAGTCAGGCTCGTGACTCGAACAAAAACAAGCGCTTCGTGGGAGGCAACCCATGCTTATCTTTTATTTTACTATTATGTTCTGTGTCGAGTCAGTCAAGCCCGCAGAGGATACGGCGCATCTCAATTCTGAGATGTGACGCATCTCCTGCACTGGTCATATCTTACTTTATTTTTTCTGTATTTTTTACTTTTCGACTTTAAAACTATTTATCAGTTTATTTTAATGCGGCGCATCCCTGGTTAAGGATGCGACGCATCTTCTATTCTGATCCTTATTTATTCCAGGATCGATACGGCGTATCTTCTTCCATAAGATACGGCGCATCGACTGACCTGATGATTTTCATTTTTATTTTTAAGTTTTATTTTTCCTAACTACTAATGTATTATGCAAGTTTGAACTTTCTTAACTTAGGTGTGTTTAAAGTCTTGGTGGTATTATAGATTCCTGCATTTCCTGTGGATACATTGAATATGAAGCTTAAACGTTCTAATCCACAAGAAAGATGATTTTTGCTCTTATACAAATGGAGGATCATACCGAGCAAATCTCAGGGGAGTTTTTCTGTTCTAATTCTTTTATTTTCCAGTTTTTAACCTTTTATACAAACAACGAGGACGTTGTTTAACTTAAGTGGGGGGATTGGAGAATTAGAACACTTAACACTTACTTGTCCTAAACTTTTCAAAATATGCTTAAAATGTGCTTAATATATCAAAATTTAAAATTTTTAGCATGTTTTTGTTTAAGATCTAAGTTACATAGCTGCACACATGACGTTATTTTCAAAAATTGTGACTTTTCAAAATTCACAAATCTATGAGTGTGCCGGTGACTTGTAAACTTTAGAACTTGGCTTGTATACTATTCGAGACCACCATAATAAGTATTATTTTATATAATTGGAATGACTTGTCTAAATTGGTAAATTTCTAGGATTACACCCAAAAAGCCTATTATATGTTATGTGTTATTAGCTAACTACACTGGTTAGTTAACCCCCGTAAAAACCCTTTGTTACTCTCACCTTTAGAGTAAGATACCCCTAGAAAAACACTCAGAGCCATTCCTTTTGTTTCTTACACCTTTGTTAAAATGTTTCGTTACACCCTTACACCTTAGCCTACCATGTAGATTAAAATCCGTGGTTGGTTAATTGCTTTAGGCAAAGTGTGTTTCCTTACATTACCTGTGTTCGCGTGCGTAATTCATTATCTATGGTTAGGTCGGGAAATTGCACAATGCAATTGGAGTGAAAGTAAATATTGTATATCTTTGAGTTTATTTTTCGTGGGTTTACTACTTTCACTATTACCGTTATTTCTGAAGTCATGAAAAGTATGGAACAATTATCCAGAATTATCATTATAGTGATGTGGTGAAATTTTACACATCTTTGTTTATGGTTAAAAAAAAAAAAAAAAAAAAAAAAAAAAAAAAAAAAAAAAAAAAAAAAAAAAAAAAAAATCGAAAAAAATAGAAAAGAAAAAATAAAAAAGAAGAGTTGGATGTTTCTTTTGACCAACTTATGTAAAGTTTTGTATTAAGTGGTCGATATCACCACTAGTTGTTGTATATTATATCTATGGATTGAATAGGAGTTGGCAGTTATGGGAACACCAACTAAGGTTTATTCTTTGATTAAGATCTTGTTGAGTATAATTCGTGTCTACCTAAAGCGTGTGTTTCAAGTGTTAAAGCGTGAGTTATTCTATGATATGAGTCTTATTCATGGGATGGTTGGGATAGTGATTAACCACACTTAGGATTTTAATTTATTTGTTTTGTTTATTTTTCATTTTACACCAATTTGTATCCCAAATATTATCCATACCCTATATTATTCTTTATCCAAACCTTTGATTTATTGAGATTAGGGATTTGAGCAATCTTAAGTATCGTAGTCGTGGATTCGGCTATGTATTTATGATTTTGTCGCCCTTTTTGATATAATATTATTGGTGAAGATTACTTGGTCCTATCTTTAGCCCATTCGAGTTAAGGATTTGAGCAATTGCAAGTATCGTGTTCGTGGATTCGATCATGTATTTGTGATTTTGTCGCCTTTTCTGGAATGTGAGATCGATAGAGATTAAGAAGAATAATTATCCCTTAAGCCTCAAAACCCTTTTTACCGCTTTAGACTTGTTATTCCTTGGCTTTAGTGGGGGAGATGTGTATACCTGCCAAGCTTATGATAGAATATTCGTCACGACTGGACAGTTAAACGATTAGATTTGCTTTTATCAAAATATTTTATTTTATTTCTAATTCGTTAAGTGTTTGGTTGTGTGATTATGAATTAAACGAATACATGCTTAAGTATAAAAATAAATCCTAATATCTTTTAGGATACATTTTCATAAGATTAATTCTAAGGTTTACTTGGGGACAAGTAAAGTTCAAGTGGGGGGATATTTGATGAACTCAAATAAGTACATTTTATTACTATCATTTATCCTATTAATTTGACTTGTTTTATTATATTATGTATGAGAATTGATACTTAATCGTTTACTTTTGTAATTCTCAGTTAAAAACAAGCATTTGGTGAAACTTGGCGATTTTGGACTAATTATGGAGCAAAACAAGCAAGAAGTTAAGAGTCTACTGAAATGTACAAGATCAAGACATTCTGCTCCAGATGCGCCGCATTATACTTCTTACATACGGCGCATCGCTATCAAGATTTCACAAGATATTATCCAAGACGGCAAAGGACATGCGCCGCATCCAAGAATGAAGATACGCCGCATCTTCTGGCGGTGTACGAATATTCCTGAATATATTAATCTTGGACCCCACGCGAAGTTAAGTCAATGCGCCGCATCCACTTATTAGATGCGCCGCATCTTACCCTCAGACAGAAACTATAAATACCCCAAAACCAAATGAATTTCGTGAGCACATAATATATACGAGGTACGAAGACCACAGAAACCTAAGGCCGAATTCAGACGATTAGGCAGCACAAGACACACCCGAACGAAGATACAAGAGCTGTAAGAAGGTCCTGCATGTATTTAATTCATTAAGTAGTTTTGTTTTATTGTGTTAGTAAACTTTAATTCATCAGGATTGGTGGCTTGTGTAATGTGAGGAGAAAGATTGCACTCCCTTAAAACTGCTTTCCCATCAATTAAAGTTTATATGTTGATGTCTTTGGTTACTACTTATTAGTGCATTGATAACCTCTGTGTTTATTAGTGGCCTGCGCATTTGACTACGGAAGAGAATGTGGCTCCCACGGTTGTTACTAAATTGATCACTTAGGAATAACTTTTAGACATAAGTAATCATTAAGGGATTTCTCGCCGATAAGATTAGGGCCAACGAGAAAGGGTTAATTACATACACTTCATATAAAACTATCAATAAAACAAGTGACAATCTACTTAATCATCAGGACAGGTCTTCTTATTGTGTCGAGTATTTATCTGTGTACGTGCATGCCTATCTCTGATTCGTGCTCATTAGTTTAGTTTATTATTTAATTGCAACCAAAACGTGCCAGTCTCTCAGGCTGAACCCCCTTGTGTTAGATTAGGTTGTATAGTTAACTTAGAATATTAAAATACTGATTGGAATAACTAGATAATACGTTCCACTCTTAGTGATCGACACTCTACTTACCATTATATTCATACTGACCGGGTACACTGCTCGTTAAGTGTGTGTGTTATTGATAAGTCGGCTAAATATAAATTTAAAACTTGAGTAGGCATTAATACTGCTAAACCGCAACGACACATCGCACGCATCAGTCACGCAGCTTGTATGCGCCTTTACCTAGTGCTTCAATGACCTCATAGGGTCCTTCCCACTTCGGTCCAAGTTTACCTGTATCTTCTGCGTGGCTTGCATCGTTGGCGCGATAGACAAAGTCGCCTGGTCTGAATGAGGTGCTTCGAACTTTAGCGTCATAATATCCCTTCATTTTTGACTTGGCTTTTGCTTCGCGTATAGCTGCGCGTTCACGCCTTTCTTCCAATAGGTCCAAGTCGATACGTCGTTCGTCGTCATTGGTTGCGACATTAACTACCGCGGTTCGAATAATTGGCATCCCAATTTCAGCCGGTATGACAGCTTCTGTCCCATAGACAAGAGAAAAAGGAGTGTCTCCATTGCTAACTTTGATTGTAGTGCGGTGCGCCCATAAGACATGCGATAATTCATCCACCCATCTTCCCTTGTGTTTGTCTAGGCGCGCTTTAATTCCTTCGCCTAGACTACGATTAGCGCGCTCAACCAAACCATTGGTTTGTGGGTGTTTTACTGACGCAAAGTGTTGTGTAATATTTAGCTCTGCGCACCAGTCTTTAAACGGGTTATCACGGAATTGTATTCCGTTGTCCGAAACAATCTCCCCAGGTAATCCAAAGCGGCATAAAATATTTTCCCACACGAAGAGTTTTACTTGATTACCTGTGATTGTCGCTACTGCCTTCGCTTCGATCCACTTAGTGAAGTAGTCTATTGCAACAATAAGGAATTTCAGTCCTCCTGCTGCGACAGGGAAGGGACCCGCAATGTCGATACCCCACTTATAGAATGGCCATGGAGAAGTGATAGGTGTTAGCTCTTGCTGTGGTCTGCGCGGGATGGGTCTATGAACTTGGCAGTCATTACATTTCTTTATCACATCGCGCACATCACGATGCATAGTAGGCGAGTAGTATCCTGAGCGCAATGCGCGTGCTACGACGGACCGTGGTCTTGAATGCATACTGCATGAACTAGCGTGGATCTCTCGGAGTACGTAGTTCGCCTGAAGAGGTCCAACGCACCGAAGCCATGGTTGTAGGAATGAGCGCCGATATAGGATACCATCTCTGAGCTCGAACCTCTGCACTGTGCGTCGTATCCGTCGAGCGTCCTTCTGTTCCTCGGGCAGTTTGCCCTTACTTATGAATTCGATGATAGGGGTCATCCATGTAGGATCCTGCTCTTCTATCACCGTAGATATCTCCATCTCCGAGATGGATTTGTTCTTTAGGATCTCCACCAACACTTGTTTTGACAGGTGCGCAAAGCTTGTAGATGCGATCTTGCTTAGCGCATCCGCTTTCTTATTTTCACCTCTAGGAACTTGTTTGATGGTAAACCTGTCAAAACCTTGGATTAGTGATTTGGTTTTGTTGAGGTATTGAACCATGTTATCCTCTTTAGCCACATATTCGCCCAACACATGGTTGGCTACTAATCGGGAGTCCACATTTGCTTCTAGGTTACGTACACCCATTCGATTTGCAATGCGTAATCCGGAGATTAGGGCTTCATATTCTGCCTCGTTGTTCGTGGCTGTGAATTCGAAACGCAGTGCGTAAGTGAATTCCATTCCTTCTGGATTAGTGAGGATAAGGCCAGCGCCCGACCCATCCACGCATGAAGATCCATCCGTGAACAAGACCCATGGTTCGTGTAGCTCTACCTTGCTCAGTGGAGGTGCGTCATCGGTATCTGGTTTTTTGATGATGAAGTCTGCTAGTATTTGCCCTTTAACCGCAGTGCGTGGTCTATAAGAGATGTTATATTCGCCTAGCAGCACACTCCATTTTTGTAATCGCCCCGATGCGTCAGGCTTAGAGATAACTTGCTTGATAGGTTGGTCTGTGATCACCGCTATTGGGTGCGCTTGAAAGTATCTACGCAGTCTTTTGGCGGTGAACACTAACGCCAGGACCAACTTTTCCATTGGGCTGTAGTTAATCTCTGTCTTCTTGAGTGCTTTGCTTACAAAATATACCGGTGTTTGTACAGAATCTCTATCCGTCAGTAACACTGCGCTGACCGCTCCATGAGTTGCAGATAAGTAGACGATTAACTCCTCCCCTGGTCGGGGTGCGACTAGCTTAGGAAGCGCTGCTATATGTTGCTTAAGCTGTGTGAAAGCTTCTTCCGCTTCCGTAGTCCAACGAAAGTCTCCCTTTTTTGTACACTTCTTGAGTGTTTTAAATAGAGGAAGTGACTTATCCGCTGATTTTGACAGGAATCTGTTCAAACCGGCCAGCTTTCCATTCAGAGACTGAACTTCTTTCAACGTGCGCGGTGAAGGAAGTTGGATGACAGCCTCTGTTTTTTCTGGGCATGGCTTAATGCCATCTGGTTCTATCAAATATCCTAGGAACATGCCTTCTGTAGCGCCAAAAGTGCATTTCTTAGGATTCAACTTCATGTTGATATTTCGTAGTGTTCTAAATGTTTCTTCAATATCGCGCACCACTTCATCTTCAGTATGGCTTTTTATGACAAGGTCGTCCACATAGACCTCTAGGTTGCGGCCCACTTGCTTTTCAAATGCATTATCTACCAGTCGCTGGTAGGTGGCGCCCGCATTCTTCAGGCCAAAAGGCATCTTTGTATAACAAAAGACGCCTTGGCTTGTGTGGAAAGCTGTTTTTTCCTCGTCTTCCTTAGCCATTTGGATTTGGTGGTACCCTTTGTATGCATCTAAGAAACATTTAAAGGGATATCCGCACAGAGATTCCACCTTCCAGTCTATCTCTGGTAGTGGGTAGCAGTCCTGTGGACATTCTTTGTTAAGGTCAGTGAAATCTACACACATCCGCCAACTACCATCGCTCTTCTTGACCATTAATGGATTGGAGAGCCAATCATGGTAATAGACTTCCCGCATGATGCCAGCGTCCACAAGTTTGTGTACTTCTTCCAGGATGGCTTTTTCGCACTCTGGAGCCTGGCCGCGCTTTTTCTGCCTTACTGGGGAATATCCTTGTCGGATTTTTAACTTGTGTTCTGCAATCGAGCGTGGCACACCAGTCATGTGCTTTGGTTCCCATGCGAAGATATCCAGATTCCTTTGCAAGAGTGCGCAGACGGCCGCTCTTCCTTTGTCAGACAACGATCCCCCAATCGATACTTCTTGCTCCGGGTATTCAGGGTGAATTGCAACCTTTAGGTTTGATACTTTAGCTGCGCTCTATTCTGGGGTATGCGTTGTTTCGCATGTAATCGTGTTACATTCTTTAGGTGGGGCGGCACTATTGTAGATGGTGACAATGCCGCCTTCTACTGGGAATTTGAGCATCCCATGCGCTGTGGACGGTACTGCGCGTATTGCCGAAATTCCTGGTCTTCCAATAATGCCATTGTATGGTGAAGGAGATCTGATCACCATAAAATTCATCCAGACTGTCGTGGAGTGTTCCTTATTACCAACAGCGACTAGTAGTCGCAGTTGCCCCATGGGCCATATCTTTTCTCCTGTAAAGCCAGTAAGCGCAGTCGTGGCTGGGGTTAACTGTCTTTGTATCTCAGGGCGCAATCTCTTGAAACAATGCTCATACATTATATCCGCTGATGCCCCTCCATCAACATACATGCGGTGGATATCGTGATCCCCCGCACTTATCTCAATGGTGAGTGGTTCTGCCACTGCGTTGTCCGCAGCCAAGGTGGGGAAAGAGATTTCGCTTCCATGAGAAAATTTCTGGCTCACCTTTTGCCTAGTCTTTCGCTGCCATGATTGTATCATGTAGATAGTATCAGGTTTTTCCCTAGGCGCTTCTTTCTTGCCTCCAGTTTTCTGTTTGTCTTTCCCATCCTTAATGTTTTTAACGAGATGGTCCAATCTGCCTTCTTTTACTAGCTTCTCAATTAATTGGCGTAATTGGACACATTCATTGGTTGTGTGGCCCTTTTGTGCATGATACTCGCAGTATCCATTCCCTACGCGCCGATCTTCGGGGGTGCGCATAGGTGGGGGTCTTGGAAAGTTCGCGCCTTCCGTCGCAAATATCTCCTTTGGAGTTTTCGTTAGTGGGGTATACTTGTTGTTTCCCCGTCCGCCCCCTTGACTGCGATAGCTTTTGTTACGATTGCTACTCTGGTCATTGGACTGTCTCCTTGGCTCTTCTTGTGACCTATGGTTTGAGTAGCCTTTCTTGCTATCCGCAGTGGCGGCTTCTCCTTGGATGAAGGACCTCGTGCGCTTCATCAGTTCATCAAAGGTTTGGGGAACCTTATCATTTAATTTTTTGATAAGCTCTGGGTTATTGATCCCGTTCATAAACCCTGAGATCTTTAGTATTTCAGGACATGCCTTGACATGTATGCATTCATCTTTAAAGCGCTCCATAAAAGCGCTTGTTGATTCCCCTTGGCGCTGTTTTACCCTAGCGAGCTCGACAGGGTTTTTGGCGCACTTCTTCCTTTGAGTAAAGTTTAAACGAAACGCCTTTCGCAACTCTTCAAACCCACCGATGCTTCTGCGTGGAAGCTTACTGAACCAGTTGCGCGCATTCCCTACTAATGTAGAGTTAAACATGTGGCACCACACAGGTTGTGGCCAATTTTCGATAGTGGCTGCTGATTCGAAAATTTTTAGGTGATCATCATGATCACCTGTCCCATCATAAGTTTTGACATTAGCGGGCATGCGCCTTCTCTTATTTTTCGAAAAATCGCTGATGCGCCGAGTGAACGCATCAACTTTTTGGCGGCGCCAGGGACGAGAAATGTCTTCGTCCTCCTGGTCGCGGTGTTTTTCCCTTGATTTCCAGTTTCCTGTTTCTTTGTCCTCATTGTCCGAGGAGTCACTTGAGGATGAGCTTACTCTTTTGCGACGCTTGCGCCGACTATCATCGGAACCTGAGCTTGCTCCTCTGTGGCGCTTGTGCCGACTATCCTCGGAATCAGAGCTTGAAGGGCTTTCGCTTGGGGAGCACCGTCGCCCAAGCCTATCATGAACCCTGCGACTACCAAGCCTAGTGTGGACATTGGCGCGCCGTTCCCCATCTTCATGCTCCTCCAGATACTGAAAGTCGGCTGCTTCGTCATCCACAACCTTCCTTCCAATCCTAGTAAACACTGGGTGTTTGCGGCTATCCTTCTCGCGTCTTTCCTTTCGGTAGCGCGGTGGGGATGCTTCATGCTCAGGGTCGAAGTTGAGCCTGGCGTGCGGACTTTGACTTGACCTCTTTTTCGCCTCCTCTCGCATGAGCGCAGCCAAGGTTTCGTAGTTTTGAGATACGAAATCACTTGGCGCTAGTTCAGGCGTGACTCCTTCTAGCGTGAGGGTGTCTGTTTCCAAAACAAGATCCTTGTTTCGGATAGGCGCATTTGGTGGTTCAGTGAAATTTAATTCTGGCATGGTGAGAGGAGTGGGCATTAGATCTACCGTGCTAGTAGTTGTAGTAGCATGGTGATGCGTGGTTTTGCGACCTTAGAACAGGTTTTACCTCTCGAGGGATCTCGAGAAGCTTGCAATCCTCACCAGGCAGTGTACCTGACCGATATAGTATAGTGAAGTGGCAAGTACAGGGGGATTGATCGTTCTCTAGGGGAATAGTGTCGTTAGGATTGAAAAACTACTCTAATAGGTCTAAGGGTGAGGGAATATTCTTTTTTGTATTTTTATATTTTTTTGAAAGCAAGTAAAATCTCGGGTTTGAAGGAGTGGGTGGAATTAGTTGCTAGTCAACTAACCCAAATAACTACAAATGCAAATAAAATAAAATAACTAAAAATGAAAAGGTCGTGGAACTTATATGGAGAGAAATGTGTTTACTTAGATTTCCTTACTCCCTAACTATCTTTTACCGATTGATTAGTGTGTATTAATCGCGTGGATGATGGGTGTATTCCTTAATATCAATCGTGGGGTGGCGTACGTACTTCCCCAACTCTACAAGCTCCTACTTCACTCCTATGTCGAGCCGGCTAAGAAGCTCCTAACATGGGATCACTAGAATTCGCTCATGCATTAAATACAACCATAAAAACCTTAGTACGCATTGGTTCATGTTTCTTAAGACGTTCAAGCAAATTACCGTATAGGAGGTTAGCCAGTTTTCTTAAGCCTAACATCGATAAACAATCATCCAATACAATTAATAACACACCAACAACCAATAATCAATAGTTAGGTTTCATTAGATCTAAGCAAACACAAGATAAATCTAGCCTAGCATGTTAATCAAAAGACAAGAACAAGATATAATCAAACAACACATAGACATATTGATTGATTAAGTGATTACTTATCTTCAATTAAACATGGGAGATCTAAGGGTATAAAACCCTTAAAAATGGCAGAAAATTCGTCTTAGGGTTTCTCCTCACAAAGTTGCACACTAATGACTAAAAATTATGAAAGTATATATAGGAAAACAGATCTGACGACGTCACGTTATAGATCTTGACGCCGTCACCTCGCCACGTTTAGGGTTTCTTGATGGCCTTCTTGACGCCGTCCCCCTTTAATCCTCCAAAATCCTCTCTGGCTTATCAAAGCTTGACGATCTTCTTGACGCCGTCCCCCTTTAATCTTCCAAAATTTCTCTTGCTTATCAAGGTCTGACGGCGTCACACTAGGGCTTGACGCCGTCACAGGTACTTTCCAGCATATTTTTGAGACTTTGTCGTTTTCTTCACTTTAATGCTCCAAAAACGTCCAAAATGCTTCCTTTTCCAGATTTCATCTCCAAAGTACCTAAAATGACAAAAGGAACGATTTAGGGCAATATTTGATCAAATAAATACGATTTAGGGCTTAAATGACCCCCTAAAAGCGGTACACTTTTCGCTTCATCACATGGGTAGTCTTTGTGATCGGTTCTATTGGAGTAAAAGCCAGATCTGAGTATGATCCTAGGCTTTTGGGCGCACTGGTTGTCCCAGAGGGCGGCTTAGCGGCTGAATCAGTTTGGTGCTTCTTCCCCAGTAGGTCGTCATGCGTTTTCTTCGTCTGCGGAGTCCGCTGATTTGGGTTTCCATGCTTCTTCATTCTAGTTCTTCGTAGAGTTCTTAGTGTAGGGTCCCACGGATGGCGCCACTTGTTGATACAAAAGTTGGGCATTCCTTGATTCCGTACCAATCAGATCCTAATGCTTGAGGCCTGCGCACTAAGAAAACAAAAAGACACCGTTAGGCTTATCGTGGGATTGTCTCCCATGATTATCCTCCGGCGTGAGAGTAAGTAATCGGTTTTTAGGGTTTAGTTGAAGAGTTAGGGTTGTAAGTCGTACCTTTAATGAGAGTCGAGAGACTCTTTATATATACACGAAACCCTAGTTGATTTCGTGTTCCTCACTCCTCAGCGTATCCACCTAAGTCGGTTTTGATACATATCCCATAAATAAGAGATATCCTATCATGACCATAAATAACTTCGGGTTTGGGCCAACGTAAGCCCAAACCGTTATCGTAATAGCCCATTTGTGATGGACTGGAGTATGGGTCGGGTTCGTGACCCGAATGCGGACTATACGTCATCACCCCTGCAATTAAATGCAAAACTTGTGGTAGCTCAGTCCACTCAACCACTGACCATGAATCAATTAATACTTTCATAAAGACCTACAAAACCAAACCCTCCATGAAATGGAGTCCTAGAAAGAACTGACCCAGTTTACTATTTGTGCAGAAGAATGCCAGGGATCCTATTTGGCATCTAGACAGTGGATGTTCAAGGAGCATGACTGGTGTTAAGGGTGTCTGCACAAATATGTGGAAGAACCAGGACCCAAAGTGATATTTGCAGATAATTCAACATGTCTCACTGATGAAGCGAAAAGTGTACCGCTTTTAGGGGGTCATTTAAACCCTAAATCGTATTTATTTGATCAAATATTGCCCTAAATCGTTCCTTTTGTCATTTTAGGTACTTTGGAGAAGAAATCTGGAAAAGGAAGCATTTTGGACGTTTTTGGAGCATAAAAGTGAAGAATTCGACAAAGTCTCCAAAGCTGCTGGAAAAGTACACATGACGGCGTCAAGGATTGCTCCTGACGGCGTCACGGCTTGGCAAAAGAGGTGGATATGACAAAATACACGTGACGCGCCAGAGAGTTTTGCAATGGAAAGTCTGACAGCGTCACCCTTTAAGGTGATCAAGATCGTCACGGTTTAAGTTAAAGAGAGACGGCGTCAAGCACTATTCTGACGGCGTCAACCCTTGATAGGCCAGAGCGGATTTTGGAGGATTAAAGAGGGACGGCGTCAGGAAGACCATCCGGGAACCCTAGCCGCGGCGAGGTGACGGCGTCACCTCCTACAACGTGACGCCGTCAGCCCCTAAACTCTATATATAGTTTTGCAATTTTTAGTCATTAGTGTGCAACTTTGTGAGGAGAAACCCTAAGACGAATTTTTTGCCATTTTTTAAGGGTTTTATACCCTTGGATCTCCCATGTTTAATTGAAGATAAGTAATCATTTAATCATTCAATATGTCTATGTGTTGTTTGATTATATCTTGTTCTTGTCTTTTAATTAACATGCTAGGCTAGATTTATCTTGTGTTTGCTTAGATCTAATGAAACCTAACTATTGATTATTGGTTATTAGTGTGTTATTAATTGTATTGGATGATTGTTCATCGATGTTAGGCTTAAGAAAACTGGCTAACCTCCTATACGGTAACTTGCTTGAACGTCTTAAGAAACATGAACCAATGCGTACTAAGGTTATTATGGTTGTATTTAATGCATGAGCGAATTCTAGTGATCCCATGTTAGGAGCTTCTTAGCCGGCTCGACATAGGAGTGAAGTAGGAGCTTGTAGAGTTGGGGAAGTACGTACGCCACCCCACGATTGGTATTAAGGAATACACCCGTCATCCACGCAATTAATACACACTAATCAACCGGTAAAAGATAGTTAGGGAGTAAGGAAATCTAAGTAAACACATTTCTCCGCATATAAGTTTCACAACCTTTTCATTTTCAGTTATTTTATTTTATTTGCATTTGTAGTTATTTGGGTTAGTTGACTAGCAACTAATTCCGCCCACTCCTTCAAACCCGAGATTTTACTTGCTTTCATAAAAATATAAAAATACAAAAAGAATCTTCCCTCACCCTTAGACCTATTAGAGTAGTTTTTCAATCCTAACGACACTATTCCCCTAGAGAACGATCAATCCCCCGGTACTTGCCACTTCACTATACTACATCGGTCAGGTACACTGCCTGGTGGGGATTGCAAGCTTCTCGAGATCCCTCGAGAGGTAAAACCTGTTGTAAGGTGGCAAAACCACGCATCACTCACTGAGGGTTATGGTTCAGTAAACTGAAATGGTATTGTCTTTACTAGGATAGCTTATGTAAATGGTCTTAAGTACAATCTGATAAGTGTCAGTCAACTATGTGATGCAAAATACATAGTTCAGTTTGATGACAAACAAGGAACCATCTTCAATGCAAATAAGGAAATTGTCCTCATTACACCAAGAAGACAAGATGTTTATGTATTAGACATGTCCAGTCTAACTCAGGATGGAACTTGTCTCTTTGCTAAGGCCACTGATACTCTCAACTGGCTTTGGCATAAGAGACTCACCCACCTGAAATTTAAAAACATAAACAATCTTGTAAAACAAAACAAGGTCCTTGGTTTACCATCACTTGTGTTTTCAAAGGATAAACCATGCTCAGCTTGTGAAAAAGGTAAACATCACAGAGCATCCTTTAAAACCAAAACCAACTTTTCCATCAGGAACTGCCTACATCTTCTCCATATGGATCTATTTGGACCTATCAGTCCAAGATCTACTAACCATGAGAAGTATACTCTGGTCATAGTGGATGAATACTCTAGATACACTTGCGTATTCTTCCTGATCAAAAAGAGTCAGGCAGCTGAAACAATCATGTCCTTTGTCAGGAACATTGAAAATCAAAATGACATCAAAGTCAAACAGATTAGAACTGACAATGGGACTGAGTTCAAAAATTATGAACTTGAATGTTTCTGTGATGAGAAAGGTATTTCCCAAAACTTTTCCTCTCCATACACACCTGAACAAAATGGTGTTGCTGAAAGGAAAATTAGAACACTCATTGAAGCTGCTAGGACAATGCTATATGGATCAGTCCTTTCCAACCATTTTTGGACTGATGCAGTCAAAACTGCCTGTTATACACAAAACAGATCCATCATTGTCAAGAGACATGGGAAAACCCCATATGAGTTATTCAAAGGAAGAATCCCTGACATCAGCTACTTTCATGTCTTTGGGTGTCCTGTGTTTATTCATAATCACAAGGATCACTTAGGAAAATTTGATGCAAAAGCTGATGATGGATACTTCCTGGGATACTCACTTGTCTCAAAAGCCTTCAGAGTGTTCAACACAAGGAGACAGCAGACTGAGGAAACATTTCATGTTACCTTTGATGAGAGCACTGATGCAATCAGGTTCTCAACTGCCTCAGTAGAAGAGATAGGAATTGATAATTCTTCAAGATATCCTCCTGATGAATATCTTCCTGAAAACAATCCTTCTACTCAGTATCAAGATGATGCTAACCTCTCCTATTACATAATCCCTCACAACCTACCCAACCCAACCATCACTGAGTTTGTTGAGGCACATGCAAACACTGATGAAATTGATCAGTCTGTTCCAAATGCTCAAGAACCAAACAATCTCAGTGATCTGGTAGACACTCAAGATCCTATCAATGATCATGTGTCTACTCCAGAACCAACCCCTCTACCCAATCAGGCCTCCACAAGTTCAAATCAATATCCAGGACCTCAGGAAAGTTGGACTAGGTCTCAGGACATTGAACTTGTCAATATTATTGGAGAGCCTACTGAAGGCATGCTCACCAGGAGCATGGCAGCTGGTCTAAGAGCAACCTCATCCAATGAATGCCTATTTGTGGACTTCATTTCCACAATTGAACCCAAAAGTGTTAAAGAAGCACTTACACATCCAAGTTGGGTTCAGGCCATGCATGATGAACTGGAACAATTTGACAGAAACAAGGTAATGACCTTGGTCAAATATCCTGAGAATGTCTCAGTCATTGGCATGAAATGGGTATTCAAAAATAAAACTGATGAAAATGGCATAGTCATTAAAAACAAAGCCAGAATTGTAGCCAAAGGCTATAATCAAAAAGAAGGCATTGACTATGAAGAAACATTTGCACCAGTAGCAAGGATGGAAGCCATCAGGATCTTCCTTGCTTTTGCTACATACATGAACTTCAAGGTGTACCAAATGGATGTTAAAAGTGCATTCTTAAATGGTTCACTGAAAGAAGAAGTTTATGTTCAGCAATCTCCTGGATTTGAAAGCCATGAGTCTCCTGATCATGTCTGTAAGCTTAACAAAGCCCTTTTATGGACTAAAGCAAGCTCCCAGGGCATGGTATGAGACTCTCTCGGCCTTCTTAATCCAAAACAAATTTGTCAGAGGCAAGATAGAAAACACATTGTTTATCTATAAGACAAATAATGATGTCATACTAGTACAAGTGTATGTTGATGACATCATCTTTGGCTCAACAAGTTTCAAAATTTGCAAACAATTTGAAAAACTAATGGAAAAGAAGTTTGAAATGAGCATGATGGGAGAACTGACATACTTCCTTGGTCTACAGATCAAGCAAATTGATAGAGGAACCACTATCAGTCAAGAGAAGTATGTAAAGAATCTACTAAAGAAGTATGATCTCAGTGACTGTGCCTCAGTCAAAACTCCCATGGTCCCCCCAAACAACCTTGGTCTTGATCTAACTGGTAAACCAGTAAATCAAACTCTCTTTAGAGGAATGATAGGATCACTGATGTATCTACTTGCATCAAGGCCTGATATCCAATTCTGAGTATGTCTATGTGCCAGATATCAATCTGACCCAAGAGAATCACACATCACTGCTGTGAAAAGGATATTCAGGTACCTGAAAGGCACTCCTAACCTTGGATTATACTATCCAAAGTGCTCAGGACTTGATCTTAAAGGATACTCAGACTCTGACTATGCTGGATGCAACATGGACAGAAAAAGCACCTCAGGCTCTTGCCAAATACTTGGTGGGAAACTAGTCTGTTGGAGTGCTAAGAAGCAACAATCAGTTGCCTTGTCCTCAGCTGAGGCTGAATATGTTGTAGCAGCTAGTTGTTGTGCAAATGTACTCTGGATGAAAAGTCAACTCAGTGACTATGGAATTCAGTATAAGATGGTACCCATCTTTTGTGAAAACACAAGTGCAATTGCAATTTCAAACAACCCTGTTCTTCATCAGAGAACAAAACACATTGATATCAGATATCACTTCATCAGGGACCATGTCATGAATGGTGACATTGAATTACACTTCATCCCTACTGAATATCAGTTAGCTGATATCTTCACCAAACCTTTGGATGAACCAACTTTCACAAGGTTGAAAGCTGAATTAGGAATGTTGGATATAGAGAATCAGTCCACTGATTGAATTCTTCCAACTGAAGTATAATTCTTAAAACCTCAGGTCCCTGACTCAATGTGTACATCAGTGAAAACATCTCACTGAATCCTCAACCTCAGGAACTAAACCCAAGTTCCTGAAATCTTTAGGGTTCAGGAACTAAACCCAAGTTCCTGAAAAACCATCACTGAATGAAAAGTCATTCAGGGCCCTGAAAAGAGACATTAAATACTGACTTAAATGCTCTAAGTATCTAGTTAGTAAATGTCCGAGGTTGGTAACTGAACTCATATTTAATTCAAGAATATTTGTTCTTTTTGCCTTTCTGGCTTCCACCTCTGGGCCACCACATTCCCACTTGGCATTAAATGCCTCTCCAATCACATTACAAATATGTGATGACTCATCTCTGCAAATTACACTTTTGCAGAACTGCTCAACTGTTCACTTCGACTGTTGCGCCAAACCAGGAAAGTGGAGTGTTGGCATTAAATGCGGATCCCAAAACATATTATTCAAAACAATTTCTAATAATTCTTTTTGAATAAATTAAGATCGCTCAAATGTCTAAAACACCCCCATCTTCACTTCCCTATAAATAACCCAACCAAAAGAAACACACACACGTTTTTATAGAACATAAGCAAAACTCTGCCATTTTAATTCTCAAAAACAAATTGTGTGTGTATTCTTAAAGCTTTAGAAACCCATAAACCTTAGTCAAACCCAGACTTACCCACAATGGCTTCTTCTAGAGCTATAGCATACGCCCCCAATGTGGAATTCCTCACTGGGGACGTCGACCTAACAAAGAACAATGTGGTAGGAAATTTCTCTTATCCACAAAACTACCCAGCCTACAAGAACGTTATGAAATTTCTTTGTAATTGTTTTCTTGCAAAGGCTTTCACCCACACCCCCTCAGTCATCTACCATGACTATTTGAGGGAATTCTGGTGCACGGCTGTGGCTACCAGCCCCAAAGACACCAAAGAGTCAATCATCACCTTCACGGTGATGAATGGGAGCAGAACCCTCTCCTTTGACTACTCAACCTTCATCAAAGCCACAAGCCTTGACTTTGCTGAAGCGTTTTCACCCAACCCTACTGATAAGGACATAAAGAATGAACTGATCTTTCTAGCAACCCATGACCCCAGACGTCCTACAACGTCTACGGGAGGCTTATTGGAGAAGGCTCCAGTAGTCAAAACATGGTTCCATCCTATTTGGAGGATACTGATGACATTTGTCATTCAGGTCCTAGGTGGAAATAAATCCTCTACGGAACAATTGAACTCATCACAACAATTGATGTTGTTCAGTCTCCTTAAGGGTACAAAAATTGACATCGGAGGAATAATCTTCCGAGACCTTGTTGCTAAGCTCTCAGGAAAACATAGGCAAAGGCATATGTCCTACCCTAGATTTGTTTCCTGTGTGCTTCAGGACCTACTTGGTTCTGACTATGTGAGACCTGATGCAGAAGGTACGAAGCCTGACGTCCTGCACAAGTCAAACTTCACTAGTAGCATCAGTGAGGTTACACATATTGCCCTGACTGAATACATGCAATCAGTCATTCAGGGTAACGACGTTGTCTCACCAGTTCCTTCACCGACCAAAAAGGTGAAGAAGACAATGAAGGGTCAGTCCAGCCAGGTGGTTAGACCCAAGCCACTCGCCACTGAGACTGATCCTCAAAACCAACTAAACCTTAAAAAGAGGTTGAAAAAGGCCGAGACCTCTGAGACACCCATTTCTGAGACCCTCTTGACCTCAAAACAAAGGCCAACGGAGGTCACTGAGCAATCATCCTCAGTGACCTCGGGCACACCCATTCCACATGGTTCAACTGACATACACAAGTCAGAGGGATCAGGAAGCATTCCCCCCTCACATCCCGATGAAGGTACTGATAAATCACAATCAGTGCCCAAGGGAGGAAAGGGTCCTAAATCCTCGGTAGGGTAGCACCACCCTACTGGGAAGAGGACCCACACCTCCTCACATCCCGATGAAGGAACTGTCAAAAAACAATCAGTTCCCAGTGGAGGAAAGGGTTCTAAATCCTCGGTAAGGCAGCACTACCTTACTGAGAAGGGGACCCACAAACATTCACATCCCGCTAACGTTCCTGAGCAATCACCCTCGGGATCTCAGGGAGAAAAGGACCCTAAATCCCCAAAAGGACAGCACAATCCTGATGGGAAGGGGGTCCACCAACTTTCACAATCAGTACCTAGTGATACCACTGAAAAACACCCATCAGTGGTTGAAGGTGCTAAGGGGGACAAAGACTCAGAGGGAAAGAAACAACCCGCTGATACGGAACCCATAAACCCCTCAGGCAGTCCGATTCTCTCAGGAACTGCCCCCAAAAGTCAGGCTGGTGTTACCCCAGTTATTATGACTAGTCAGGCTGAGCAAACCCACTCAGTTATTATGACAACGGGGTCAGGACCTGGCCAAACCAAAGGCGAGTCTTTTTATAAAGAGGAGCCAGTTGAATTTTTGTGTATTGAGTCCATGGGGGAGTTTCAGGCTCTAATCGAGTCTGATGAAGAGCTCAGGGAAGAGAGTGAAGAAGAAATGTTTGAGGCAGGTGAGGACATGGAAACTGATGTACAATCTGAACAACCTGAACAATCACATCAGTCATCTCCACGCCAAAGTGAAGAGTCAGGTTCTCAATCTTCTGATTCTTCTGATACTGGGGACATCCTCCAAAAGTATGATGACTCTCTTCCCCTCACTGAAAGAAAATTGGTCAAGTTCCTACTCAAGACCAATAGAGCTCTTTACAATGGTCTCACTGAAGACATGTTCGATCATCACACTGAAGCTGCTGTTCACTATGCCAACCTGAAGGCAGATGTTGAAAGTTTTCATGTTGATGTGATCGAAATACATTCTGACACCAATCACTCCCTGACAGCTATTGATCTTCATTTCAAGAAGTTCGATCTTACCCTTGAAGGCATCACCAAAAGCCTTGGAACTATTCAAATAGCTATCAAGGATGACCCGAAACTCAACAAGAAGGTCCTTCAGGCTGCTGAGACTTACCAGAAGCATTCAGTTGAATTCAGTGACCTTCTCAGCTTACTGAAGGATTCTAAGATTCAGGGTCTTACCTCTTCATTGGACTCAATCAGGACTTCCTTGGGTCTTCAGGAAAAACATCTAGGTACTTGGGCACAATCTTCAACATCTTTAGCATGGTCTCTTGGATCAAGGATGTCAGGCATCGAAGCTTCTCAGGCATCTCTGGCGGATCAGATCTCAACTCTTCAGAAAGACACCTCGGACATCAAATCAATGATGACTGAGATCTATCAGGCTTTCAAGGGTCCTGCTGCTCCAGTAACTCCAACTCTTGCTCTCACCATGGCTCAAGCAACAGTTGAGGGGGAGACAGACACTGGAGTCCCTGAAGTTTCAACAAGCCAACAACCTCCTTCTCACACTGAGGGGGAGATTCCTGAAGCTTCTTCCCTCCATCAAGATAAAGGCAAAGGCATCCTCACTGAACCTGAGCCTCAACCTGCACCAATCACAGTTGCAAAGGATCCTGAATCACCAGCCAGGATCCCGTATGACATTGATGGAGTTCTTCACCACTTCTCAGCTGATGAACTCAGTGCTTACCTAGAGGAAGAGGAGGCAAAGAAGAAGTTAAAGGAGGAAGAAAAGGTGAGCAAGCCTGCTATCATTAAGGTTGTTCATGAAGAGGCTGAGAAGATTGGTCTTGAGGCTAAGGATCTCTCAGGAAGAGAGGGTGGTATGACCTTTGTAAAGGCTCAGACTGAGGAGATGATCACTCTCAGGAAGAAAAGGGAGGAAAGGAATAAAAGGGCTGAAGAGATCAGGCAGAACAGGATTAAGAAATATCAGTGGTATATGACTAGCCAGTTGAAGCCAGTACCAATCACTGATGTTCATATTCATCGAAACACCAATCCTGCCACTGTTACTGTCTACAGAGGTGCTGACATGAGAAACTTTGATGTTCATAAACCCTTCAGATTCACTGACTTCGGGATCACAGAATTGGATGAGTTGGGTCCATTAATAGCAAAGAAATCAAATGTTGTGGTCCCTAATCTGCTGAAGTCCTTGAGTCTGAGGTATGAAAGATTGACAGCTGCACCTCAGGAACTTGGCACTCCATCTCTTCTTCCTGATTCAGCACAACCAACTCCCTCTCAGTCTTCTTCAAGAAAAAGAAAGAAGATTGAAGCTGAGCCTGAGATCAAGATTCCTGGTCTTGACTGCAATAGGGCTCTCCCTGAAGGTGTTCCTTTCAGGAACAATATGGTCATTGAACAACCTGAAAGAGGTTTGTTCTTCATTGATGAGTTCGGAGACAAAGCCTTCCAAAGGTGGAGTGACATCGATTTGTCAGGGATCAAAGCTATGCTTGGCTTTCTAATGATGGCCTCTCCACTCAAGAGTCCTGAAAATGTGAAGTTTTGTCATGATCTGAAAAGGAAAATCAATGAGCATCCTGACCAACAAGAGTTGCAGTCAAAGAAGCCCAAGCTTGAAGCCCTTGGTATTAAGTTGAACTGATTGATCTGCTTGAATACCCACTATCCCTTTTGTACTTAGTTTGTTAGGACTTGTAATGATATCAATAAGATGATGTTTTTATTATTTCAGTGTCCTTATTTACATTCTAGTACATTCAGTATGAGTAGAAGTCATTAGCTCACTCATAACTGATCAAAACACTTAGGAATAATTTATATCCAAATAGGGTGAGATTGTTGGGTCATGAAAAACCCAAGAATACTTAAAACATGATTTGGACACAAATTAACTGTGTTAACTTAAACCGAGAACAATTCAAGTCACTGAGAGAACAGCCTCTCAGTGAGTCATCTTCAGGATGCTTAAGGAGAATTCAAATAGAAGGATTCACTACGCAGGAAGGCGGTACTCCCTGAAGTAGCACTTAAGCCAAAGAAGAAGATGATGGTTCAGTGAGTGTTGGAAAAGAACTCACTGAACTCCAGTCTCCTCAACAACAATGAAGTAATTATGAAAGATTACTGAGAAACGTGTCCTGAAGAACTAAATGCCTGAGATGAAAGGCAGAAATATCTAGGAAGGATTTAAGATAAGATCAAATCTTATCTTGTCAGGAAGAAATCCTTCCTAAGACGGCTTAAAGTCTTGGAGTGTCAGACCAACCACTTCTAAAGACTTAATAAGCCATTTCTATTGGTTCTTGGAAATAACAATTACTGTTGTAATTGTCAGACACGCTTGCTCAACAACTTGCTCAACAACTTGTAATATTTTAATTACTTTTACTCAGATTACTTGTGTATAAATAGATTAAGAAGGAGAGAAGTTGTGTGTGTTTTGTACAATTAAAGCTTAGACTTTTGCAAAACAACTTCTCTCCTACAAAGAGTAACGCATCCCTGAGATTGCTCAGTGAGGTCGCATTGTTACCACTCAAGCAAAACTTGAGTTTAGATAGGAGACACCACCATACCTTGTCTATTCAATCCCAAGTGTTTATTCCGCAAAACACTTGGGTATAGATTCTTTGATTCATTTCTAATAAGAATTTAAACGTTGAAAATTACCTTGAGTTTTTATATTCACGTTTTATAACTGTTAGAATTAATCATAACATTGTATTAGCCATTAACACAAATAGATTAACTTTCTAGTTAACTCTAAGCGTGTAAAGGGACCGACAATTATGAATATGCATATTTGGCTTGACGAGCCTGTCCGGATGAGTCGCGCTCATTTATAACGGGTAGCATAATATTGAGAATTCGTGGTATTTGGCAAACTACCTCTTAAGGGGCATTATTAAATCTTGGCCAAGGTTCGGTTTCATGAGCTCGATGCTATAATCTTATTTCCCGACTTGTATTCGTTACATGTCAATTTATGAATAATGCTTGTATTCAACTTATTATTTATTAAACTCTATGAATTCACTCAACTTTATGTTGACTTTTTAGCATGTTTTATCTCAGGTCCGTAGGTGTTTAATGCTTGGATGGGCGTGCAAGGACATGGATGGATGGACACGTGTTATTTCACACTTGATGGAACTTTTAATAACTCAAAAACTTATGTTGTGTTTAAATTATGTATCTTTTGGACTCTTGTCCTGGTTAAAACTTTTGGGACCTAACTTCGTTAAACTCTGATTTTATCAAATGTGAACTTTGTTTAAAAACATCTTTAATTATTTCGATGTTTCCTATGACTTGTGCTATGTGTCTAATAGATAACACCCCATGTTGTATTCCGCTGCATTCCGAAAATGAGGGTGTTATAGATTGGCATCAGAGCACATGTTATAGTGAACTAGGTCATTTTCTTTTAAAAACCTAGACTATAACCATTCATTTTTCAAAAGTCATGAGTTTCATCATCTTGTCTGATATCCATGCGCGCTTACTTCCTAAATTTCCTATTACTCCATTGAGTATATATCTTTACTATATTATACTAAGGATAATTATAGAAGCACTACAATTATTTCTTAACTCGTCCGATAATCCGCGAAAGTATCACTTCTTATATATGTAACCTTTTGTGCACTAAACTTCCTTGGTGTATTTTATGCTATTCATGAGCATTGTGAATTTCCATCCGAAAATTTATACACATCTTCAAGTGCACCCTTGTTGTACGTATACGTATAGTGAATATTACTATATATACTTAAGATATTGTTCGACTATCTTGCTTGTTCCTAAAGCAACGCTATATTTTTTTATGAAGTTTCTCCATGTGAATACTAAAATCTTCTAGACGTTGTATGCGATTACAATGGTCTCTCTTATTTCTAGACATTGTATGCGATTACAATGGTCTTTATTATTTCTCAGACATTGTTTGTGATTACAATGGTCTCTAAACTCTTTCAAAATCGTATATGTTGCTTCGTAATCCATCGTTTTGAACTCTTCCAGTTAATGGGAGTATGACTTTAAATTTGTTACCTCGGATCGTGCTGTCTCTTGACACTTACCTTTGAAACGTGATTGACTAACGTCTCATTCTTTTTCTCGTTACTTCTTATGATTTTGAAGAATAGCATTTGGGTTTTTATTTTATTTTATTTTATTATTATTTTTTATTTTTTTTTATTGTGTTTAGTGTCGGCAATATATAAGTATGATGATTTATAATCATCTTATTGAAATGGATTGGGACGCCTCTTCATTTGAATAAGAAAATTATAAAGCGCCGAACCATAAGTTTATAATTCCTTACTTACATGGATTGGGACGCCTCTGTATGTAAGTGACGAATTATAAATGAGTGGGCTTATGTGTATCCCCCATAGCGTGCGTACGAATCATTCTTTGGGCTATGAACTCCTCTCGACTCGTAATTTGTTATGTGGATTTTTTCCGATTTTGTAATCAATCACCGCGAGCTTGATAAGCTAATAGTAATGTACAATTATCCGCTTCCAAGAATTGAGGACTTGTTAGAATTCTTCAATCCATTCACTCTTGTTCATATAACATATTTGATACTTTGGCTTTTGATCATTCAACTTTCGTTGGAAACCCCGACGATGACTTGTCTATATCGTCATCTCTTCACAATTAAACCATACGGCGATTAAGACGAATTGAGAGCCGGGACGTCGCTCTCTTAAGGGGTATGTACTGTGACATTTCGTAATTTCATGTCATTAATTTTTCTATTTTAATTACCTAACTATTCTATATTTTTTTTTTATAATTAACTTCGTCGGAAGTTATCCGCGTACGTCGTAACACGTACCCGTAATTTTTCGGAAGAATTTTAATAATAAATTATATTTATTATTACTTACATTTCATTTTTGAACTTTTCTGAACTCTTTTGATTTGAAAACGAGAAATTTTCTCGCAAAACGCGAAAAACAACACACAGCGTGTACCGACACTACGTTAATAATGGCTTAAGTCCAATAATTATTTTTCGGAGTCAATAATTTTTGTTTTTGTTTTATTTTTATAAAAACGTTTCCAAAAATGTATTTCCGCATTTTTGCCAAATCAGGGTACCGCGATTACAATTTAAATCAAGGAATATGAGCATAATTGTTACAATCGCCCTTAGTAAATATTTGTTAAAATGGGACATGAAATGATTATGTTTGCCCATGAAATTTAATAAAAATATCTGGATTTGGCTATGGTATGTCAATGAAACTCCCTGAGAGTTTATGAAGGCGATTGAATGCTTAGAAACTAAACTTGAAATAAAAGACAAAGTTTGTCTTAGTTTACGAATTGAATATTTAATGATGATATCTTTATACATCATGAAAACTAAAGAAATATGATAAATATCTTTATATGGATATATGATGCTCATGTTTATGAGGTGACATGATGTTGAAAATACGTGTTGCATTTTTTTCCCTTGACCATGGTTTTGTCCCCATTGGGTTTTCCTGGTAAGGTTTTTGACGAGGCAACATTCCTAAGTGTATGAAGGAATTATGTACTATTTTCCCTTCACTAGATTTTTGTCCCATTGGGTTTTATCTAGTAAGGTTTTAGCGAGGCATAATCTTCAAATAAACATCCAAAGGGAAGTGTTATAAATAATTACGGAATGGATGTCCATATCCTTTTAATTGCTACATCATCAAACCATCCAAGAAGAATGTGTTTGGTTAAGATCGATGATTCAATACATCCAAGAAGAATGCGGTCTCAAGTCTATCAAAGGAAATCCAACCTTATTATATGAAGACAATGCGGTGTGTATAACTCAAATCAAGGAATGGTATATCAAAGGAGACAAAACAAAGCACATTTCTCCGAAGTTTTTCTTTACATATGATCTACAAAAGGATGGAGTTATTGATGTTTGTCAAATTCGATCAAGTAACAATTTGGCAGATTTATTCACAAAATCTTTGCCAACAAAAGTTTTTGAGCAACTGGTTTGGAAGATCGTCTTCGACGCTTGAAAGATATACATTAATTTGAGGAGGAGGAGCATATTATGCACACTGCACTCTTTTTCCCTTCATCAAGTTTTTATCCCACTGGGTTTTTCTTGATAAGATTTTTAATGAGGCAGTCTATGGCGTATAATAAATGATGAATATCCAAGGAGGAGTGTTGTAAAATATTACTTATGGGCTTATGTCAATTCATCCTAATCTTGATTAACAAGTTAGCGTTTTCCTATGCCTTATAAATACCTCCTATTGTAACATTATGAATACATCACTTAATAGTAAGAATTCTTTTCCTCTCTCATCCTTGTGTAACCTAACAATAAATTCTTATCCCATTGCAAAGTATCAAACCAAACGCACCCTTTTAATAACCCAAAATCTTCCTCACTAAGCACCATCACAAGTAACACAAGATCTATAAATCCATAATCCCCATCACCACCACAACCAACAACGTCTCCTTCTCAGGTAAATATACACCTTCAATTTTCACATTTACATCTCATCTATGTATTTCCTAACCCTAATTTATTTCTAATCGATAATTTATTATTTCACTATTTTACATCTAGTACATTTTATTTAATGCTTGTTTATAACCCTAATTTGTGGTTGTGTTTATACTCGGATCCTATGTTGTGTGATGCTAGGATTTTTGTTTGTGTTTACATTCGAATGGTGTATGCTCAGAAGGTGTTTGAGTTTATGTCCGAATAGTGTTTGTATTCATGCTCAAATTTCGTGCTTGTGTCCGGATTTGTTTGTGTTTATAATCGGTATTGTGTTTGTGATTGTGCTTGGATTCACAGATGGTACAATTAGGTAGATTGATCCTTGTTTGGTTTAAGAAAAACAACACCCACAAAGGGTGTGTGGTGTTGTGGTTGTTTGTCTCGAGTCGTAGGTATAACCCTCCTTGGGTTTGTGTTGAAAATTAATAACGACTTGCGTGTCTCGGTTGTACTATGAGCCGAGAGGCCATGGATTGAGGTCACTCGAGATCAACTCGAGTATTTGACTGGGTTTTCTTGCCTCTTTAGTTCGACCACCTTGGTCATTAAAACACCCATGGGGTGTGTTATTCTTGCTCGTTCAGAAAAGGGTCTCAAACCCTTATAAAAAGGACTTTTTAAATGTTTCGACCAATGTTTATTTGGTTTACTATGATGGGTCGAGTCTTTTAGGTCTCAAATAGGGGGGTTGTATTTGTTCCAAATCTTTGTGTTACTGGATTTTATTTATCCAGGATTGGGCCGAGCCCTTTTAGACTTCAATTGGAATTGTTTGGTTCAATCTTGCTAGACTGGGCCGAAGCCCATGTAGCAAATATAGGGTCCGTTTAGTTAACAGTCCAATCTAGAGTCGAGTCCATTGTTTCCATGTTGGGCCACAGCCCAACTCGCCAAAATCTCAACATAAAAGTGAGTTTGAATAATCAGTTTCGGAACACGAGTTGTTGTCGCCATCGTCCAAGTGATCATTCCCGATTATTACAACTTTATATTTCACGACTTAAAAACAACTCGACTTGTTATCGACTCGTTACACTTCACCAAATTACTAGAATCTCGCTATATATATAAACATATATTCAAACCATGCAACATATCTAGTAACATAACATGATTTTTTTTTAATAATAAATCGACTTAACTTATCGACCAAGTTAGTTTTACTATACTCCTACAACTAAAAAAAAAAACTCTTTTACACATTTAACAACTATATGAACAAAGTGAAAACTAAACTTGTAAATTTAAACCCGTTCATTAATTCGATTACATATAAACTTGACATACCTTATCAAAACTCATATAGATCTATTAGATTATGAAACGATTATTTTAAACGTCAACCTTATAACTTTGTTAGCACGAGGATTGCCTATTATCAAAGAGTATATACTTGGATTACTAATATTTCGTTAAATGTAATAAACAATGATGAGGAATTTTCAAACGTAACATCACCTTTCTAAAAACTATAGGGGATATTCTTTGAAAAAGCATCATACTTGCTACAAATGTGTGTTTCGCGTACCGAACAAAAAAAAATTCAGATTTTAACTACCAAACTTTACTATTTACTCTTTTTTAAGCATTATGACCATTTTACCCTTCCAAGTTACATAAACGGTCCTTGTGGGTTTGTGAAAATTGCATCCACCGTCCTTACGCTAAATTACATAAATGGTCCTTGTCCCTACGCTAAATTGCGTCCAACGTCCCTATTTTTTTTTGAATTATTTTTTTCTAACTTTTTTTTTCGAAATTTTTTTTCGGAAATGTTTTTTCGAAATTATTTTTTTTAGAAATTTTTTTTTCGAAAAAAAATTTAAGAAAAATCAGAAAAATAAAATGGAAAAAAAATTTCGAAAAAAATTTTTTTTTTCTAAAAAAATAATTTCAGGAAAAAAATTTCTAAAAAAAATTTTCTTTTCGAAAAAAATTTCTAAATTTTTTTTTTCAGAAAAATAAAATGGAAAAAAAATAATTTCGAAAAAAAAAATATTTTCAGGAAAAAAATTTCTATTTTTTTTCGAAAAAAGTTTCTAAAAAATTTTTTTCAGAAAAAATAAATGGAAAAAAAAATTTCGAATAAAAAATAATTTCAGAAAAAAATTTATTTCACGAAAAAAATTTTAAAAAAAATAATTTCAGAAAAAAATAATTTCTAAAAAACACTTCGGAAAATAAAATATTTTCGAAAAAAAATTGGAAAAAAAAAATTCGAAAAAAAATAGGGACGTTGGACGCAATTTAACGTAGAGACAGGGACCATTTATGTAATTTAGCCTAAGGACGGTGGATGCAATTTTCAAATAATCTAGGGTAAAATGGTAATTAATTTTTTTTTTTTTTTTTTTTTTTTTTTTTTTTTTTTTTTTTTTTTTTTTTTTTTGTCTTTTGTACTTAAAAAAGAGTAAATAGTAAAGTTTGATAATTAAAATCCGAAATTTTTTTTGTTCGATACACGAAACACACATTTGTGGCAAGTATGATGTTTTTTCAAAGAATATCCCCAAAACTATATATATACAAATATATATACACACACCATCTTTCTCATACACACCCTTATACATGTAATATATATATATATACACGCACTTAGTAATGTATTCTCACTTAACGATAAAGTTTCCATATGCCGTCAACGTCTAATATTTGATAGAAATTGTTTCCGTACATAGTCTTTCGGTTACTGTCAAACCGGAGACTTATTCGTCTTGATATTTTTCTAATATACACTTATGCACTTCCAAGAGCTAATACCTCCAAATGCTAGGAAATTGTTTCAAACTTAAATGTTGTCACACCAACAACAATAACATAAACTCTTTAAAACTTTTGAATTTAATTAAATTTCGTAAGTTCTTAAACTTAGTCTACGTGTTGGTGCTGAACACTATCTGAACTATTGTATTATCTGACTGCTATTTACCAAGGTGAGTTTATAGCCCCACTCTATTTAAACTTGTTTTACAATTGGGGTGAGAAACATGCAAAACTCTTTTATGGACCAAAACTATTGTCTATGCTATTACGTGGATTAGCCTAAGCCATGTTATGTCCCATTATGCCCAACCCATGAACCGTCAATTCCTGTTGGAAAACCCGAATGTTATAAATAGATCTATTGGGAGTAACGTCCCCGTTCGGATTGACCGGATAGGCAAACGAACGTATACCATGTCGAAACACAAGTGTCTGGGATAAACACTTGCCGGGCCTTTATATTTAACAGGCTTCTAGAGCATGCACACTGTTATAGCTTCAGTTGCATAAACTTAGTGCTAGCGTAATAGACTATATTTTTATATGGCATTACATGGGTTGTAATGTTCATATACCAAACTCATGGTCCAAACTGTTGATTTTACTGCTTATTGATAAACCTATGAACTCACCAGCTTTTTGCTGACTTTTGGCATGTTTTTCTCAGGTGTTTAATCTGATTGATTATTATAAGGTTGTGGCAATGCAAGGGTCATAGACTACTTTCTGAAGTACAGTGACATTTAACTATGACTTGTTTTTTACTGGGACAACTGAACTTATGGGCCTTATTTTATAAACTCAACTATATTGTAAACTTATTTAACTTGATTGAATGTATTAAAACGGAGTATGTATTCCGTTCTTTACTACCTTGCGTTGTGATTTTCAATTTAGTAGCACCCCATGACCCGAATGCTTCGGTAATACCAGATTTTGGGGGTGTTACACTGATGGTCCTGCATATATAATGGATATGGTTCTGCATTTGCTTGATGATGAACATAGTTGACTTGAAAAGTCAACAGTCAATTGCTATGGTTATTTATCTAATGGATTTGGTTGATTGTCGGTGAAGAAGCATATATAATGTGTGAGATGAAATGGGTTTCTACTTTATAATATGGTTTTGCATATGTTTTTGCTTGATGATGAACACAGTTCTGTCAATTGCTTTGGTGGGTAATTAGAGTTTGAAATTGGATGAACACTGCTACTTTATAAATGTGGTGATGTTGGTTTTTAATTTGGATAGTTAGGGTTTTGAATTAGAATAATTAGAGTTTAGAATTTTGAAAGATAAGTGAAAAGTGGGTTATAGTCAAGTGGGAAAAAAACGGGTTAATTACACAAAACGGGTAAGTTTAGGTGGAAAATATTAAAAAATCCACGTTTGATACAGAAAAATACGTGGATAATCAACAGGTCATATTGGTAATTACCAAGTTACAACAAATTTGATTACCTATATAGTAATATAGAAGTTTGTTAAAAATTTAAAAAAATTGTTTCTATTTTATCGATTTAACGCTACATTTTATCATAATATCTACTAGTGGTATATAGATAATAAAATAATTTGTAACTTTTATTAATTATAGAAATGGAAAAAGTATTGCAATTGTGAAACTTATGGTCCGTTTGGTTTATAGGTGGGTTTGGAATAGGATGTGGATTTAGTTTAGGATTTGTATTTGATTTAGAATTTGGAGAGAGAAAATATATTTATTAAATGTATTTTATAATAAAAATATAGTAAAAAAATATTATTTAAAAATTTATATAAAAAATGGTATGTGAGAGTAGAAAGTGGTGGGTCCCCTCCAAATTGATGTGGAATTAAATGTCATTCCTTCTATCATTCATATTATTAAAAGAATGAACGAAACAATAAATTCTTATCACATTAAAATTAAAACTCATTCCAAATCCAAAGTATCAAACCAAACGCACCCGATATGAAAAAGGATTAGAATCGGATTTGAATTTGGTAATTGTTTGAAAGAAAAATAGGAAAGAGAAAAAAAATAGATGTGTAAAAATAAAATAATTTTTGTTTGTTTTATATTGATTTAATTACTAAATACAAAATTAATATATTACATTTAACTTTTTAAAAGTTAAAAAAGAAAATTATTTGTAGCTAGAATAGTGACACCCCCACAAAAGTCAACAAATACAAATGAAATGCCATGAACCAACGAGGGTCCATGGCTTTTATGATATGAAAATCCATTCAGAAGGGTACGAGACATTATTATGTAACCCAAACTCCTCAAACTAAACAAATTGTATTTCTTTCAAACCATTACTCAAAATCAAAACCCTCGTACCAAACTCTTAACCTTTGTTCATATTATTAAAAGAATGAACCAATCAATAAATTCTCATTCATCAAAATTAAAACCCATCCCAAATCCAAAGTATCAAACCAAACGCACCCATAGTTTTTAATAACCCAAATCTTCCTCACTAAGCAGCATCACAAGTAACACAAGATCTATAAATCCATAATCCCCATCACCACCACAACCAACAACGTCTCCTTCTCAGGTAAATACACACCTTCAATTTTCACATTTACATCTCATCTCATCTATGTATTTCCTAACCCTAATTTATTTCTAATCGATAATTTATTATTTCACTATTTTACATCTAGTAATGCTTGTTTATAACATTATTGTGATAATGTTGCTAATTTATTTCTAAATTCGAGATTGTATGCGGTCTATAAGTCATTGATCCTGTTGTTATGTTGCGTTGCGTTAAATCGATAATATCGTATGTCATTTGATCTATTGATTTAGTTGTATTTTTGCGATTGTATGTTATAATATTCGTGATTACGGTTTATGAGATCTCACTCTGGTACAGATTTGTTATTAAACTTTAGTTGCGGCATGTAGCAAATGTGATACTAATAAACACTTAGTTGCTGTTAAACGTTATTGTGAAGTGGGATAGATAATTTAGTCATGAGTTTATTTATCTAAATTGTGATGATATTATTGGCTATGTATATGTTAATAGTGTTATACGATGTATGTTATTGGTAAGTTATTTGTCGACTAGAGAGTGATTACAATTAGACGGTTTACTAAGTGATGTTTAAGTGTGATATCACACGGATCTATTCATGACTTTAAATTCAGACATCTGATGATATGTATTAGACGGGATACTAACATAAAATTTTGTGTTTTACAATGTATGTTATGATATCTATTGTCTAATCTGTGGTTAAATCAAAATAGAAACATTTATATGATACAAATTGTTTTCGCATCTGGTTAGAATTATAGATATAAACAATTGAAAATTCTGATGGAATTAATATATAAAATTACCTACTGAGTTGACGGGTGTTACTTATCTCATTTTACTTCATCTCATACGCCTAATAATCTGTGTTTCCAATATTTCTGACTTATGATATGAATAAAAGACAATTGTGCCTATAAACTGTTATTTTGCAATTTTACGTCTGCATTTGTGAATCTGTTTTTTATTTTTAGTGCAAGTATTTAACGATCTTAATTTACGTATTTCGTATAATCGAAGACGATTAATGTTTGTTAATAAAACTGTAAATGATATGATTTGATCTATGCCAATGGTGTCTTGATGAGACCTGATTAGTCTATGCTTAGTTGAATATTGAAGTATCATGATATACATTGTTGCTACTTTGTTCATATATTTGTGATGTATGTTATAGTCTTTAAAGCATGCTATATGCTGATAGATTATTGATCCTGTATTCGGGTTTCATCGGTTCAGTGATGTTTAGTTTGACATCGTTGACTATGTATGAGTTATGTGGTTCTACGTTTTTGCGGTTGTATCTATGAACTTTATATATAGATGTCTGATGGCGTATAATACTTGGGATACTAGTAGAGTATTTTGTGACATTGCTTTTTAATATATCTGAAATGCAAGTTATGAAATTCTTAGTTTTGATTAGCAAGATATACATTTGGAGGATACAGAAATTTGGTGTACTTGTAGAATAATATAATTTAAAGTTTAAAATTATCATGGAGATAATAGAGAAAATTGCTGATTGACTTGATGAACTATTGCACTTTTGAAATGACCAAGAAAGAAGGTTTTTGTTTGCGAATGTTTTCTATTTTTGTGTTTCTTTACTCATTCAGTCATTCGTTTTACCATAATGGTTAGATGCTTTGATGCTCCCAATATCCTTGACTTATGATCTGAATTTAAGACGATTGTGGTTATTTTGCAACAGTAAAGTATGGAGAAATCTTGCTCGTTACTCGTTCATTTTGACGGAGGAACACCGGCAATTGCCAATGACATTAAGAAAGCTCTTGAAGGAAATGATGACGCTGCAAAGATAGATGCCTTGAAGAATGCAATCTCGCTTTTGCAGAATGGGGAGACTCTGCCACAGCTTTTCATTACAATCGTCCGGTATGTTTTGCCTTCAGAGGATCACACCGTGCAGAAACTACTTCTTCATTATCTTGAAATCATCGATAAGACCGACTCTAAAGGAAAAGTCTTACCTGAAATGATTTTAATCTGCCAAAACCTGAGAAATAATCTGCAGCACCCAAATGAGTACATTCGTGGTGTTACTTTGAGGTTTCTGTGTCGAATCTGTGAAGCGGAGATTATTGAGCCCTTGATTCCCTCTATATTGGCTAATCTGGAGCATCGGAATCCGTTTGTAAGGAGGAATGCCATACTTGCTGTGAGTGCTATTTACAAGCTTCCACAAGGGGACCAGCTTTTGGTTGACGCGCCAGAAATGATTGAAAAGGTGCTTACGACTGAAGCAGATCAATCGGCAAAGAGAAATGCATTTCTTATGCTTTGCACATGTGCACAAGACAATGCAGTTAATTACCTTTTGACCAATGTGGAAAAAGTGTCTGAATGGGGAGAATCGCTACAAATGGCTGTGTTGGACTTGATCCGCAAAGTGTGTAGAGCGAAGAAAGGAGAAAAGGGGAAGTACATAACGATCATTATATCACTGTTAGATGCTCCTTCCGCTGCTGTTATTTTTGAATGTGCTGGAACACTGGTATCTTTGTCATCTGCTCCTTCAGCCATTAGGGCGGCAGCCAACACCTATTGCAAGCTCCTCCTCAATCAGAGTGACAACAATGTGAAACTTATCGTGCTTGATCGTTTGGAGGAACTCAAAACTTCCCATAGGGAAATCATGGTCGATATGATAATGGACGTCCTCAGGGCACTCTCGAGCCCAAATCATGATATTAGGAGGAAAACACTTGCTATCGTTCTTGATCTTATCACTCCTCGGAACATCAATGAAGTTGTTCTTACTTTGAAGAAGGAAGTGGTGAAAACTCAAAGTGGGGAGTTGGAGAAAGATGGGGAGTACCGCCAAATGCTTATACAAGCCATTCATTCTTGTGCGGTCAAGTTCCCTGAAGTTGCAGGCACTGTCGTACATATGTTAATGGATTTCTTGGGCGATAGTAATGTTGCTTCAGCAATGGATGTAATTGTTTTTGTAAGGGAGATTATTGAATCAAATCCAAAGTTGAGAGTCTCTATTGTAACAAGGCTGTTGGACACTTTTTACCAGATACGTTCAGCAAGAGTTTGTTCGGGTGCTCTTTGGATCATTAGTGAGTATTGTCTTTCACTTTCTGAAGTCGAAAGTGGAATTTTAACCATAAAACAGTGCCTAGGAGACCTGCCCTTTTACACTGTCTCAGAAGAGGGGGATACTAATGATTCTTCTAAAAGGTCTCAGCAAGCTAGTTCGATAACTGTTTCTTCTAAGAGGCCTGCTATTCTTGCTGACGGAACTTACGCCACTCAGAGTGCTGCTTCTGAGACTGCTTATTCCGCGCCTACTGTGGTCCAGGCGACTTTGACTTCAAATAATTTGAGATCTCTTCTTCTGACTGGCGATTTCTTCTTAGGTGCAGTTGTGGCCTGCACATTGACTAAACTTGTCTTGCGTTTGACCGAGGTTCAAGCATCTAAAGTTGAAGTCAATAAGGAGTCAACTCAAGTGTTACTAATCATTGTGTCAATGTTGCAACTTGGTCAATCTTCATTTCTTCCACACCCAATTGACAACGACTCTTATGAAAGAATTGTTCTTTGCTTACGATTACTATGTAATCCGGATGAACAGATAAGGAAAATATGGCTGCAGTCTTGCCGTGAAAGTTTTGTTCAAATGCTGGCGGAGAAACAGCTGCGGGAAACGGAGGAATTAAAAGCCAAGGCTCAGGTTTTATATGCACAACCTGATGATCTTATTGACTTTTACCATTTGAAGAGCAGGAAGGTAAGTTTTTTGCTGTTTTCCTTTCATTGTGTGTGTAACGAGTTCATGTTCTTCTCCGTAAGAAGCTATGAACATGCTAGCAATTATTATTTATTTCATAACAGTTTATCTTTTAAATATTATTTAAGTTGCGTCATTTTATTAGTTTTTGTTACTTGATCGTTTTAATCTGGTAGTGTTATACTGAACTGAAATTAATAGTATCTTTTTCTTGTCTCACAGCTGTAAAGTATCTGTGTAAGTTGTGATATGCATTAGAGAAGTGCAATCATTCTTTATAGCATTATATGTGCAGTGGCCGTTTCTTAGCTATACCCTGGGCACTCATTTGTATCCACCTTTTATGTGAAGTAATCTGCAAGACTTTTCTAGATAGTTACTAAACTAATTTTAAGTGGACATAAACCAACTCTGAAACAGTATGTAGATGGAGCCATTGGTAAAAGTCATTATTTGCATATGCCTAAGAGGGAGGATGTGAAGTGCTTGAAACATAGAATTTGCAGAACAGTGCTTCGTTTGTATTTACTTAATGCATTTACGCAGGCTTAATTAAAGTTCATAGAACTTGCTCTTTGACTCTATATTTAACAATGGTAGTGAGTTTTCTTGTGATGCTGTAGTTTAGTAATAGAAATAACTTTTATATAATCAAATGTTGTTTGCTTTTTTGCAAATTATTTCACGAAAGACGATAGGTAGCACCTCTTATGAATGTTCTTCATTTACATCTCCACATATTCTAATCGTTACTACATATCTAATATTATTATTTTGATTTGGTCAATCATCAGGGAATGAGCCTGCTGGAGTTGGAGGATGAGGTTCAAGATGACCTAAAACGCGCTACTGGTGAATTTGTTAAGGAGGGAGATGCTACAAATAAGCTGAATCGTATTATTCAACTAACTGGATTTAGCGACCCGGTTTATGCTGAGGCATATGTCACTGTTCATCACTATGACATTGTCCTTGAAGTAACAGTTATCAACCGAACTAAGGAGACTCTCCAGAATCTTTGTTTGGAGTTAGCAACTATGGGTGACCTTAAACTTGTTGAGCGGCCACAAAACTATACTCTAGCTCCTGAATCAAGCAAGCAGATTAAAGCAAACATCAAGGTGTCATCAACTGAGACTGGAGTCATATTTGGGAACATTGTTTATGAAACCTCAAATGTACTTGAGCGTAATGTTGTTGTCCTAAATGATATTCATATCGACATTATGGACTACATCTCTCCAGCAGTCTGTAGTGATGCAGCTTATAGAAGTATGTGGGCTGAATTTGAGTGGGAAAACAAGGTATCACTTTCTATTCAATATATCTGGTTTAAAATAGCTATCTACTCTTATTCTGGCTTGGGGTTGAAAGTATTTATTAATGTAGTTTAATGGTCTTATGCTAGGGGTTAGAGTGCGAGTTCTAGGAACTTAAGAACTTACACGGAGTATTAGCTAATAGGGGTAATTACATAAAATGATAAAATCCACATTGGTTTGATTTCTGTTATGGGCAACCAGCTTAATGCTGGCTAGAGAAAACAACTGAAGTTTAAAAAAACTTCTTATTTTTTAGCTGGAATAAACTAAGATAATCGGTTGTGAGAACCACGTCGTTCATTATTAACACGATAAAAAAAACCTACGTATTAGCTACCACATAATCATATTGATTATCTATTGGAACCTTATGCCGAAAATTTTGAATGCCTGTTACCTTGCACTAAAATATTAATAGTTTACTGGTTTTTCAGGCCCAAAAGCACAAAATGGTTTACACGTATAAGAATGCATTGGAATCCTACCAATAAAAAAACTCCCAAGTCAAAAAAAATCTAGGGATATTCTATCAACATTTTAGACAATCACTATGAGTTTGACATACATAGAGGAACTTAAGTGATCCAGCCAATGCTCGATCTGGTTACCTAAATAATAAACAGAACATAGTAGGTTATCTGTTATGCAATTACCCGTAGCTAAGAACGCGAGAGTAAACATGATATATACACACTCGATATGCAACTGTGTACAAAAGTACTCTATGAACTCCGTTGTTTTAACAACCTAACTACAAGAGTACTCTATGAACTCCGTTGTTCTATCTCATGACTTTTCAGGTTGCCATCAGCACTGTCATTCGAGACGAGAAAGAATTTCTGGATCATATCATTAAATCAACCAACATGAAGTGTCTCACTCCTCCGTATGTTATCTCTCTTTGTCTGTTTTGACTAATTAGGAAATTTGAACGTCTAATCACATCTTTTATTTCCATCTTCGGTGCTAGTGAGATGCATAACTTTTTTGTTCCTTATGAGTGCAATGCTTGGCTTCAGGTCTGCTCTGGAAGGTCAGTGTGGTTTCCTGGCTGCTAATTTGTATGCTAAGAGCGTCTTTGGAGAGGATGCTTTGGTAAATTTGAGTGTCGAGAAGCAGTCAGATGGTAAGCTCAGTGGCTATATTCGAATCAGGAGCAAGACCCAAGGGATAGCTCTAAGTTTGGGGGACAAAATCACTCTTAAGCAGAAGGGAGGTGCTTGATCTTTATTCACCAAGTGTCATCTTTTCAAAATTGGTAAGCTTTCAACATTCATTCTGCTAATGTCCAATTTTGGAGTACTTCTTAGACATCAAATGTTCACAAATTGTTTTAGCTCTTTCCGCTTAGAAACTATCAATCTTAAGGTTAGAATGCAACTCATTTGACAATTAGTAAAGGTGGCAATCTGGTTGGAAATGTCGAAACTGCTTATTAATGTACACAACCTCTAAATCATCTATTCAAAGACTAGTATTGTTATTGTGATAATATTGTTTTTTTACAGGTTTTCCAATCTTAACCTTTAACAGCTTTCAGTTCAGGTTTGGGAGTATAGCAGGGTGCAGCATCAGGTTACTTAGCATTTGCAGAGAAGGTTATAGCAAAAGAAATTTGATAGTTTGGATTTTGAGCTCTATTTAGACGAAGAGATTACTACTAGCTGGCCTTCAGATTGGATTTTGATTTTGTAGATGATTACATTTCTATGCATTTTGGTTAAAGCGTAACTAAATGTCCAAATCTGAGTTGTTTGTTGAAGGCAATTCCATACATACTTTGTTATTCTTTGAGAATGATGATCCCTTTATACTGTGTAGTTTGGTTTTAACTTTTAAGTAATATAATAGTACGTTAAAACTTGCTAACAAAAAGTTTGGTCAATAGTCATTCCTATGGTATCTTAAGCCCTGCAATTTTGGTGTTGAGACCATTAAATCAAGTTGTGGGTCGAGATGCCACTAATTTTGCACCACCAAAAATGTCGTATCCAAGCCATGGGACAGTTGTATTATGAAATTTTGGTCATTTCATCTTGTTCACCTTTATAGGTTGTATTCATCATGTTTGTCTTTATTTTTATGATTGTTATTCAAAGGCGTGTAGGGTTCATGCACGCATAACATGAATATATGTATGTATGCATGGCTCTATTTATTAATTAAAGGTTAAAACAAGTTTTTACTAGAGTATATTGTTTACATCCTCACACATGATCTTTATTTGTGTATTACCATCTTCGTCCTGGTGAAAACAACATAAGATGTTGGAAGAAGTTTAAGATAATTGGAAAAGTTGGCGCGTAACAATCTTAGTTGTTTTTTATCCTGCACTTCAAATTTCGAAATCAATAACCATAATCCATCGCTGAGATAACTAGATGACAGTTCATTATTCAATGTACTTTTAGTTGGTCTCTTGGTTTCTTAATGGAAGCTAATATATGAACATAGGAGCAAGGGATAACGAGTGACAAAGATTACACAAGCAGCTATAACTAATCAGTGAGTCACGAACACTACGGGGTGTTTGATAGCCTCTTAATGGGCTGCTCCAAAGCACCTTTGATTCGGTCAGCAGACAACATTGTTTGATAATTTTTTTTTATTCCACTTAAATTCGAAGAGCTTTTGAATCCGTTAGCACTATCACCTCCAAATTCATTCAGAAGCAAACTTTTCTAAAATCATATTCTATTTGACAGCACCTTTTTTCGAAGGATTTTATTGTTCTACAAAAATACAAAATTAGACTTTGTAACTTTTAAATAACTCATTTCAACATACATTCTTAACAAACCTTTTTACATATAACTATTTTTTTTTTTTTTTTTTTTTTTAAAGAAAAAAAAAAAATCATCTTTCTTCGCAGCGAGTTTTTGTTTTCAAGTTATGCATGACATACAAGTTCATCTAACAAATTTGTGGATTATAGCAACATTGGGTGAAATTACATTTGTAACTATACAAAGTAGATAATATTAACTCCAAAACTAATCATATAAATAATCCACAAAAGTTTACGTACTAATAAATAATTTATATGATAAAGTATATATAAGATAGTTAATAACTGAAAAACAACAATTATTCTTAAAAAACGTTAGATAGAAAAATGAATATTATTCTAAATCCATATTCAGAACAACAGTCAAACAAATTTTTTTAAGAGCATTCATTTTATTCGGCAAGTCAAATTATTCAGTGCTAAATTATATTGTTTTATCAAACAGGCCCTAAAATCTTGTTAACCAAACGGGCGAGAAAAGGTGGAAGAAGCTCAAAATTCATAAAAGTTAGTCGAACTAATAATGTTAGGAAATTTGCTTTTTTGTGACTCAAGATGACAATCATTTCCAACTTGAATCAACTTTGTGACATATTGTTAAAACTAGAACATCGAATCACGTTTTGCCGAGTGTACCCTTCTGCACCCAGTGCACACCTATTTCTCACCTATTTAACAATTTATTTAATAGCTTACTACACACTCAATGTCACATAATCAACCATATTTCCTCGCACGCACCTCTATTCACATAACAACAACATAGATTTATCATGAGAAAATGAATGAAGGAGACCGGATATGTATAGAAACCATGAAGATGTCAAGTCACCAACATAAGTATTCCGAACATGTAATTCACAATTACTTTTTATTCCCAAAGTCGCATCTTGTTTTCACTAGACGATTAATGTTGGACTTTAACGCCACTTACTTTTAATTATTGCGACGAAATCTATAGATTAACCATAATTTATTGACGAACTCTAACTTTGTAATCTCTTGTAGTGATAAAGGGCTTCGCTTAAATAACTTTTTGAAGAAACTGACGGTTTAATATTTGAGATGAGTTTTTTTTAGTAGAATTGGATTGGGTTAATGCTTAACACAAATTTTCTAGTAACTATAAACAAAGAAAATGAATTTCGATCGCAAATTCTGTCACAACCCTCACCGACTGATCTATCATATGCGTACGTCATACATATTGAATTCAAATTGGATGCACAATGCTATCGTAGTTGATCGCACATGTCTTCGCGCATCAAAATAATCTTATAAATGAAGAAGAGTTAGATTTGATAACTTATGACTAGCTGGTGAACCTACAAATGTAACTGGAGTTAGGCGACAACCATTCAACAGATAAAACAGACATATTTAATATATTAAATTACTCAATGTTAGGGGTAATTTTGACATTTAAGAAAAAATCTAATTTTAGCAACATGCCACAAAAGTAAGTTAAGTTGGAAATAAATGTCATCTTTATTGTCGTAAATGCAAAGTTCCCCTAATGTTTTTAAGTTTCATACAAGTGAAAAAGTTTGTAAAAATAATATAAATGTTTGTTAAAGTTTGTTGTCATGCAAAAGAACAAAATTTGGTAAACCAAATGGATGAGATTGGTCGGGAGAAGTTCAAATTCAGAAGAGTTGGTCGAACCAATAATGTTATCAAGTTCATTTTAATTAATTAAGTGCGTTAAAATAAAAAGGAAAAATACCAGCAAAATATAATAAACTTATCATTTTTTGTAATTCTATTTATTTATTTATTTATTTTTTATTTTTAATATAGTGACAAACTTTCTAATTTCGACTATTCTGTGTACCTGGTGACTAACGACCGTTTACTATTTTCACCGTTAGTCCTTTAGACTAACAGTATTTGCACCGTTAGTCCTTTATACTAACGATCGTTTGTAAATAACTCAAAATTTGGTTTTTTTTTTTTTTTATAAAAAATATTCTAATTATTTTTAAAAATTTATACCCATTTTTATACACACATTTTTATACAATTTTGTATAAACACATTTTTATACACATGTTTTTATATACACATTTTTTTACATATTTTTATATACACATTTTTTTTACATATTTTCATCTTGGTCAAACAAACACACACCCACTAACACAAAAATAATCAAACCCAACCACCACCACCACTGAAACATCATTACCATTAACTTACTCACACAAATAATAATTTAATCCATTAGATCTAAAAAATCATCACCATCATCTATGTGTCCTGGTAGCCTTGTCTGTGGATGAGATTTGAAAACTGTTTATTATTTGCATTATCAAAGTTGTAACCATTTATAATGGTGGATGTATTAAACAATGCATCATGACCCAGTTTTTGTTAAAGTGGTACCCAAACACTATGTGTTTGACCCCCACAACTGCAATTTAATTTATGCATGAGAATCTTACTATGCTTCATGTAAGCCTGCATATACACTGTTTTTTTCTCTCTTCACATGCATGAGAATCTTACTATGCTTCATGTTGGTATTAGCAAGTGAAATGACTGCACAACCCACAGATTCGAAAGGAAAGGGGAAAAAAAAGGTTGTTTAGAAGCACTTGCAGGTACTAATGCTTTTGGTTGCAGCTTATATATGTATGTTGGTGGTTTAAGTATGACTTAAACCAACTAGAATAAAACTATTGTAACCCCCTACCTGATATCAATGAAGTGATTCCTGTTTATGATTTGAGTAACAAACAAGGGTGGAAAACCATAGTTTCATTGCATATAATAACCAGACCGCATACAATAGATTTAATTTGGGTGTGCTTTTTTTGTTTGTCCTGGTAGCATGTGTTAAAGGTTTTGCATGTGTTGGTGATGGTTTATGATGAAGGATATAGTTTGTGTATGGATCTGGGTTTTTTTATTGTGATAATGATGAAGTTTGTGTATGTTGTTTTGGGGTTCAGGGAGAGGACATGTGTTTTTAGTCAAAATTAAGTGTATTTTTTCCTTCAAAAATTAAGTGTGTATGAAAACGTGTGTATAAAAATGTGTGTATAAAAACGTATGTATAAAAATGTGTGTATAAAAACGTGTGTATAAAAACGGGTATAAATTTTAAAAATAATTATAAAAGAATTAAAAAAAAAAAAAAAAAAAAACAAAAAAAAACAAATTTTGAGTTATTTACAAACGGTTGTTAGTATAAAGGACTAACGGTGCAAATACTGTTAGTCTAAAGGACTAACGATGAAAATAGTAAACGGTCGTTAGTCACCAGGTATACAGAATAGTCGAAATTAGAAAGTTTGTTACTATATTAAGAAGAAAAAAAATGACTGCATAGAGTTACAAAAAGTGGTAAGTTTACTACATTTTGGTGGTATTTTCACAAATAAAAAACTGGCCACCTAAAAGTTTGTTATCATGAAACTAAACGTAATAAGAAAAAGGATTGGCATAAATTTAACATAATAAAATGAACTCATATCATAAAAGTTGGGTGCCATACAAATTTGATAGATTCTTTATAAATAAATTCACTTCATTAAGATAATAAGATGTATTACAACTTTTCAGTTACAAAAGACCTGCCAAGTCTTGGGGTCCCATTTTAAGCTTCACTCTCAAGCAAACAACCACAAGTTTTTATTAAGGTAGGTGATTTGCAAATTTTTTATCTTGATTGAGACACTCAACTGTATAAGCGTTCAGAGCACACTGTAAATATTGTACAACTATGTAATGCACAAAGTAGAATGTCTCAATAAAAAACATGAGTGTGCAAATCAACTCTATTTTATGAATCTTCACCAAAGGGTAATCACATTATGAACGGTTTGACACCATAAAGCGAGTTGTTTTCTCCGAGACTGATAAATAGGATAGTAAATAAATCAGCATAAAGGTGATTGTCTTGTTCATGTTTATTCATTTAAGTTTAATTTGATAAATGAATGGTGCGAACACTCAAAACAAACAGATTTTCTTATTAATGTTCGTTCATTAAAATTATAAGATTTTAGAACGAACATGAATGAATTTTTTATTGAACAGTTAATGAACAATTAAATAAATATTTAGTTCATTTACAACTCTACTAACCAATACAAATAGTATGCTTACATATATACTTGGTTGAAATATAACAAAATGAGTAACTACCACAATATATATCATAGCTGGGACATATGGATAAGGGATGTTTAGTTCACGACTTAGGTCACTCGAAAAATTCGTATTATGTATATTACAATTCTATTTGAGTCATGTGAATTGAGTTATTAGATTTTGGTTGCTGTTTTTAAGTGAAACCAAATAAGGAAAGTAAAATAGAGTTTGGTTTTTGTCTTTTCAACTAGAACCCCCAAAAATGAAATATGCATTTAGTTAGCTATTGTATCAATTTGGATAAGTTATAGTACAAATTATTAAGTACGGAGTAACATAATTCGAATAAGTCAAATAGAAACATGATTATCATTTATCTGGCAAGCCAAATTATTTGAAATTATGTTCAGGTCATTTGCATATTCATTTTGTTTAGATTCTTATATGTTGACAGAATCACAGAATGAATTTCTTTTGTCAGTGTAATAAAACAAGAGGCATACAATGCTTATTTGCAAAGCTTCTTAATAAATTACTACTGTATTAAAAACAAGTATATATTAAAGGGCAACCAATAGTCCAATACTACGTCGTTCCATGAATAGTGACTCCCTTTTTTTTTCAGCCCGTTACCACGCCTCAGGCCCATGTCCATTATATATTATAAGTATATATTAAAACACGTGACCACGACGTCGTTTTGCCCACCCATTTTCCCGCCAAAATTAGCGGGCTGCTACAGTGGCCCGCTACAGTACCCGGCCCAATTTTTTTTTTTTTTTTTTTTTTTTTTTTTTTTTTTTTTTTTTTTTTTTAATATTTTTCGTACCAAACGGCCTAGAAAAATTATGAAACTTGCGCCATTATTAACGAAATAATTTTCCCAACAAAACGAGTATAAATATGCAATACTTTATTGAAATCAATGTATTTGTCTTTGCTTTTGTTTTTATTATTTTTCGTACCAAACGGCCTCGAAAAATTATGAAACTTGCGCCATTATTAACGAAATAATTCTCCCAACAGCCCGCTACAGTACCCGGCCCAATTTTTTTTTTTTTTTTTTTTTTTTTTTTTTTTTTTTAATATTTTTCGTACCAAACGGCCTAGAAAAATTATGAAACTTGCGCCATTATAAACGAAATAATTTTCCCAACAAAACGAGTATAAATATGCAATACTTTATTGAAATCAATGTATTTGCCTTTGCTTTTGTTTTTATTATTTTTTGTGCCAAACGGCCTCGAAAAATTATGAAACTTGCGCCATTATTAACGAAATAATTCTCCCAACAAAAACGAGTATAAATATGCAATACTTTATCCAACTCAATATATTTGTCTATGGCCTCGAAAAGTTATAAAACTTGAGCCATTAATAACGAAATAATCTTCCCTCTTCAGATTATTGCACCATTATTAACGAAATAGTTTTCCCAACAAAACCCGCAAAAAACCCGCGAGGCAATGTCGTTTGATACGACGCCGTGTCATTTCGCCGTTAATGGGCTGGCCCAATAGATGCGACGCATCCAGTTTATAGATGCACCGCATCTAACTAGAAGATACTAACTTTTTTTTAAACCCAATATATGCAGCGCATCTATCTTTTAGATACGCCGCATCTCTCTTAGATTGATTTTAGACCGGCGATGATGGGGTTATTGTAATAGTAGAAAATTACTGTCCAATAATCAACGCGATAAAACGACGCCCGGCCGCAACGCGCCGGACCGCCGCCAATCTCGTATATATAATACAGCGTCGGTTGACTTGACTTGATGACGTCAAATTTGCGTCAGCTCCTTCTCTTAATAATACTCCCACCCCAACGTTTCCTATTGGTTCTGCATGAGGCCACACCATAACTCCCATGCACTCACACACACATGATCAAAACAAGGCATTTATATATAAAAAAAAGAATATTTACAAAACACACCTTAAACTTCTTAATATTTACAAGTTTTTTATATAACAAAGTTTATTTACCAAATATCTAATAAATCTCTAGCGGTTTCTTGAATAAAAAAATTACTACCAAATAGGTCTCTCGACAACGAACAAAACAAGCCCAATATTGATATGCTTTTGACGGACGTACGGTTTTATAAAAAAGATTAAAGTTTAATATATGTGTAGTTTTTAAATAAAAGAACTTTCAAAATGCACCCTTAACATATAAAATAACTTTAAGTTTTTTTAAAAATATAAAGGCCAAAGACGTGCAACTGTATAAAAGTTTATATATAATTATTTTGTTTATATAGCAAAGTTTATTTATCAAATATATAACAAATATCTAACGATTTACGCCGTAGAAACGCCGTAAAAAAAATATCTAATATTAATGTACTTTTGACATACGTGCGCTTTTATTAAAAAAATGAAAAATGGCCTTTGTCTTCTTCGACAACCATTATTTAGATACGCGCATAGCAACTGATCTCATACCCCGTTTGCAAATTTTTAGTGAGTTCGTGAAAACGACTGGACTTGGAATAAAGGGTACCCTACCATTGAAAATACTATGCAATGATCAACGACATGAAACAACGCCTCGCCGCAACGCGGCGATCGTCGCCCACCTCGTTACTATTAAAAACAAGTATCTCTAAAAAAGAAGACAAACAAGAAAAAAAATGAAATGACAGAACATTTATGATGCCTATCGAATAAGACAACGTGCCCCATGTGTTCCTTCACATGGTTGTGCCCCCATCCACAAAATTACACCATTTATGTATATCGTGATTATAACAGCTACAGGAAAATAAATATTTCTGAAAACTTATGTAATTTATAATGTCACCTGTTATAGATCGTTGGTATCCAATGTATAACCTTAAATAGGAACATAAACTAAAAATTTAATTCAGCATAAAGAATCTAATAACTACAACTTTGGTTATAATTGCAAAGTAAATAAATATGCTAAGTGCTAACCTAAAATGACATAGTTAAACCTGATTTTTTACATACAGCTTATGAATTTCGTTAATTGAATCTTATGTATGTAACGTTGATACATTTTGTGCTAACAAAGAGAAAAACGTGAATGAATCTAAAAAAGAAAAATTTATAGGTATTGAGTATTGAGCACATGAAACTACAATGTTGTAGTTTAGCGCCAGTGGTTTGAATCGTTCAACGAGTTAAAACTTCTACGAGGCTAGGTTCCAGGCGCAAAACTCAATTAGATTAGAAGAAGGAACATTGCAAGAAAACGGTCACATATCTTGCTACTAGGCAATGAACGGATAGTTAAAGCACTTTTGATATCGGTTTTGATATATATTTCTTAAGACAAAGCGTGTAACGCGTAAATTACAAAGCGTTACATGGCCTACTCACGACTCGTAAGTCACGAGTAACATAAGGGCATGTATGTTTTACTACTTTGGATTAGGTTTTCATTTGACAAGACACTAAACATTCGTTTGGTATTTTCTTTGGCTTTAACTTTGGGTAATTATAACAAAAATGTACAGGTTCAACAATATTTAGGGCTGTAAACGAACCGGACGAACACGAACGGAGCCTTGTTCATGTTCGTTCATTTAATTTTAACCGGACAAATAAACGGACACGAACGCTTAAACGGACGAATTTTCTTGTTCATGTTCGTTTATTAAGAAAATGAGTTGTTCATGTTCGTTCATTAAGACGCTAAAACGAACGCTAAACGAACACAAACGATCGAACATAAATGAACATAGACAAACAAACATAAACTCTATTAAATTATGCACAATATATTTTCTGTAAGTGTTGTTTTGTTTAAATAAACCAATTTTTAAATTATACAATTAAAATATATGATATACGAATATAAATAAATAAATGAACATAAACGAACGTTAATGAACGAATAATCGGACGTTCACGAACATAAATAAACGGACAGGACTTTTGTTCATGTTCGTTCATTTAACTAAACGAACGTAAAATATTGTTCATGTTCGTTCATTTAATAAATAAACGAACATAAACGAACTTTTTACCGAACGGTTCATGAAATGTTCACTGAACGTTCAATTCGTTTACAGCCCTATGTACTTTGGGTAATTATAACAAGTAGGTTTTGCAAAAGCCACCATGCTAGGTGACTTTGAATGGGTTTTAGATAAAAACGTGGGTCACATTTTTGTTTTTCTCTATATCTTTGATGTATCTATTATTAAAAAAATGTTTATTTTATTTTTGACTTTTACATCAACGTATAAAATTATTTTAATATTATATATTTATTATATAAAATTATTTTCTCTATTTTTAAATCCAAATTCAAATCCTAATCCATATTTAAATCTAAATCTAAATTCAAATTCAAAACCCATCTACAAAACAAACGGCTTAAAAACATCTATAATGTATCAAGTATTTAAGACTTGATGTATTTAATGCATAAAACCTTTAATGACCAAAGCTTGAAGGAAAGACTTGAGCTTTATCAAGTCTTTGTAGAAAAGCTTTGGTTACAATGCAAAAAAACCCCTTTAAAAACACTTTTTAAAATAGAAAAGCTTTCAATCAATTGGCTCATTGTGGATGCCGTAAGTTTTCCATGAGAAGTAAGCCTACTCGCAGTAAGCATGGAGATCGACTCCTCGACCTACAAAACAATCGATCGTCCTTATTGTGTCACAAAAATCATTGTCGATCGTCGGTCGTCAATTTGGTTGAAATGGTCGTCCCTGCGACCGTCGATCGTCCCATTTTGTGTGTGTTATTTTTAATTAAAAAATAATATTTGTGGAGTATGTTTTTTGTAATGTAGATTGTCTAACTGTGGCAAAAAATCGCTTGTTGGTCGCCGGAGCAAGAAAACTGATATAACGGGTAAAATGGGGTAAATCCCCTCACTTATTGTGTCCAGCTTTACTGTGTAAGGATTATATGAATAGCCGTGCACATGTGCAAGTGTCTTTTTACTTTTCATTTATCTTTTTCACTTTTAGCTTTACCAAGAATTTCCAGAATAATGGTTTGTACTTTGTACCACACATGTTATCTTGACCCAATGGAAATGTCTTGGTAGTTTAATTTGAAAACGATGGTTCAAGTTTAAACATTTTTACCGGTTCTCAATTAACATACACCTGTAAATCAACTAGCAATGTAGAAGTAGAACAAATGTTTATATATCATGTAAAAGTCAAAAAAAAATATATCTTATTTTAAAAGATAAAACATGCTGGGTCAACTTGATTAGCAACACTTACCAATCACTTGATTTTAAGTTATATGATAAGATGTTTTTGAAAAGCGACACAAAGTTACACCTGTTTGCACATATGTGAAGTATAATTTATGATTATCACCTCAACTTATATAGATATTTTACAGAGTAAATATAAAAAAATTAGTGTTTCTTTCCACAGGACCACCCTATAACTGGCTTTGCTCAAATAAACCAATCCCAGCTCATACTCCATGTTACATAATCATGAAACAGTTGTTATATTACAAGATAAAGCTATAAAACAAGATAGTGGAGAAATATGACATTCCTACTCCTTTCTTTCCAACCTCAAAAGTAACACTTATTCAATCATTAACCAAAAAGCCAAACAAGTGAACAACACAAAACACAAACCAAAGTATGTTCCATTAACTGTTGCTATCAAAGAAAAGTTACAAAAATAATAATTCAAATTCCAATGTCACAAAAAATAATAATAATAATAATAATAAATAGATAAATAAATTAAAAAATTAAAAAAAAAAAAAAAAAAAACAAACACACACTCTACATATGACCATTTGAGCAGTAAAAAAGCCTACATTAAAAAGTCACATTTTCTTCCTTTCAGTTACATACTTTACAGTTTACAACAACAGCCCAAAATCCACAAAAAAATAAAATCAAACACCCTAAAACCAAACCAAAATTCACCATCCAAAAAACTATAGTAAAATAAAAAATATAATGACACAATCAAGGAACACATTTTTACACTTATGTCAATAGCAACTATTGAAACAATGTGCAAAACTATGTTACTTTTTTTTTAACAAGCAAAACTATGTTACTATTTTGTGTAGTTATATGAATAAAAATTCCAAATTTACTCTTGTTATCACCTCCCATCCATCGACGTAAATGACTCCGCAAATCCATATGGCCTAGTTGGTATGCTCGTTTGCGTGTTATCCAAACTTGGAAGGAATGAGGACGACGAAGCATCCATTGTACGGCTTCCACCTTCAAAATCTTGCCATTTCTTAAGAGCTTGCGGAAGCGATAAATCAAGATCAATTCCATAAATGTCATCAGAACTTTCAGCCGAAGGTTTCCACATTTCGACCAAAGAAGACAAAACATTGACCGCGTGGCACATGTCCGGTCTTTGGAAAGGCTCTCGCGCACAACAATGGCCCGCCAGCTCAGCCGCCTTGCTAATGCTGGCTATGTTTTCTTCTGTTTGGTCTAGAGTTTGATCTATTGATTTGCGGAATGTGTCTTTGTTGAGGTGGATTCTTCTGAACCATGTTACGAGGTGCATGCTTTCCTCGGGCTGGCTCTCGTCAAGAGCTTTTCGGCCCGTGATCAATTCCATTAGTATCACTCCGAAACTGAATACGTCGACTTTTGTTGTCACACGTCCGGTAACTGTGTGTCATCCCAAATTACAACAAATTAGGGTCGAGAAAAGGGAAATTTATCACAATAACAATTATTAAGCAGATAAATTATTCAAAAAGTAATACGTACTTGCATATTCGGGAGCTAGATAACCGAAAGTCCCAGCAATTCGAGTCTCGACGGATCCTTTACCTTCTGGAGCAAGACGGACAAGGCCAAAATCACCAACTTTAGCCCGCATATCATCACCAAGAAGAATATTAGAAGGTTTCAAGTCTCTATGAATGAAACTTTGATGTGCTAAACCATGAAGATACTCTACACCCCGAGCCACATCCAATGCAATGGCTAACCGTCGCGACCAGTCCAACGGACTCAGACCTTCTTCGGGCCAGTTAAACAGATGCTGGCTTAATGTGCCTTGAGGCATATACTCATACACAAGAAGCTTCTCGTTCCCATCAAGACAATACCCAAGGAGCGCCACAAGGTTCCTATGTCGAACTTTGGTTAAAACCGCGATTTCTGATTTGAATTCGGCTAAGCCTTTTCCAGTTATCACACCACATTCCATTCGCTTAACTGCAATCTTGGTCCCATCATGTAATTCACCTTTGTAGACGGTTCCAAACCCTCCTTGCCCTAATATGTTTTCTTGTGCGAAATTATTAGTGACGGTTTTAAGTACTTGGATTGAAATGACCATATTTCCGGCTTCCACCATTTGAATGTCATTTCCATCTGTTGTTGGGACCGTGTGGGTTTCACTGAGTGCACCAACGCTGACACTTGAACCAGCTACTGTGATTTTTACACTGTCGTTATCGGATCCTGAGTGACGAGGGTGAATCACGATGGCGTGTGGGCTTTGGACTTGACTTAACTTCTTTTGCTTCTTTTTGTAAAGACAAAACGCCAACACACCGATAAAAAACATGACCAAAACCCCACCAAGAATCGAAAACAAGACCCCAATCCAATTTTTTGACTTCTTTTTACCATTTAACAAAACCTCATTTGAATTTGGCGAACCCAACCCATTTCCTGAACCCGGGCCACTATCACTACTACTCCTTTCCTTCCCAATATCCGGATTCCCGTTTAGGTTCACCTTCAAATTACTCCTAAAAGCCGGTACTTTACCATAAAGATCATTATTTTCAAGATCCAACTCAGTAAGAGCAGAAAGAGTAGTAAGCTCTTGCGGAATCACACCCGTGAGATTATTATCCGCAAGCACAAGCCTCTGAAGCGATTTCAAAGACGCAAAAGCAGGGGAAATAGTACCCGTAAGCCCCATTTTCTGAAAATTAATAATACTAATATTCCCAATGATACAAGTAACCCCAAACCAATTCGCGCAAGGATCATTCCCTTTCCAATTTTTAGCAAACTTAGGCGAATAATCCATAGCTTTCGCGATATCTAACAACACGTTAACTCTCGGATCACACTCACCCGGGCTAGGCAAACAAAAGTCATTAGTATCTTTAGCCATATCAACCGAAACCGAATCCTTAAACTTAGGCATAGGTCCTTGCAACATATTATTCGTCAAATTAACCGACTTCAAAGAACCAAGCCCCATCAAAGACATAGGCACAACACCAGTCAGTGCATTATCCCTAACACTCAACACTTCCAACTCCTTCAAACCCGATAAATCGGGTATTTGGCCCGAAAACAAATTCGAATGCAACCACACTTCTTTCAAAAATGTCATATTTTGCAACACATCAATCTTACCACTAAGCTTATTTCCATTAACCCAAAAAGACTCAACTTGTGACCCTGCTAAACTCATAGGCAACTCACCACTCATATCATTTATAGCTAGATGCAAGTTAACCAAACCAGGAAAATCATCCGGGCCAAAAAAACCCGGAACTTGACCCGTGATATTAGCATTACATGCACTAAAATTTTGCAAAGTGGAAGCATTTTTCAAGCTTTCAGGAATGACCCATTTCTCAAAAGGGTTATTATCTATTTCTAATGCTTGTAAAGATGTCATACCATCAAAGAAATCACTTGGTATAAAGCTAAACATATTGTTACTCAGCATTAAAACCTGTAACAAATTTAGCCCATTTAGAGTTGGTAATGGGCCTGAAATGTTGTTCCACTGAAGTTCTAAACGTTCAAGCTGAGTTAATGATGCTAAAGATGATGGTAATGTACCTTGAAGGCTTTTATGCCCGATTTGAATTCGGGTTACCCGTTTTTCACCTGAGCAAACTATATTTTCCCATTTGCATGGGTCAGGGTCAGACCATTTGAGTGTTGGTGGGTTGTTTAGGGATTTTTTTAAGGCTTGCATGGCTTCAAGATCAGATTGTGAGTGTGCATGAAACATTAAAAGTGTTGAAATGAAGATTAAGGTTGTGTGTAAGACATAGGGTTTCATTTTTGGAGAGAGTGTGTGTGTTTGTGTGGTTTTTTGGTGTTTTTGAGTTGGTTTTTGGGAAGTTGAAGGTGGTTGTACTTACTTCATGGGAGAAGTGAGAGAAAGAGAGATTGGTTGTGTTTTGTGTTTTTGTGCGTATGTCTAGAAAAAAATTTTTTTTTTTTTTTTTTTTGAGGAAAGTGTATGTCTAGATTTGGGTAATATTTATTTGGACCTTCAAGTTTTTAAGAATCTTTCTTGCTTATTAAACTATTGATTTTGGTTATAAATATATTATATAGTTTGGCATGGTTGTTTTCAATAGGTACAACATGTTAGTTTATACGTTCGTTACAGTTTATAGCATATAGTAACAGCGTAAAGCGGCAGCCACCGCTTTAACATACGCCGCTTTAACATAAACATTAGTCTCAATAAAATTCCGTGATATACCATAAAAAATACCTCACTCACTAGACCATAACTCTCGCCAACCCAACTACATTCAACTCTATAACATGTCTATAGCATTATAGGCGATGCAATTTGGCTATACCATAAGAAAAATTCCTATAACATGCAATAGCACTGTTACGCATACACTCTTACTCAAAATAAAACTGAACTCATTTTTGTTTCCTATGTTTGATAAAAGCTAAAAACCTTTTTCTTGAAAGCTTTCCAAGGCAAAAGTATCATCTAGCTATCCTCGTTGTGATATAATTGCACAATTATTGGTTTACAAGGTGTTTTAGTTTATCACTATTTTTTTTATTGAGTTTTGGTAATGGCAACTTTGAATGAACATACATAAATAACTATAGGGCCATGTTATAGGGACCCTCCTTATGGGTCAACCGTACAAACTGTGAAACATATAGTACAACACCGCGATGCACACAGTACAACCGTTCGATGCGTGCAATGATTGAAAATCCTCCCTATAGGAGGTCCAGATAAACTGCCCCATAACTATATTCACGTTTGACAAAGTTTAAACAATTATTTTCTCTTCTTATATTGACTAATCAATTTTTCAATTACATCAATCACATTTGTAAGTTTATTTTTAGGTATATCACTTATGTCTACAAATCTTTTTCTTGTTTAAAATTTTTGGATTTTGTGAGTTTTACCATCAATGATTTAAATAAAGTTGACTGACAAAATCTAATACAGAAAATAAACGGTTTTTATTAGGTGTAATGCATCTACTATATGCTGTTAACAACCTTAAGAATTGTTCTATCAATTTTCATGTTTCCAAACACCCACAAACCGTGCCATATATGTATCTAGGTATGTTTTCATTTACTAAATAACAAAGAAAAAAAATAGACTTCGACCGAATTATTCTTTTTAAAGGTGGAAAGCATCTTTAATGTGTAGAGAATTTTGTATATATCAATCAAATTCTGATTATCAAGTAAGGAAAGTCAAGAAATACAAGCCACAACATTGTTGTATATATCCATCCATCCTTGATGACAGGTGAATGAAGTTTGTTCACAAATTTTGCCATCATGAACCCTTAAAATTAAAAGTAGTGTGGATATATTGTGAAATGAAGAAAACTTAAGTGGGGCAAATTGTAAAGTTGGTATATGAAGCACATGGGGGTGGTACTGGTACGGTGGTACCCACCTAAAAGAGATTTGATTCTTGTAGGAAGATGGGTCAAAAAACTAGCCAGGTTGGAGTCTTGATGTTTTAGGTCTTTCATGAAAAAGATTTTTTAGTTTTAACAGTACCCACCTAAAAGAGATTTGATTCTTGTAGGAAGATGGGTCAAAAAACTAGCCAGGTTGGAGTCTTGATGTTTTAGGTCTTTCATGAAAAAGATTTTTTAGTTTTAACCTCTTTCTAGTGTCAATCCCTTTCACAGGTTGTAAACTTGTAATGCAGTAGTATACAGCTTAACATAAGAATTTTATGCTAAGAACCCCATTCCTAGTATATCCATAAACTGTACATCTTAATATCTTATATACTTGAACAAGCAACTAGAATGCCTTTTCTTTTCACTAACTCATCAATTCAAAAATGTCCCATTGTGAAAAAATAGGGTAGGAATTTTTAATCCACTTAAGATAAAATAAGAAACAATTTTCAAAAATCTTGTACAATATGCACGCCTAAATAATATCAACAGGTCTTCGGTCTAGCGTTATCGAGAGTAAAGTTGTGTGGCTGTTTTTAAAAATATAATGATATTAAACGATTTAGAATGCTTTTTTTTTTTTTTTTTTTTTTCTCTTTTGTAAATTTGATATGATTTGTATATTGTGCACATAGGACTCGGTACGAGAAGTTGTTTGGTACGTAAAAAAAGAAAGCATTCTTCTTTTGGTGTTGTCATTTGCATGTGATGAAGCTCGTACACCTATACTTGTGCTGGTTTTTATGTCCTTTTGTATTATACATTGATGATTAACCAGTTATATGGGGACACATGATTTTTTCTCGTATTTTAATTGAACGATCTCAGTTTACACATTTTTCAAATCATACTGTAGTTTCTTCATAAGAGCAAAGGGTGTCATAACGTGGGTTAAAGTTTCACTTACTGCCACGTTAGCGTCACATCAGCTTTAACTTTTTCACTTTTAACTAAAAAAAAACACCCCTTAGGCCACTTTCATCAGTTAACTCAGCTTTAAATTTTAAGGCATGCCACGTCAGCTTTTTCACCCCTTAACTTAACTCAGCTTTAACCCACACATCAATAACTTAGCTTTAACACACCTTAACTCACATTTATATCAAATATTTTTACACAATCTACCCTTAAAAGGGGGCCAAAGTGAAAAAAAAAAAATTTTTTTTTACAAAAAGTAGCTTAACGCTACGTTAACCGGGTAACGCACCCCGTTAACGCAGCTTTAACTCAATTGCTCACATCGGTTAACTTGAGTTTAACGCGGTACTGTAGCAATTTTTTTTTTGTCTTCTAGCAATGTTAATGTGGGGATAAACCCACCGATGGAAGTGGTCTTATTATAACTCAACCTTAACTCAACTTTAACTCAAATATTTTCAAATTCAACCCCTAAACTAAAACTAATACTTCATTTATTAAAAAACATAACATTAATTCTTAAACATATTATAATACGAAATAAAATTAAAAAAAATAAATAAATAAAAAAAATAAAAAATTAAGCGAACTTCAACAAGTAAACGAACAGAACAAATTAACTTAAAAATAATAAAATGGAACAATGCATACAAACTAATTACGAAGGCTACTTACTTGTTTCTAACCAAATTTACAAGAAAAATAACTTTATTCCAATCTCAAAATCTATGTGTTTTTATCCTACTAAACTAATAAAGTAATGCAAATAAGCATAAAAAAGGTAATAAATACTCCCTCCGTCTCAATTTAATTATCCATATTTCCTTTTATGGTTGTCTCAAATTAGCGAAAATTACTGACATAGCCCTGCCCATCTTAATGTGTCTGATTATACCCCAAGAATGCGCCGTTTTTTCAAATACCCCAACATGTCCCTAATTATTCTACGCGACATGAGGGAGATCCAGATGTTACATAACCACGCTCGGGACAAAAAAAAAAAAAAAATGATACATGTCGCGTATATATATACACGACACATATATATATACGCGACATCCTTAAAGTCTTGCATGGGGAAGGAGCTAATTGCATGGGGAAGGAGCATTTGCATGGGGAAGGAGCAATTCTTTAATTGTGATTTGATAGAACGAATTTTTGCAACTATATTTGTACATGTCGTGTACAATTTTTCACATAAGGTAGAAACTAGAAACATACTTCCGGCAACAATTCACATAAGCTAGAAACATAGTTCCGGTGGTGCTTTGTTGGTGGTTTGGAGGCGTGGCAGTGGTGAAGTTGTGGTGGTCAAGTGGTGCTCCGGTTGTGCCGTTGTAGTGGTGTGGTGTGGTTGTTGCTGGTGGCGTTTTGTCGTTGTGGTGGTAGTCTTGTGGTGGTGGTTGTGGTAGTTTGTACTGTGTCATAATGGCGAAAAATCGGGTAATTTCGAATTATAATTTTTTTTGTCATTATAATTATTGTTTATTTGTTACGTATATGTTTTGTAAATATATATTTATTATGTCTTTTGATTATTTTAGGATTATCCTGCGCAAGTTACATGTAGGAGTAGGTTGTCTTTAATTGGTCATATTAGAAAATTGATATTGAACACCCCTAAGGAAAAATTGTTTAGAGAAACATGTTTTGGTTGGATGTTAGACATGCCGGATATGCAAGAGAGTGGGGTGTTAATAAACTATTTTATATGCCACCAAGTTGCTTGTCAAGAGGGAGACACAAATATAATTCCATTAAGATATCGTGTACGTACTCTTGATCGTTTAGGTGAGGTTGAAATTCAGTTTGGGAGGGAGGAATTTTGTATAGTTACGGGTTTAAGGTTTGGGACTGATTTTAGGGAGTCGTATATGGATGGACATAACTTGTTTAGGAGACGAGTGTTCCCTTCTTCTACCGATTCCCGTAATATACAAGTTGGTACGTTGTTAAGAATCCTAAAAAACAAAGGCGACTTTAATAAGTTGAGCGACATAGATGGTGTTCGACTTTGTTTGTTAGGTGTTTTGATGTTGGTGTTGAAAGGTAGTGAGCATGGCAATATAGTGGACGGATTTTTGTTTAGGCTAGTCGAGGATTTAGATAAGTGGAATGTGTATCCGTGGGGGTCGTATGTATGGCCAACTTTGTACAAACATCTCCGGGATGCATCATTTGAGCGTAGGGATAAGCACTTTGCTGATGGGAGGGACCCTAGTAAACTTCCTAAGTACACGTTGAATGGATTTGTATGGGCTTTCAAGGTATGTCATTTATCTATTTATACAGTTCATGTATATGTATATTTTATTATTATTATTATTATTATTATTATTATTATTATTATTATTATTATTATTATTATTATTATTATTATTATTATTATTATTATTATTATTATTATTTATTATTATTATTATTATTATTATTTTTTTTTTTTTTTTTTTTAGATTTGGATATTGGAGATGTTCCCGAAAGGTGCTAGCCCTTATTTTTTCTGTCATCATCGAGTGTTGCATCCCCGGTCCGTTGCATGGAGTTTTAACAAATTGGTCGTTAGAGAACGTATTGACAAGTTTTTGGACGACCAATTGAAGGTGAGTTTGAGATATCCATTTTTTTTTAACTATTATGAATTTAATATTGTTTAAGTTTTTTTAATGACATATATATTTTTCATGTTTTTTACAGGTAAAACCACCGTTGCCTAGGCTTACACCGGATGAGTATGAGGAATTGACCGAGTGGTGGCGTGACAGTAGAGCGTATTTCGAAGGGAATCCGGTCGCACCTCCGGTGATACAGCCACAAGCATACCATTCTATGGATGAGGATATACATCCGGCTGTTTTACAGAAGTTGGCATCGTATGACGCTATGTTGAAAGAATATGACCTGAAAATAAAAGCGATTGAAATGAAGGTAAATAGTTTTACATCAATTTATTTTGAGTTTATGTATAAATATCATTGAAGGCTTGTTAATTGTTTCATTAACATTTTTACTGCAGCAAAACCAACTTCGCAATAAACAACGAGTACATAGAGAATCAAGCGTTGTTGATGATGAAAATGTTGGTTTTAGCGACGGGCCACCAAATGACTCTTTCTTTGATGGACTTCCTATTCCTACACCGCACGTGCCGTCTAGGAATCCATCCCCGTTTCCCTCAACCGGACATACTGCTAACCGTACACCAATGGGGTTCGCCAAGTTTGCCACTCCTATTGATCACCAGGCTGGTCCATCTTCCCGCCCTAACGATGCTGCTGACATCCAGGTAACTTATTAATTTTCGATTATTATTTTTAAATTTGGTCATTATTTGTAATTGATTAGTGATTGTTTTTGTTACATCAATTATATGTTTAATAATGTTAATGACGTTAAAAATTTATTTGGTTAATCTTTTTTAAGGGTGCGATCGACCGACCAAGGAGGGATTGTCGTCCGGGTAAATATCAGCAATTTCCTTGGACCCAACAAGGACCCACTACAATCCTCCCTAAAAAACGTGGAGCTAGGGCTAAACTAACAAAGAGTACGGCAACAATTCCATGATTTAACCTAGAAGAATTACCGGTTGATGATGATGTTACCTTTGTTGGTACATCTGTTGGCTCACCTTTGAATGTTCCTAATGTTGATCCTACAAAGGTACTACTTAAAATGTTTTAAATTTATTAACATTTATTTTATATAATTAACAAACTTGTAACGATATTGTATATTTTTTTCTTAGGTAAGGCGCAATAACTATCCAAGTTTTGAGGAATTCCTCATGGACCCGTATGGGATATACCTTGACTGCCATCCAAAGGGTTGGGTGGTAGACCCTATGTTCTTTCAACATCTACTTCCGGATTTATACAGGATGGGTAATGATCCGGGTCCAGAGGATAAACGTGGTTGGTTGTCTGACGATGTAAGTGTATTATTTTAAATTGTTAGAGGTTTAGATTATTTAAGTTTCAAGAACATTAAATGATTTAGTTTAATCTTTTGAATCAGCATATGAATTGTTGGATAGAGCTATTAATCAGAAAAAGGGTAGACAACGAACCATGGACAGTGGCTAAATCATGGACTGCATCTGTGTACCCGACCGAAAATGGTAACGTGTCCATGCTTTCGATTAATCCGTCGCTTAGGGGAACATTGGATGGTAGCACACGTCCATACCCGTCATGGGATGTTGTACGTTGGGTAAGTAAAGATCTTTCAATGTATATTTGTTTTGTATAAATTACTCTTTACTAGACTATGTAATTGTGTATACATAAATAAATTTTATATGTAGGTGTTGATGCCGATGAATCCGACACAGAATCACTGGGTGACAGCAATTATTGATTTACATGATTCCAGGTTATTGGTACTCGACTCTATGCACAGCATGGACCGTTGTCAACAAATAAGACAGTTTGTATTGGATTGTACCGAAGTTGTGAACAAGTTTTTAGAAGAGCAAGGACATTTCACCAGGACAGGATGTGGACACTACAACTTCGAATTCCATTACAACAACATACAATATTTAGTCCCACAACAAGGAAATTCAATGGATTGTGGAGTAATCACATGTTGGCTAATACATGAGTTTGTTACGGGTAGATGGCCACCACAATTTGATATTAATAATGTTGTAGGCTTTTTCTCCGATATTAGATGTACTCTTGGTAGCATGTTTTACAACAGTAGGTGTGAGGACACTAGTTTGTGTGGATATGATTAATTAAGATGTTGTTAGTTGTACAGTTTAACTAGTATGTAATGCTATTCTATGTTGAAGTATTTTTGAATCCGGTTTTAAAGATGAGGCAAATTTCACAAAACCGAATTCATCATTTGCTTTCGGGTCAGATGACGATAAGAATGATGATGAAGATGTTGAAGATGATGGTGTTGTTGGGAAAAGCGAGAACCCAAAACCAACCCATCATAAGTGGAAAAATATTTTTTCGCTCATGCCTGACGTTCCAGAAACACCACTTTACCAGTCCAAACAAATAATTTCAAACCAAAATAATATTGATACAAATATTTTCAAGGGAAGGTTTTTTGACACAAGAGATGACTTAGACAAAGCAATTAGGATGAAATGTTTAGAAGAAGGTTACCAGTTTTTAGTCGAAAGGGCAGAACCTATAAGATATTATGTTAAGTGCTATCATTTTAACGACTGTAAATGGAGAATTAACTCTAGACGCGTGGGAGGTACATCTGTGTTTGAAGTTACAAGTTTGAATGATAATCACACGTGTGATAAAACTCAAACATATCCTAACCATCGAAATGCAACTAAAAATGTTATTGGTCACATTTTTAGTGAAAAGTTGAAAGATGCTAGAAGAGATTTAAAACCAAAAGATATGCAAAGAGACATGTTAACGCAATATAAAATTAGTATATCTTACCATCAAGCATGGAGAGGAAAGGATTATGGGTTACAAATGATTAGGGGTTCACCTACAGAATCATTTCAAATGTTGCCGTATTATTGTCACAACCTAGTAAAAAAAAACCCAGGCACTATCACACGTATCAAGACAAATGAAGAAGGAGTTTTCGAGATGTTATTCGTTGCCATTGGTGTTTCGGTAAGTGATACTAATTTTCATGATTGGTTTCATTGTATTCAATTTAGGGTAGGTTTACATAGTTTAATGTGTATTCAATTTTGTTATTCAGATTCGAACTTTCTTACTCCATCTTCGACCACTGCTTATAGTTGACGGGGCACATCTGAAGGGTGTGTACAAAGGAACAAATTTGTTAGCAGTAGGCATGGATGGAAACAACCAAATTGTGCCTATTGCTTACGGTATATGCAGAGGGGAAACTGGTGAATGTTGGTCATGGTGGTTTTCATGCCTTAAAGAATGCATAGGCGATAGACAGGATTTGGTTATCATATCTGATGAGTGTGTAAATACTCATCATTTTTGTCTTATCTGAACTGCCAAAACATTCAAAAACACTCAGAAATGCATCAAAATGCTGAAAATATCCCAGGGATTGTGTTTTATGTGTTTTAAATGCAAAATGTTTAAAAACAGTTGAAAAACGAACAAAGTTTGCAAAATTGGCAGTTTCAGTCCCTCAAGTTTCAAAAAATTGTCAAAACTAGTCCCTATGCATTTGTTTTGTCAGAAAAATCACCAAAGGTCCTTTTTAAATCATAAATTATCATATTTAATCCTTTGGTGAAAAGTTTGAATAAATTACATCTTTGGTCCCTCAAGTTTGAAATCTGTCAAAAACAGTCCCTGGGAATTTTAAAAATTGGAAAATTGCAATTTTGGTTCTTGGATTATTGAAACATGGCAGGATTTTACCTTGGTGTATTTTGGAAGATGTGCAAGATGGGTCCTCAAAATTTCAGAAATTACAAGTATGGTCCTTGTGATTTATCTTAAACCAAACCGGCCACTTTGTTACTTTAGCCCAAAAATAAAATAAAACAACCTAACCACCCAATCCAATACCCCATTAACCCAAGCCCAACCCAATTACACAACCCGATCCACCCCACTTTCCAGCCATTTTAAATAAAAAAATCCCAAGTCAAACCTTTGACTATCTTCCCCAAACACACACCCGTGACTCTGCTACCCCATCATCACTCTGCAAACAACTTCCCCCCTCCTCTCCATCATTACCCCTAAACACTGATAACCCACTAAACATCACCCCAGTCCAACATAATCCCACCAAAACACGCTAAATCAGTACTTTGCAACTATTAGAGTTTTGGCGCCAAAATCAAAAGTACGGCCAAGATTGAATTTTACTCATCCAAAGGTCAATTTTATTGCTGGGAAAGGACAAAGGAACCTCAGAAACCCTAATTCGAGCCTATAAGAAGAAAGAGAAGCAGCTGAGCAGTGTGTGTAGTTTTTTAGCTTATTTTTCACTTATGTTAAAATTGTTGTTATTTTTACATTTCCAGTAAGAACTCTAGTTTGTAACTTATTTTCTTTAATTAATATAAGTTCTTAGTTACTTATTTCAAGTTGTTGTCACAATTTCCGTTTCATGTAAAAATCCAAGTTTTAGCAAAAATATAAAAAAAAAAATGGTTTAAGCTCATTTGTTGTTACAGCTGGTTCACAAGCTCAGTTAAGCTTTTAGATACATAAGAACACATAAAATCCAGAAAGAGAATCAGAAAAATTAAAAATGACACAGGGTACCTATGCATGAGACTGGAAAGCTAATGGAAGTTGCCAGAAATGGAATTGGCAAGAAGGACTCTTACCAGCTTATTCTCTGAATAAGCTGGAGCTTGTAGCAGTATAAAGGTCCCCTGGTTTAGCTTGGGGTTAAGGTTTCAAGTTCTTGTTTCTTTATTCTAAGTAAATTTCCTATAATTTGTTCTTATTAGTTGTTGCTGTTAGTTGTTGTTTGATTTAGTCTATTTAAGTTTAGTCTAGCTTAATATTAGTTGTAATCTCAGTTTCATAGTCTAATTTACTCATTTGCTTCATAACTTGTCAAAATATGTTTTTAAGAGGGTGTTTGGATTTGGAGTTATTTTTGTGTTCTTGTGAATTTTGGTGGTTAAAATTGGTTAGGACAGCACACTCAGTCATTAGGTAGGTCAAACCAAGCATCAAATTGGTAGGTTACAAGTTAAAAGTCAAAATTTGCCTTTAAATGTTGTAGCAGTTTCACTGTTAAGGAATTGGAGTAGGATAATCATCATTTGGAGTTAAAACTTGTTTAGATTGCTTGAAATAGTCTCACATCATCTTAACACAACAATCTCAGTAGCATAGATCCATTAGAATCTCACCAAGGTCAAAGTTTGTCAAGAACTGAAAAAGTCAAAAGTTAAGTTTTTGGTTTTCCAGGTTTTTGCAGATTTTCAAGAATTTCTGGTGCCTTCGTTTTGAGCTTAAATTGTTTGGTCTTTTGGATTCGAATAGTTCACCAGCTCGTTTACTTGGTAAATTTTTCCTAGGATTTTAGGGGAGCTTTTTGATAGCTTGTCGAGGGCTTGAAATTGGCCTTTTTTGCCCTGCACATCGAGTATAGCAGCAGAACCCTTTGAGTTTTAGCTCATTTCGAGCTTATTTTTGAGCTTATCTCGAACTAGAAAAAGCTAATATTAATTGTATAAGCTTGTTTAATCAGTTGTTAATCAGTTCTTCAAAAGAAAAATAAAAATAAAAATAGTTAAAATAAGTGTAGTTGCCCAGGTTCGAACCTGGGTCGTTTGGTGTTTAAAATCGTTTTTAATTTTTAATTTTTACATATTAGTCCACAAGTTTCAGTTTAATCCGTTTTAGTCCTTGTCTTTGTCTTAAAACAGTTTTTAGTTTAAAATAAGTTTCGAATAAATACCATTTAGCCCCTGTCTTTGTTTTAGTATATTTTAAGTTTTAATTTTTACACTTTTAGCCCTTAAACTTTTGTAGAATTTTATTTTCTGTTATAAATTTAGTTTTTAAAATAGATTTGTACCCGTAGGACTAGTATTTCATATATCTCATTAGTGTACGCATTTTAATTAGTTTTCGACTCGCGTTTTTAACGTATTTTAGATTAAACGAAATAGACATTTAGTGATAGCTTCTATTTAATAGAATTTATCTTTTTAAATTTTAATTAAGTAAATTTCAATTTTATAATTTTCTTAGCTCATTTAGTATTTTTTAGAATTTAAATTAGTTTAATTAGCATTTAAATAATTAATAATTAGAAATAATTAAATAAAAAGTGTAAAAGATTAGAATTTCAGTTTTTAAATAAGTTTTTAGTAATTTTACATTTTTAGGTTTTAAATTTCATAAATTTTACTTTTTAGTCCTTTTTAGATTTTTCGTTGCGCGTTTTTAAGTTAATTAATTCGCGTTTAATTTAGTTGTGCATATCTGTTTTAATCTGTTATTTAGAATTGTTAAACAAAGCAAAATCAAAATCAATCTGAATCATCAATCACTCTAATCCAAAGCTTTCCACAATGGCCCATTCACATCTCGTTGGGACACGACCCGGGTGATCACTTGCCCGGTATCACACACATCACATCCACGGGTTTTGCAAGTTTGACTTTTCCTAAAGTTTGATTTGTTATTTCCCAAAGTATCACGTGTGCACGATACTATATTTATTTATATATACTCACACACGGATCAAAAATTTGGCGCCGCTGCCGGGGAGGTGTGCTGCGACTTTTGTGTTAAGTTCAAGCGATTAGTGATTCGAGATCCTTCTTTCGAGAAGTTCCTATTTCTCAAAAACAATATAAAAAACAAAAATATTTTTCGTTTCTTTTCTATATATATTATCATATAAAAAATAAATAAAATAAAAAAAAAATAATAATAATAATAAAAAAACCCAAAAACATTTTCTGTTTTCTTTGTTAATAATAAATAACAATAAATAAAAAATTACCGTCGAAAACCAAGGCAGAGTACTACCTAACTGGGGGTACGACCATAATAAGTTCCCAAACCAAAGATTAAAACTTGCCTTTGTATCCTTGTGAGTGGTGTACCTTTTTCAAAGAAGCCATTCATCTTGTGATTATTGGTTTAAGTTCACTTGTGTTTTCTCTCGATCTTGTTTTAATTGGATTTGTTTTCACTTTTCAAAAATAAAAATAAAAAGAATCTTCCATCCTTTTTCATAATTCTCTCGACTCTGAGGCTTCTTAGAGTTGTGTTCTAGTGCATGCGCACGCGTTCTTCTAGGTCTACGAGCCCATTACGTGAGCTTGACAATATTCCTCGAAGACGAGTTCGTAGGCGTAGACGTTCTTCTTCAATAGCCGAACCCGACGTTCGTGCTATTCCTGATCTCATGGCGGCTGAGCCGACTATGAATGAGCTTCTCCAAGCACCCACCGAGGGTTACGGAGATGCTATCGTTGTTCCGGCCATCGTGGCCGAGAATTTTGAACTCAAGACGGGGTTAATAAATCTTCTAACCCAGCGGCAATTCTATGGTTTTGAGAGGGAAGATCCTCAAGATCACATTCGATGGTTCAATAAAATCACATCCACCATCAAATGCAAAAATGTCCCGGAAGACTCAATCAAACTTCTTCTTTTCCCATTTTCCATCGATGGGGCAGCCCGGAATTGGCTTGACAAACAACCCCCTCGATCGATTCTAACATGGGAAGATTTGGTTAAGAAGTTCGTAAATGAATTTTTTCCTCCTTCCAAAACCACGAGTCTAAAAAACGAAATCATGAAATTTTCACAAAAATTCGATGAATCATTTAGTGAAGCATGGGATCGTTATAAAGAAATGCTTCGCAAATGTCCGCATCATGGTTTCTCTGAGTTGATGCAACTCGACACTTTCTACAATGGTGTGAGCTCAGCTGATCAAGAATCTCTCAATTCCTCCGCGGGAGGTAATTTCTTGAACCGAACCACAAAGGATGCTTTAGCGATCATCGAGAATAAGTCTAAGGTCCGCATTCCACGAAGCAAGCCGGTTGTTTCCCATGTGAATGTTGGTCCTTCTACTTCATCGCCCATGAGTCAATCTAGCTCCGATGCTAAATTTGACAAAATCATGGAAGCTATTCACGGTTTGGTGCTCACCCAAAAGAAAGCCTCTTCTTCTCCGCAAACTTCTCAACCTGCCGAAGTCAAAAAGGTAGAAGTTTGTGTCACTTGTGGTGGTCCACATGCATATTATAATTGTACTGCCACCGATGGTACATTTGAAATTAATGCAATAGCCGGTAGTTCAAACCAAGGAGGTAACCAATACCGTCCTCAAGTGGAACCAAACTACCGTCCTCAAAATGGACCACCCGGATTTCCTCAACCCAACAATCCAAATAGGTTTAATCCTAATCAGCAAAAAGGGCAAAACATGCAAAATCAATTTAATGCCCCGAACAATCAGAACAATCAATACCAACCCCAAAGGGGTAACCAAGGGTATTCAGTTCCTAATTACCAAGAACCGCCTTCAAGTGAACTCAATAACTATATCAAGGTTAATGATTCCAAACTAAAGGCAATGCAAAATCAAATCTTCACTTTGAGGAATGATTTACAATCCACAATAACCAAGCAGGGTAATGAGCTGAAGAGTGAGCTGATGGCTACAAACAACAAAATGGAACAATCTCAAAGCAACATCGAGAATATGCTTTCTAGTCTCATAAGCCATCTCACTCCACCTTCTACCTCGGGAGGTCTCCCGGGTAATACTGTGGTCAACCCAAAGGGTGAACTTAAAGCTATCACCACACGCAGTGGCAAAGCTTATGATGGACCCGAGATTCCCACTACCGCTTCTTCTCTTCCTAAGGTAGTGGAACGTGAACCTGAGGTGACCAAGGACAATGTACTTCCTACTAATAACGGAGGTACCAAAAACGTCCAACCTCAGGATATCCCAAAAACCAAACTCAACCCTGGAGTTGTCTTTGAATCTGTTGCAACTCCCGTTGAGATCCCTAAATCCAAACCTTCAATTCCTTATCCATCACGACTCAATGAGCAAAAGCTCCGTGAAAAGGCTAGTCACCAAATGGACAAGTTCTATCAAATCTTTCAAGATTTGCACTTCGACATAAGCCTTGCGGATGCTATCATCATGATGCCCAAATTTGCATCAATGATCAAGAACTTGTTAAGCAACAAGGAAAAATTGTACGAAATGGCAAAAACTCCTTTAAACGAGAATTGCTCTGCAGCAATTTTAAAGAAGCTTCCCGAGAAGCTTGGAGATCCTGGAAAATTTCTTATCCCGTGTGTTTTTCCAGGAATGGGTGAATGCTTCGCCTTGGCCGATCTTGGCGCTAGCATTAACCTGATGCCTAATTCAGTATGGAAGAAACTTTCTCTTCCTGGACTTACTCCTACCTGCATGACTCTTGAGCTTGCAGATCGTTCTATCACTCGTCCACTCGGCATTGCCGAAGATGTATTCGTGAAAGTAGGGAAGTTCCATTTTCCGGCTGACTTCGTTGTTGTCGAATTTGATGCTGATCCAAGGGTTCCTCTCATTCTTGGAAGAGGATTCCTAAGGACGGGCCGTGCTCTAATTGATGTTTTCGAAGAGAAAATAACTCTTCGTGTGGATAATGAAGCAGTCACTTTTAACCTCGATCAAACTTCGAGGTACTCCTCAAATTATGACTCTGAATCGGTTAACCGAATAGATGTCATTGATGTTGCTTCAGAGGAGTACTCTCAAGAAGTTCTTGGTTATGTTCATAATTCTTTGAGTGGTAATCCCACTCCATCTTCTGAACCTATAATCGCCAATTCTTCTCCTTCTCTCACTCCGTTTGAGGGAAGTGACTTCATCTTAGAGGAAATCGAGGCCTTTCTCAAGAGTGATTCGGTTCCCGATGGAATTGATAACCAAGAGATTGACCTTGAGGGGGATATCCTTCTCATTGAGAAAATGTTAAATGAAGATCCCTCTTTTCCTCCTGTTCTTCCACAAAAACTTCATAAAGAGGAAATCAAATCGATTGAGAAAAACGATGAATTTCCTGAGGTCGAACTTAAGGACTTACCACCTCATCTCGAGTATGCATTTTTGGAGGGTGATGATAAATTACCCGTCATAATTGCTAAAAATTTGAGTGAGGATGAAAAGACTGCTCTCATAAAAGTTTTGAAGTCACACAAGCAAGCAATTGCTTGGAAGCTCTCCGACATCAAGGGTATTAACCCTGAATTTTGTACTCACAAGATTTTAATGGAGGATGACTTTAAACCGGCAGTTCAACATCAAAGAAGGGTGAATCCAAAAATTCATGAGGTTATCAAACAAGAGGTTCTCAAACTTCTTGATGCCGGATTGATTTACCCTATCTCAGATAGTCCTTGGGTTAGTCCCATTCATTGCGTTCCTAAAAAGGGTGGTATTACTGTTATCACAAATGAAGAAAATGAGTTGATTCCAACTCGATTGGTTACGGGGTGGCGTGTCTGCATTGACTATCGCAAGTTAAATGATGCCACCCGTAAAGACCATTTTCCTCTACCCTTCATGGACCAGATGCTTGAGAGATTAGCGGGAAATGAGTACTATTGTTTCCTAGATGGTTTCTCGGGATACTTTCAGATCCCTATTGATCCGCAGGATCAAGAAAAGACTACCTTTACGTGCCCTTATGGAACTTTTGCTTATAAGCGTATGCCTTTTGGCCTATGTAATGCTCCGGGCACGTTCCAAAGGTGTATGATGGCCATATTCACCGACATGATCGGTAAAACAATGGAGGTCTTTATGGATGACTTCTCGGTCATTGGGGATTCGTTCCAAGCATGTCTCTCCAATTTAGAAAACATGTTGAAAAGGTGTAAAGACACCAATCTTTGTCTAAATTGGGAGAAGAGTCACTTTATGGTTAAAGAGGGCATTGTCCTCGGCCATAAGATTTCCAAAAGTGGGATTGAGGTTGACAGAGCTAAGGTTGATGTCATTGCTAAATTACCTCATCCCACTACCGTCAAAGGTATTCGGAGTTTTTTGGGTCATGCCGGATTCTATCGTAGATTCATTCAAGATTTTTCTAAAATCGCCCGGCCTATGACTCATCTCCTTGAAAAGGATGCTCCTTTTATCTTCTCTCCTGAGTGCGTTGAAGCTTTTCAAACTCTAAAGAAAAAGCTTACTGAAGCACCCATTTTAGTTGCCCCCGACTGGGACTTGCCATTTGAACTCATGTGCGATGCAAGTGATTTTGCTATCGGTGCAGTCCTGGGGCAACGTAAAGCCAAACATTTTCAGCCTATCCACTACGCAAGTAAAACTATGACTGAAGCTCAAACTCATTACACCACTACAGAAAAAGAATTGTTGGCTGTGGTGTATGCCTTTGAGAAGTTTCGGCCATACTTGATCTTGACAAAATGTGTGGTGTATACGGATCACTCGGCTCTCAAGTATCTCTTTGCAAAACAAGATGCAAAGCCGAGATTGCTCCGTTGGGTTCTCCTCCTGCAAGAATTTGATATCACAATACGTGATAAAAAAGGAGCTGAGAACCTAGCTGCTGATCATCTGTCCCGATTGGAAAACCCTCATCAAGATGTGTTCGAGAAAAAGGAAATCAATGAAACATTTCCCCTCGAAACACTCAACGCGGTTACCTTTCGTGGAGATTCTACTACCCCATGGTTTGCCGACTTTGCAAACTACCATGCGGGTAACTTTGTTGTGAAAGGGATGTCGTCCCAACAGAAGAATAAGTTCTTCAAGGATGTCAAACATTATTTCTGGGACGACCCCTACTTGTTTAAAATCTGTGCGGATCAAGTCATCCGGCGGTGTGTTTATGGTCAGGAAGCTATCGATATTCTCAAGGCTTGCCATTCTGGACCTACTGGGGGACATCATAATCCCAACTACACCGCCAAAAAGGTGTTTGATTCCGGTTTCTATTGGCCCACAATTTACAAGGATGCCCAGGAAATAGTCAAAGCTTGTGACGATTGTCAACGTCACGGAAATATTTCACAAAGAAACGAAATGCCACAAAATGTCATTCAAGTTTGTGAAATCTTTGACATATGGGGCATTGACTTTATGGGGCCATTTCCATCATCTCGAGGAAACAAATACATACTCGTGGCTGTTGACTATTTGTCAAAATGGGTTGAAGCAAAAGCTTTACCCACAAATGATGCCCGAGTTGTTGTGAAATTTTTGAAATCTCTTTTTGCTCGTTTTGGAACTCCACGTGCTATTATCAGTGATCGTGGTACGCATTTCTGCAATGACAAGTTTGATAAAGTCATGCAAAAGTATGGTGTTACACACCGTCTTTCTACCGCGTATCACCCCCAAACAAGTGGGCAAGTGGAAGTTACCAATCGAGGAATTAAAAGAATCTTAGAAAGGACCGTAGGAGAAAATCGTGCCTCTTGGTCGGATAAGCTAGATGACGCACTCTGGGCCTTTCGTACAGCTTACAAAACACCCATCGGGTGCACTCCATACAAGCTTGTGTACGGAAAGGCGTGTCATCTCCCGATTGAGCTTGAGCACAAAGCCTACTGGGCCCTCAAGCATGCAAACTTTGACCTTCAGACAGCGGGTGATCACCGAAAAGTTCAAATAAATGAATTAAATGAACTTCGTGATCAAGCCTATGAAAACTCTTTGATCTACAAGGAAAAAACAAAGAAGCTCCATGACTCAAAAATTAAGAACCGCGTTTTTAACGTTGGTGATCGAGTCCTTCTTTTCAATTCAAGATTGAAGATTTTCTCGGGTAAACTAAAATCCCGTTGGTCTGGTCCATTCACTATCACAAAAGTTTATCCATATGGTACCGTTGAGTTATCTCAAGCTGACGGACCTAACTTTAAAGTGAATGGCCATCGGTTGAAACACTACTTTGGAGAGGACATACCACCCATGGTTGTCCCGGATCTTCAAACGTTCCCCAAGAACCAATGAATGCGGGGATCGAGTCAAGCTAGTGACTCGGTGATCAAAAACTCAAGCACCATATGGGTTTTCACCCATATTTCTGACTTCTTTCTATTTTCTACCACCCTAGTGTGGGGGAGATGCCCCATGCTGTTGTATATATGTATATTTTCTCAAAAAAAAAAAAAAAAAAAAAAAAAAAAAAAAAAAAAAAAAAAAAGGCCCGTAGTATTTCCCTTTTACGTTTTCAGTTTCGGCATAACAGCCGGTACTTTGAATATTGAGGGCAATATTCATTTCTAGTGTGGGGGGGATTCTCACGAATTTCATCACGTATATAAAACCATCTAATTCCCCCATTTTTGGCCAAAATTTTTTTTTGGTGTAAGTGTTTTCACTTACACATCAAATGGTAATCAGTCCACCATGTCTAACCCACAAAAGGATTGGCTAATCCCGGAGAAAACGGCTCTGGGTAAAGATATCTCAAAACCGTTGACGGCTTGCAATTTGCCCAAAATTGTATGGTATTCGACTCACCATATCTTTAAAAGATGAAGAGTTGGCTAGCCCGCAAGATTATGGCTTGTGGTAAAGGCAAGTGGAAAAACCATGATTGGTAATCAGCTCACCAAGATGTTGACTAGGTCCATCAAGAGTTGGCTAGTCCAGAAGCAAACGGCTTCTGGTAAAGACTAATCAAAACCGTTGGCAGCTGGTGGTTTGCTCAAAATCACATGGTTATCGGTGTACCATGGTTCTTACTTGAACTGAAACATTTGGCTACTCCAGAAACGATGGATATCTGGTAAAGAGAAAAATCCATTAAAACTTCATAAAAGATTGCTAGGGACTAGCAATAGTTTAGTGTGGGGGATTGATGAGTGTGTAAATACTCATCATTTTTGTCTTATCTGAACTGCCAAAACATTCAAAAACACTCAGAAATGCATCAAAATGCTGAAAATATCCCAGGGATTGTGTTTTATGTGTTTTAAATGCAAAATGTTTAAAAACAGTTGAAAAACGAACAAAGTTTGCAAAATTGGCAGTTTCAGTCCCTCAAGTTTCAAAAAATTGTCAAAACTAGTCCCTATGCATTTGTTTTGTCAGAAAAATCACCAAAGGTCCTTTTTAAATCATAAATTATCATATTTAATCCTTTGGTGAAAAGTTTGAATAAATTACATCTTTGGTCCCTCAAGTTTGAAATCTGTCAAAAACAGTCCCTGGGAATTTTAAAAATTGGAAAATTGCAATTTTGGTTCTTGGATTATTGAAACATGGCAGGATTTTACCTTGGTGTATTTTGGAAGATGTGCAAGATGGGTCCTCAAAATTTCAGAAATTACAAGTATGGTCCTTGTGATTTATCTTAAACCAAACCGGCCACTTTGTTACTTTAGCCCAAAAATAAAATAAAACAACCTAACCACCCAATCCAATACCCCATTAACCCAAGCCCAACCCAATTACACAACCCGATCCACCCCACTTTCCAGCCATTTTAAATAAAAAAATCCCAAGTCAAACCTTTGACTATCTTCCCCAAACACACACCCGTGACTCTGCTACCCCATCATCACTCTGCAAACAACTTCCCCCCTCCTCTCCATCATTACCCCTAAACACTGATAACCCACTAAACATCACCCCAGTCCAACATAATCCCACCAAAACACGCTAAATCAGTACTTTGCAACTATTAGAGTTTTGGCGCCAAAATCAAAAGTACGGCCAAGATTGAATTTTACTCATCCAAAGGTCAATTTTATTGCTGGGAAAGGACAAAGGAACCTCAGAAACCCTAATTCGAGCCTATAAGAAGAAAGAGAAGCAGCTGAGCAGTGTGTGTAGTTTTTAGCTTAATTTTCACTTATGTTAAAATTGTTGGTAATTTTACATTTCCAGTGAAACTTCTAGTTTGTAATTTGCTTTCCTCAATTAATATAAGCTCTTAGTTACTTATTTCAAGTTGTTGTCACAATTTCCGTTTCATGTAAAAATCCAAGTTTTAGCAAAAATATAAAAAAAAAATGGTTTAAGCTCATTTGTTGTTACAGCTGGTTCACAAGCTCAGTTAAGCTTTTAGATACATAAGAACACATAAAATCCAGAAAGAGAATCAGAAAAATTAAAAATGACACAGGGTACCTATGCATGAGACTGGAAAGCTAATGGAAGTTGCCAGAAATGGAATTGGCAATAAGGACTCTTACCAGCTTATTCTCTGAATAAGCTGGAGCTTGTAGCAGTATAAAGGTCCCCTGGTTTAGCTTGGGGTTAAGGTTTCAAGTTCTTGTTTCTTTATTCTAAGTAAATTTCCTATAATTTGTTCTTATTAGTTGTTGCTGTTAGTTGTTGTTTGATTTAGTCTATTTAAGTTTAGTCTAGCTTAATATTAGTTGTAATCTCAGTTTCATAGTCTAATTTACTCATTTGCTTCATAACTTGTCAAAATATGTTTTTAAGAGGGTGTTTGGATTTGGAGTTATTTTTGTGTTCTTGTGAATTTTGGTGGTTAAAATTGGTTAGGACAGCACACTCAGTCATTAGGTAGGTCAAACCAAGCATCAAATTGGTAGGTTACAAGTTAAAAGTCAAAATTTGCCTTTAAATGTTGTAGCAGTTTCACTGTTAAGGAATTGGAGTAGGATAATCATCATTTGGAGTTAAAACTTGTTTAGATTGCTTGAAATAGTCTCACATCATCTTAACACAACAATCTCAGTAGCATAGATCCATTAGAATCTCACCAAGGTCAAAGTTTGTCAAGAACTGAAAAAGTCAAAAGTTAAGTTTTTGGTTTTCCAGGTTTTTGCAGATTTTCAAGAATTTCTAGTGCCTTCGTTTTGAGCTTAAATTGTTTGGTCTTTTGGATTCGAATAGTTCACCAGCTCGTTTACTTGGTAAATTTTTCCTAGGATTTTAGGGGAGCTTTTTGATAGCTTGTCGAGGGCTTGAAATTGGCCTTTTTTGCCCTGCACATCGAGTATAGCAGCAGAACCCTTTGAGTTTTAGCTCATTTCGAGCTTATTTTTGAGCTTATCTCGAACTAGAAAAAGCTAATATTAATTGTATAAGCTTATTTAATCAGTTTTTAATCAGTTCTTCAAAAGAAAAATAAAAATAGTTTAAATAAGTGTAGTTGCCCAGGTTCGAACCTGGGTCGTTTGGTGTTTAAAATCGTTTTTAATTTTTAATTTTTACATATTAGTCCACAAGTTTCAGTTTAATCCGTTTTAGTCCTTGTCTTTGTCTTAAAACAGTTTTTAGTTTAAAATAAGTTTCGAATAAATACCATTTAGCCCCTGTCTTTGTTTTAGTATATTTTAAGTTTTAATTTCTACACTTTTAGCCCTTAAACTTTTGTAGAATTTTATTTTCTGTTATAAATTTAGTTTTTAAAATAGATTTGTACCCGTAGGACTAGTATTTCATATATCTCATTAGTGTACGCATTTTAATTAGTTTTCGACTCGCGTTTTTAACGTATTTTAGATTAAACGAAATAGACATTTAGTGATAGCTTCTATTTAATAGAATTTATCTTTTTAAATTTTAATTAAGTAAATTTCAATTTTATAATTTTCTTAGCTCATTTAGTATTTTTTTAGAATTTAAATTAGTTTAATTAGCATTTAAATAATTAATAATTAGAAATAATTAAATAAAAAGTGTAAAAGATTAGAATTTCAGTTTTTAAATAAGTTTTTAGTAATTTTACATTTTTAGGTTTTAAATTTCATAAATTTTACTTTTTAGTCCTTTTTAGATTTTTCGTTGCGCGTTTTTAAGTTAATTAATTCGCGTTTAATTTAGTTGTGCATATCTGTTTTAATCTGTTATTTAGAATTGTTAAACAAAGCAAAATCAAAATCAATCTGAATCATCAATCACTCTAATCCAAAGCTTCCCACAATGGCCCATTCACATCTCGTTGGGACACGACCCGGGTGATCACTTGCCCGGTATCACACACATCACATCCACGGGTTTTGCAAGTTTGACTTTTCCTAAAGTTTGATTTGTTATTTCCCAAAGTATCACGTGTGCACGATACTATATTTATTTATATATACTCACACACGGATCAGTTATCATATCTGATAGGCATCCTTCTATTGCGTTAGCTGTACGAAATGAATACCCATTGGCGTTTCATGGTATTTGCTGTCGTCATCTAATGATGAACCTGAAGTTAAAAAGAGACACAACAAAGGCGCTATTTTGGAGGATATGCAAAGCGTATACACCTGACGAATTTGATAGTAAGATGCAAATAATGCTGTCTATTCAGCCTGAGGCGTACCACAAGCTAATAGAAGCGGGTGTTCACAGATGGTCCAGAGCATATTGCCCACTAACTCGCTACAATTACTGTACATCTAACAGCGTCGAGTCTGTTAATGCTTGTACCGTAAAATCAAGGAAGCTGCCTATAACAATGCTGACCGAGCAATATCGAAAAATGGTGCAAGACTGGTATTTTAAACGGCGATGATTGCGTGGTTTTGTAACCTTACAACAGGTTTTACCTCTCGAGGGATCTCAAGAGGCTTACAACCCCACCAGGCAGTGTACCTGACCGATGTAGTATAGTGTAGTGGTAAGTATGGGGGATTGATCGTTCTCCACAGGGAATAGTGTTCGTTAGGTATGAAAGACTACTCTAATTAGGTCTAAGGGTTGAGGAAGATTCTTTTTTATGTTTTTATAATTTTATGAAAGCAAGTAAAATCTCGGGTTTGAAGGAGTGGGCGGAATTAGTTGCTAGTCAACTAACCCAAATTACTACGAATGCAAATAAAATAAAATAACAAAAATGAAAATGTGGTGAGAAACTTATGTGTAGAGAAATGTGTTTACTTAGATTTCCTTACTCCCTAACTATCTTTTACCGGTTAATTAGTGTGTATTAGTCGCGTGGATGACGGGTGTATTCCTTAATACCATTCGTGGGGTGGCGTACTTACTTCCCCAACTCTACAAGCTCCTACTTCACTCCTATGTCGAGCCGGCTAGGAAGCTCCTAACATGGGATCACTAGAATTCGCTTGTGCATTAAATACAACCATAAAAACCTTTAGTACGCATTTGGTTCATGTTTCTTAAGACGTTCAAGCAAGTTACCGAATAGGAAGTTAGCCAGTTTTCTTAAGCCTAACATAGATAAACAATCATCCAATACAACTAACAACACACTAACAACCAATAATCAATAGCTAGGTTTCATTAGATCTAAGCAAACACAAGATAAAATTAGCCTAACATGTTAAACAAAAGACAAGAATAAGATAGAATCAAACAACACATAGACATATTGAATGATTAATTGATAACTTATCTTTCAATGAAACATGGAAGATCTCAAGGCAAAAAGCCCTGAAAAAGTAGCTAAAATCGTCTTAGGGTTTTATCCCAAAATTCCACACACTAAGCTCTCCCTAATGACAAAAAATTAGAAAACTATATATAGATTTTTGGATCTGACGGTGTCACCTTATGGAGTGTGACGCCGTCACCTCGCCGCTTTTAGGGTTCCCGGATGACCTTCTTGACGCCGTCCCTCTTTAGCTCTTCAAAAATCCATTCTGGCTTATCAAGGCTTGACGCCGTCGAACCTTGAACGTGACGCCGTCCCCTTATGAATTAAGCCGTGACGCCCTTGATCAAGTTAAAGCGTGACGCCGTCAGAATTCACATGCTATCTCACTGGCCCGTCATGAGTAAATTTCACATCCAACTTTTCTTGCCAAGGCATGACGCCGTCCCATGTTAATTGTGACGCCGTCAAGAGTAACTTTTAGCCGATTCTTGAGACTTTGCCGTTTTCTTCACTTTAATGCTCCAAAAACGTCCAAAATGCCTCCTTTTCCAGATTTCTCCTCAAAAGTACCTAAAATGACAAAAGGAACGATTTAGGGCAATATTTGATCAAATAAATACGATTTAAGGCTTAAATGACCCCTTAAAAGCGGTACACTTTTCGCTTCATCAAATACCCTTACACTTGAGATTTGCTTGTCCTCAAGCAAATGCGCTTTTATTCTAATCAAAATACAAGTTAGGGGTCATTTAATGCTAACATAAAAGTAATTACAACAAATATTCGTTCCACTTCAATCATAATAAGCACGGAGATTATAAACTAGCACCTCACAAGTAGTGTTTAGATACTCACATCTCTCAAGTGTCATCAAAATAAATCTCATAAATGAAAACGGAAAATATCTCTCACTACCTGTCATAGCAAATAGATTACCATAGGCTTGGGAAAGGATCGAAAACCTCCTCCACTAGGCGTAAGCACCTAAGATAAACTATCAAAGAGGGCTTTTAAATGGGTTATAACGTTAGGTGTAGGGAAAAGGAAAACACGGTTTTGTTGGATAAAGGATATTTTACTGGTGGCGAGTTAAAAATCTTGATCAATTACATGTACTATACAATGTTGCTAAGCCAAGACTAGACTCGATCTTAAGCTAATGATAAAATAACAAAAACATAAAATAAACATAAAATAAAACGGGATAGTAGTCCGTATGTTTTTTCTATTTTTCTTTTTCTCATTTTTTTGTATTTTTCTTGATTTTTTCGATTTTTTTTTTTTTTTTTTTTTTTTTTTTTTTTTTTTTTGCATACACTTTTGCCCTACCATCCAAAATAATACATCACAGGGGCGTTGCATTCCCCTTACACTTGAACTTTTACATAACTTTACAAATACTAATCTAATGACTCGAATTAAGATAATCGAAAAACTTGGAGTACTTTTAAAATATTTAGCACATATGGGGGTAATAAATGATGTTCTTCCCCATTACTCCATTATACTAGTACTTTACCCATGAGTCTCAATCGTCCCAAAACAATATGTACAAGGATATGACTCGACTTAGCAACCATGTAATCAACTAGATAATTAACTTGGGTTTAAACAAATGTTGTCACAATAATGCACTAAAAATGAGTGCATACAAGGTAGGCTAAGGCGATTTGGGTGTACATTTTAGTGGGGTGTAACAAATTCTTCCTTTAAGTAAAATGCTTAAAGGTCGAAACGAAAAGATAGGCTCTGAGGGGTGTACTAGGGGTATCGTGTACTAAAATTGAGTACAACGCAAAGGGTGTGGGAGAATTACTTGACCAATGTAGCCAAAGTAATTGTAACAAAAACACAGGTGTAAAACAATGGGTTAATCCTAATGCCTCTTATCATGTAGTAAATCTAACTACACGAATGTAGTCTCACTTGTGGCCTTGGAATGGTCCTAACGCAAGTTCTAGAATCTAAGTGCTACCGGTACACACATCATAGCATAAATGCTTTTCCTACCAATTCTAGGGGTGAACCTCACATATTTGGGGTGGAAAATTTTTTAGTAGTACGGTTTTTGTGCTAGTTATATAACTCCTATCCGTGAGACGCTCATTAAGATCAAAGTTTCACTCCTATATGTTGTAAAAAATTTTAAATTTGGCACTAAAATTACCTTAACAAGTATTTATCTCAGTTTTATTACACATCTACCATTAAACAAACAAAAATCAAGCGCAATGTCATTCTCTAAAATCGTACTTTTACCCTCCCCTTACACTTAAGATGAACATTGTCCCCAATGTTCAAATAATATGATGTAAAAGCAAAAAGTAAAAGAATGAAATCAAATACTCCCCTGATTCGCTCGGTGGATAATGAAATTACACGGTTAAATCTTCTTCCAAAGAGAATGTTGAAGCTCCATGACTAATGCATCGCCATAAGCTTGATTCCAAAAACATCTCCTTGTCCAAAATAACCTGTTAAACCTGAGAAAACAAACACGAAAACCTGCATAACATCGGCGGGAAAAATCTATATATAAGGATATAATGCTTGTGGAATGATAATTTTGCAGATTCCTGGAGATTATAAGTTGGAGATTTTAATAAAAACTTTTTATGAAAACAAAACTTTCAAAAATTTCTGGAAATTAAATCTGACGCCGTCAGGTTATAACTCCTGACGCCGTCAGAAATGACCTGACAAAAATTTTCATTTTAAGTTTCCGGAAAATTTCTGGAAAAACCTTTACCTTACTTCCTGGAAATCCTGCAAAACATCATTATGACTCGATACAAGCATTTGACTCAAACAAATACTAATATGTATGCTAATTTATTATTATTACGATTCATGTTCATTTGTGTTCTAATAAACCGATTTAGATTTCCCTTACACTTATCTTTTGCAAAATACCTTTATATGTAGTTAAGACGAAGTTAAAAACAACATAAAGCATTTTCACAAATTAGTTTTGAACATGAATCAATAATAATAAAAATTAAACACACATACGGAAACAAATAAAATCAAACAAACACACAAAGCAAATAAAACAAATAAAGCTTGGGTTGCCTCCCAAGAAGCGCTTTTCTTTATTAACGAGTCTTGTAGCTAGACTCAAAGTCACGCTACCCTATGTAAGTAAGCTCGTCATCGAGGACGTCTTTAGGGTTAAGCTTGGATTGAAGTTTCCTATTGGTTCGCTTAGTACGATATATCTTTTCAAACTTCTCTCCATCCGGGTCATACAACGTCATCTTAATATGCCATGACCCATCTCCATCTTTGGGTGGTTTATCCCAATTCCACTTATGATCATCTTCCTCACTAATCCACTTATTCATTCCTAGGTTAATTGGCAAAACTCCTAGGAAATCAATCATCCTTCTAAAAACTAGAGGGTCTTCAAATGGATCCAATTCGGTGTCCCTAGCCAAGAGTTGTTCTACCGTATGTGTTCGGTTAACAAAGTCCTCTTCTAGGTAAAATGGGCGTTGGGGTCCTATGAAGTCTCTATCAATCCAAGGTCCATATCTAGATGGTCTCCTATTTAATTCTAACCAATGGGGTGTCGGTTCCTCACTAGTATCATAGGCGTGTTTCTTAACATCATAGATTGACCAAGTATCTCCTTCTCCTACCGCTATCTTAGATTCCTTACAATCAATCATAGCACTAGCGGTCGCCAAAAATCCTCTACCTATCAACAAGGGGCATGTAGGGTCGCTAACCATATCAAGGACGTGGAAATCGGCTAAAATGGTTAGTTTTCCAATGTGCACTAACACGTCCTTAACTACTCCAACCGGGTAAGCAACACTTCCATCCGCTAAGCCTATTATCACCTCGGTTTCTTCAAGTTTTCCTAGTTTTAGAGAGGTGTAGAGAGGTAACGGAAGTAGGTTAAGGCTTGAACCAAGATCGGCTAATGTGTCATAAGCCTCCGAATTACCGATCTTGCAAGGTAGAACAAATAAGCCCGGATCATCTAATTTCTTAGGTAGCTTGTTTTGAACAAAGGCGGTCCCTCTTTCGCCTAACTTGAGCTTCTTCTCATCCAACTCATCAACAACCGGACTTTCAAGGTGGAGCTCCTTGAATTCTTCGTCAAGGTTTTGAGTGGGAGGTGTTTCAACTATGTTGTTGACCAATTTGGATGTCATAACTTCTTGGTCATTTGGAACGACTTGGGTTTGTTTGAAACACGTGCTCATGGAATTGACCGAATAATATTGTGGACAAGAACTAGGGGACGAAACCGATGAAATAGCGTTGACATTTAGTTTCGGGTTCTTGACCGTGTTGCTAGGGAGTGCTCCCATTTCTCGGTCATTGAGGGCTTTCAACAAGGTGTCAATCTTATCGGTCATCTCGCTTTGTTTTTGTTTGAATTCGGTCTCGAATCTAGCTATCCGAGCTTCTTGAGATGCCATAAATTGGGAAATCAATCCTTCAAAGTTATTGGTACTACCATTGCCGGAAGGATTGTTGTTGAAAGTACGGTTCGAGTTGGAACCGCTTGATTGGAAACGATTAGGTGGGTTGGAAGAATTGGTTTGTTGCGTGTTTTGGTTTTGTTTCCACCTAAGGTTCGGGTGATTTTTCCATGAGGGGTTGTATGTATCACCGTAATGGTTTGGCTCGGGTTTGAAAGTGTACCACTTGTCTCCCGCTCCGTCGGTACGCGAGGATGCGTAGTCCACAAAAGCTTGTTCGGGGAGTTCCATGCAATCACGAGTGTCGTGGGGACCACTACATAATTCACATGAAGAAGTGATTTTGTTCACTTGGCTTGAAGGTTTAGGAGCCTCGTAGGATTTCATGAGAAACTTGACTTGGTCTTCAAGTTCTATGATCCTACGGTCGGAAGTGCTTGAATTGTTCGAAGGCAAAGATATTGCCTTGACCGTTTTATTCAAATCACGGGGATCACTCCAACTTTCGTTGTCATAAAGAGCAAGATCCTCTAGGAGAGCCCATGATTGTTCCGCACTTAGATCACGTAGCTTGCCACCGGCCGATTGGTCAATGGTTTGCCTCGTGGAGAGATTGATATGGTCATAGAAGATTTGGACTTGGAGCCAAAGTTCTATGCCATGGTGAGGGACTTTTTGGAGTAAGTCCTTGAATCGAGTCCATGCCTCGTAGAGAGTTTCGCCTTGACGTTGTTGGAACATCAAGATATCATTCCTTAGCTTGGTAGTTCTTCCGGTGGGAAAAACTGAGCAAGGAAACGAGTGGTGAGATCATCCCAAGAGGTGATGGATCCTGCGGGTTGACGTTCTAGCCACTGACTAGCTTGGTCCCGCAGAGAGAATTGGAAGAGACGCAATCGGGTCGTCTCTCGAGTGGCAACATCAAGGTCTATAGAATCAACGATTTTAAGAAAATCCTTGAGATGTTGATTAGGATCTTCAGAACGAAGTCCATGGAATGCGCATCCGCTTTGCACCAACCGGATGGTGTCGGATCGCAAGGGTGTGATATTGGCTCCTTGAGTGAGCTCAATGGTGTTTCGATAGCCATGGTGGCTAGGACGGGAATACTCTCCTAAAGTACGGGCTCTAGGAGGTGGTTGTGGTTGTTGTGGTGGTGGGTTGTGGGGGTTAAGGATATTACCATCTTCCATGATGTCGGACGGTAATGGTTACGAACAAAGACACGAAGAAAATAGATAGACTAAAGAAAATCTAGAAAAATAAAATAAAAATCTCACTAGAAAGGAATCTAGTGAGTAGACCTAATAGAAATAAAAATTCAACCTAAACAATAACTATTCTCCGGCAACGGCGCCAAAAACTTGATTGCGTGGTTTTGTAACCTTACAACAGGTTTTACCTCTCGAGGGATCTCAAGAGGCTTACAACCCCACCAGGCAGTGTACCTGACCGATGTAGTATAGTGTAGTGGTAAGTATGGGGGATTGATCGTTCTCCACAGGGAATAGTGTTCGTTAGGTATGAAAGACTACTCTAATTAGGTCTAAGGGTTGAGGAAGATTCTTTTTTATGTTTTTATAATTTTATGAAAGCAAGTAAAATCTCGGGTTTGAAGGAGTGGGCGGAATTAGTTGCTAGTCAACTAACCCAAATTACTACGAATGCAAATAAAATAAAATAACAAAAATGAAAATGTGGTGAGAAACTTATGTGTAGAGAAATGTGTTTACTTAGATTTCCTTACTCCCTAACTATCTTTTACCGGTTAATTAGTGTGTATTAGTCGCATGGATGACGGGTGTATTCCTTAATACCATTCGTGGGGTGGCGTACTTACTTCCCCAACTCTACAAGCTCCTACTTCACTCCTATGTCGAGCCGGCTAGGAAGCTCCTAACATGGGATCACTAGAATTCGCTTGTGCATTAAATACAACCATAAAAACCTTTAGTACGCATTTGGTTCATGTTTCTTAAGACGTTCAAGCAAGTTACCGAATAGGAAGTTAGCCAGTTTTCTTAAGCCTAACATAGATAAACAATCATCCAATACAACTAACAACACACTAACAACCAATAATCAATAGCTAGGTTTCATTAGATCTAAGCAAACACAAGATAAAATTAGCCTAACATGTTAAACAAAAGACAAGAATAAGATAGAATCAAACAATACATAGACATATTGAATGATTAATTGATAACTTATCTTTCAATGAAACATGGAAGATCTCAAGGCAAAAAGCCCTGAAAAAGTAGCTAAAATCGTCTTAGGGTTTTATCCCAAAATTCCACACACTAAGCTCTCCCTAATGACAAAAAATTAGAAAACTATATATAGATTTTTGGATCTGACGGCGTCACCTTATGGAGTGTGACGCCGTCACCTCGCCGCTTTTAGGGTTCCCGGATGACCTTCTTGACGCCGTCCCTCTTTAGCTCTTCAAAAATCCATTCTGGCTTATCAAGGCTTGACGCCGTCGAACCTTGAACGTGACGCCGTCCCCTTATGAATTAAGCCGTGACGCCCTTGATCAAGTTAAAGCGTGACGCCGTCAGAATTCACATGCTATCTCACTGGCCCGTCATGAGTAAATTTCACATCCAACTTTTCTTGCCAAGGCATGACGCCGTCCCATGTTAATTGTGACGCCGTCAAGAGTAACTTTTAGCCGATTCTTGAGACTTTGCCGTTTTCTTCACTTTAATGCTCCAAAAACGTCCAAAATGCCTCCTTTTCCAGATTTCTCCTCAAAAGTACCTAAAATGACAAAAGGAACGATTTAGGGCAATATTTGATCAAATAAATACGATTTAAGGCTTAAATGACCCCTTAAAAGCGGTACACTTTTCGCTTCATCAGGCGACAAGTTGCTGGTATTTATTGTCAAACAGAATATATTTATACTTTTAATATTTATCTTTAATATAAAGTCACTTCTTAGAGCCTTGTTGTTTATGCAGCAAAAATGAAGTATGAAATAACTGATTGGGCAACCCATAAAGTGGAAAAGAGAAAAATAAAAAGCGCAACCTGGAATGTATACGGGGTTAACCAAGATCGGTTCCAGGTTTTTGATGGGAGATACAACCGGGAAGTGAACTTAGCGTCTAGGACATGTGATTGCCGCAAATGGCAGCTTTCCGGTATACCTTGTGGTCATGTTATTGCTGTGAGTAGATTTTTGGGTCAAACCAATTGTCTCCAGTACGTTCAGGACTGGTTTAAAAAAGCAAAATACCAAGCCACATATGCAGAGGCGGTGAATTATGTTGGAGAGTTTCACGAATGGGAGTATCCAACACATATACAACCTATCACTCCTCCACGAATGGACAACCCACAACCCGGGCGACCAAAAAATACTAACCGTATACCATCCCAGGGTGAGGAACCAAGGGTAAGACATTGTGGTAGGTGCGGTGAAGCTGGACACACACGTGGGCAATGCAAGCAACCGTTCGTCCCTGATGAAATGTTAAACAAAAGAAAACAGTATCCCAGAAAGAAAAAATCCGTTAAGGAGCAACAACAAACTACTCCTTTATTTGACTCATACCCAAATCAAACAGATCATCACACCGTTCCTACTTATCACACATACCCATCTCATGTGTTTGGACATAACACATTACCAACACAACCATATAATCAAAATTTTTACACAACAGGCCAGTATGACCAAGGGCAAGCAAGTCATGAACAACATGCTCATCATAACCCGGCACACGGCTATGAACAATATAACTCCCAACCATACCCCTCCCAACCATACCCCTCACAACATTTAAATGATCTAAACACTCAACAGTCTAATAATAGTTGGTTTAACTTGTTTGGTTAGTAACCAGTTTGCACTTTTTACTTATGTGTTTTAGTGTAATTGTGTTAAGTTTCTATCAAATCACAATTAAAGAATTGCTCCTTCCCCATGCAAATGCTCGTTCCCCATGCAATTAGCTCCTTCCCCATGCAAGACTTTAAGGATGTCGCGTATATATATATGTGTCGTGTATATATATACGCGACATGTATCATTTTTTTTTGTCCCGAGCGTGGTTATGTAACATCTGGATCTCCCTCATGTCGCGTAGAATAATTAGGGACATGTTGGGGTATTTGAAAAAACGGCGCATTCTTGGGGTATAATCAGACACATTAAGATGGGCAGGTGATGAGTGTGTAAATACTCATCATTTTATACCCATTTAGACTGCTAAAACATCTGAAAACACTCAGAAATGCCATTAAATACAGGAAATATCATTAAATTGTGTTTTTAGGTGTTACAAATGCAAAAGGATTGAAAACTGATGAAAAATATGCAAAATATACATAATTTACAGTTTCAGTCCCTGAACTTTCATAAAATGGCAAAACTAGTCCCTGGATGTTCAAATCATGTAAAAAGTCATTTAAGGTCCTTAGGGATTCATTAGTTTTCAAACTTAGTCCTTGAAGTTTAAAATTGCAAAAATGACAACTTAGGTCCCTGAAGTTTTGAAAATGACATAAATAGTCCTTGAAAGTTTAAAATGGAAAATAATTACATTTATGGTCCTTGGTTTATCTCATTTGACAGGTTTGGTCCTTATGTGAAAACTTTGGAAGAATGTCACAACAGGCCCCTCAATTTTCAGATTTGGCAAATTTGGTCCTTGTGATTTATTCTACAAACAAAACCAAACGGATCCTTATCACTAAACCCAAAAATCCAAATAAACCTAACCCCCTATTATCTAAACCCAGCCCAACCAAGCCCAACTCCCTTAAAACCCAACCCGACCCAACCTGGTATTTAAAACCAGGTTTGAATTCGGTCAAACATGTCTTCAACCTCACAAACGCGCCCAAACCACCTAGCCCCTAGTTTTCTCTGCAAAACCACTCCCCATCCAATCCCACTTACCTAACAATACAAAAGCTTTAAAAGCTTCTTCTCCACCTCCCTGATTTGCATTAAATGCTTAAACCTGCTCGAATCCACCACTAGTACTTTTGGCGCCAAAATTCATTTGAGTGGCTCAGATCGATTTAAAGCAATCCAAGGGTGCAGAAGAGTTCAGAGAAGTCGGCTAGGGTTTTCCCAATTGTATTTTGTATATATAGAACAATGTAATGGATAATTTAGTAGTAGTTAATTTAGTTTAAATTGCATTTTACTTTATTCAGTTGTAATCTTGTAATTTCTTATTTCCAGTTGTAATCCAAGTTTATTTAAGCTATAAAAATCTTATTTCAAGTCATCTTGTGTTTGAATTCAATATTGTTCAAGTTTGTATGTTCCTGTTAAGGATTTAAGATCGAATCACCCATAAAAAGCTCTCATAAGCTCCAAACAACCTTGCATTAAGCTTATATAAGCTTTCTATAGCTTCTTGTAAGCTTAAATAGTAGCCATCAGTTCTATAATTCAAATGATCAAGAAAGTCAAAGAAGGTCAACTATGGGGCAAATAAGCTGTTCAGGGGGTTATAAGCTATAAAGGAAGGCTTAAAATTGGTTTTCTAGCTTGTGTGAACAAGCTAGAAGTGTTCTGATCCTTGTTCTATTGTTTCATAAAGCTTGACAGTTGTAAGATTTTCCTCATTTTTTGCATTATTTCACTAAGTACTGTACTAGTGCTTATTATCCTCTGATTATTGCTTTTATGTGCTATTTGATAGTTTATAAGTAGCTTTGATCAGTGTGTCAGTAGTTTGATAGCTTGTTATTTACTATGCTTGAAAATCATATAAAAGTCCAAAAACAGTCATAAGTAGGATAGCTTAATATATTGCTTAATTCTCTATTGAAAGTTGTTAGTCAGTATCAATATAAGCTAGTAAGTCAGTAAAATAAGATCTCATAGTTTAAATATTGAATTTCCTTTGTTAACTGTCCTGATCAGGGGTGTTTGGATTTGCTGATATAACAGCAGACCCTTGCTTGATTGTTGTTGTTTGTTGTTCTTACATTTCATATTAGTCAATACTAGCTCAGAAAAGCCTTAATAACAAGTACCTAATCAGCAAAAAGTCAAAATCACTTTTAATCTCTCATAAGTTGATCACTGTTGGATTTTTAGCTTGTGAAATCCATCACAGTTGTGTAAAACTTGTTAAAATAGCTTAATATCATCTCATTGTAGCTTATTACATCATATTCAGTCCATTAGAACCAATCAAAGTTCACCAAAGTCAAATCTTGTGTTTTTCTGCAAAAGTCAAATTCATCAGCAGACCTTGTGTTTTGGTATCTGATCTTTGATCAAATTGGGATTCAATTGGTGTAATTGTGATAGGGCTTTTGTGTTTTTAAGATACTCAGTAGTATAGAGAAGCTTTTGCCCCCATAATATTTCATCTCAGTAGCTTATTACCTAGCTTAATTCACTCTGCAAGTTTGCCTTTTTCTGCATATTTCTGTCTTAAGTTTGAAACAGATTTGGTGTTGATTGTGCTTATTTGTTGGATTATCTGTTGGATTTAAGTTGATTTGTGCTTATTTAAGTTTTTTAAGCTTATTCTGAACATTTGGTGAAGTTTCTAATCTTTTAGCTTATTTTTGGCTTATTTGCCAACTGCTTATCTGCCCATTTCTGCTTATTTGGCTTATTAAACTTTTCATTTTATTTTTCATAGCTTTCTAATAATATTTTAGATTTACTCAAAAAATTTCATAATTTTCTGATTAGTTTTGATATTTTTAATCTTTTTAATTAGTTTAAAATAGTATTTAAATCATAATAAATAGAAAAATAATCAGAAAAATATAATTCCAATTTTCATAATTTTCTTTTGTTAATTTTAATCCAGGAAAAATATAATTATATTTTTAGGCCTTAAGAAAAATCAAAAATAGAAATATAGTGATAGCTTCTATTTAATAGAATTTATCTTTTTAAATTTTAATTAAGTAATTTTCATTTTTATAATTTTCTTAGCTTTTTCTCATCTTATAATATTTTTAGAAAAAGTTTTAGAATTTTCTTTGTTCATTTAGTATTTTTTATAATTTAAATTAGTTTAATTAATAATTAAATAATTAATAATTAATAATAATTAAATAAAAAGTGTTAAAAATATAATTTAAGTTTTTAAATAAGTTTTAAGTAATTTTACATTTTTAGGTTTTAAATTTCATAAATTTTATAAATTTTAGTTTTTGTCCCATTTTAGCTTTTCCGTTACGCGTTTTAGTTTAATTTTATTCGCGTTTAATAATATTGTGCATATCTGTTTTAATTTGTTATTTAGAATTGTTTAAAGCAAAATCAAAAGCAATCTAAATCATCAATCACTCTAATCCTAGCTTTTCACAGTTTTCCATTCGCACCTCGTTGGGAAACGATCCGGGTGATCACTTGCCTGGTTTCACACTACACACGAGTATTCGTTCTGAGACTGTTTATATTTTATCATTTATTACGGTTGACCATTCACAAGTGGTTGACTTGTGTGATAGAGAAATAAAAGATAACTAGTTTGGGAGGAATCAAATTTTGGCGCCGCTGCCGGGGAGGTGTGCTGCGACTATTGTGTAGAATTTTAGCGATTAGTGATTCGAGATCCTTCTATTAGAAGTTCCTATTTCCCAAAAACAATATAAAATACAAAAATATTTTTCTTTTCTTTTCTATATATATTATTATTATAATTATCATATAAAAATTAAAAAACCTAAAAACATTTTCCGTTTTCTTTAATAAATAACAAATAATAAAATATTACCATCGAGAACCAAGACTGAGTACTACCTAACTGGGGGTACGACCATAATAAGTTCCCAAACCAAAGATTAAAACTTGCCTTTGTGTCGCTTGCGAATTCGGCTCACCTTTGATTGATAAACAAACTCTAACGGAGGTTCTAGGATAGTCTGACATTAAATTGTCGGACTGAAAGAAGCGGGTTTTTAAGGAGCATTCATTGCCCACCTTTGCTTCTCCGCCACTCTGTGCGTTTTTCAGTCAGAGAGCTACCGTACGCTGGTTGATTTAAGGTTTAAGTTCCTTGTGTTGCTTTGATCTTGTTCTAAAAAAAAAAAAAAAAAAAAAAAAAAAAAAAAAAAATTACCAAAAACCCAAAAATATTCATCTTTACCCTCTTACCCTTTTTGATTCTTTATCCCTTTACCCTCTATCCATTTGATTCTAAACTTCTTATACCTTTCTTCTATGTCGTCACTGGGCTATTGCTGCTTTCGTTGTAGAGGTCCAGTGGGTGATAATCTTCGTTGTTTCAAGTGTTCGTGTGAGAAGTGTGGAAATGATGCACCTAACGGATCTTGTTATTGGTGTGATTTAGCCCTCGAAAGAGAGCTTAATTCCATCAATGATTCTCAAAGTTCTTCCGACTGCCCTTCACAGCCCAAGATACATGCTATTAATGGCAAACAGTCAAGAATTAATCCAGACCTTTCACAATTTACGGTTAAAAGTTTGTCAAGAGAATGTACAGAGCTTAGAACGGTAACTAAAAAGAACGACTTGCCTAATCTTCACGTTTATCAAGAACAAAAACCAGAGACTATAACGGAAGTGGTGGAAATTCCTAGCTCTCAGAGCACACCACTTGTCCCACCTCCGGATTTTATTCCTTGTGTCGGTTGTGGTGAGCCGCTTTTTGGTTTGCCATGTCATTGGTGTACATGCGAACAATGTGGTAATGATATTCGAGACGGAAGTTGTTTGTTTTGCGGTTCAAGGGATTCAATTACTTATAATCCAAATTCTTTCAATAAACCGCCAAATTTCTCCGACTACTCTCCACAGCCCCAAATGTCTTCATCTTACAACTATGGTTGTGAACAGTGTGGGGGACCTCCTAATGGTGGAAATTGCCATGGTTGTAGCATTGTGAATCCGGGAAACGGGTTTGTCTATGACCAATATCCTTATGATTCGCCGAATCAGTCACAGCAAATGTATTGTTGTGAGTACTGTGGTGGTCCACATTATGAATCCGATTGTCAAACGAGGACCCCGCTTGTCTATGAGCATGGCCCTTGTGACAATTTTGATCATTCTTATCAGGACCAACTTCCACAGTATCAAATGATTCAACCTCAGTCATCACCTCTTGAAGAATCTTTCGAAGATGTATTACAAAAACTTCAAAATTTTGTGGATACACTTAATAATTCGGCTGTTAATAATGCCCAAGAAAATTCACATGAGAAATCCATGGCAGAATTGTTAGCTGAAGAGCGGGCTGCTAAAATAAATTCCCAAGATGCATTTGAAAAATCTATTAAGGAATCAATTGCAAAAGAAAAAGCAGCCAGATCTAGCTCTCAATTTCGTTTCATTCCTGATGACATTGATGATGAAGATATCTTTGATGATGATTCATCAAGTTCATCAGTTGAAACTCAGTCTGTCGTTATCACACCCGAGGTTCCCACTAACTCTCTAAGCATGGGAGATGAGCATCTTAACACTGTTCCTGAAAAGGAATCGGACGAATTCATAAAGTCTAGTGTTGAGAACCTTGTCCCAATCCCAAGTGAGTCACTGGAAACTTTTGATCAAATGTGTGATATCCCTCCTCCTTTTGATTTTTCAAAAGATCATATTGAGATGTTCTCCGATTCCACTAATGATGATACTTTATCATGTGGAGACATCATTTATATGGAGGAATTTCCTTCTGAGCCAGTCAGCTTAGAAGAAGAGAATGATGAAATTGACACTGAAATCAAAGATGAAGCTCTTCGAGCAACATTATTGAATGTCAATCTTCTCATTTCTAAAATCCAGGCTTTCAAAGAAAAACCCATTTCATCTCCTATCCCCATAAAGGATAGTGACATATTTTCCGATGATTCTATTCCGGAAATGGAAGCCTTCTGTTTTGATCAAATGGGAGAGAAAATTAGTGGTAATACCACTTCTCATTCTCATATTTCTCTCCCCGAATATGAATCATTTGCCTCCGAGGAGTTCTCCGATGAACTCACTCATATCATATCTCCGCCGGAGTATGATAACTTCTACTTTGATCTTGACAAAAATTATCTTTATGTCCTGGAGGGAAATATTCTCAACACTGAGAATTTGCTTGATATCAAAGTCCCATCCCTCCCTCCCAGAATATGTCTTGATCAGCCGAGCTTAAATGATGAGATTCATGATGTGGAAATCATGAATTCTCCTTCTAATGATGATGAGTTAGTCATGATTTTTATCATGACTTTCTTTCTTTTCTTCACCTACACGGTGACTTCTCCTGTTCTTCACTCTTTAGGGAATGAAGACACTATCTTTGACCCCGGCATTTTCATTTATCATTTGTAAGCCGGGTCTGTCTGTGTATATCTCATCGGAGTGGAACTTTCAAAGTACTTCAGTGTTTATCCAAACATTTTTAATGAAAGTCCGATGGAGATGGTTTCTTCCACTTACTTCCCCATGAACCAATGAATTCGGGGTCGAGTCAAGCTAGCGAATCGGTTAATAAAAACAGTAGCAAAATATGGGTTTTCACCCATGTCTCACCCTAGTGTGGGGGAGATGCCCCACATGTTGTATATATGTACAGTTAAAAAAAAAAAAAAAAAAAAGGCTATTAGTAATGTTTCCTTTTTACATTCTAAGTGTCGGCATAACAGCCGGTACTTTGAATATTGAGGGCAATATTCAGTTCTAAGTGTGGGGGGAATTCTGGCGAATTTGATCAATTATGTACCCTTTTATGCCCTTTTTCCCCGTTTTGACCAAAATTTTAATTTTTTTTTCTCACTTAGAACGCAATAAATGGTTATCAGTCCGCCATGTCTAACCCACATAAGGATTGGCTAATCCGAGAGCAAACGGCTCTTGGTAAAGATGTCTCAAATCCGTTGATGGCTTACAATTTGCCAAAAATTGTATGGTATTCGACTCACCATATCTTTATAAGTGAAGAGTTGGCTAGCCCGCAAGGTTATGGCTTGTGGTAAAGGCTTTGGAATTCCATGATTGGTAATCAGCTCACCAAAGATAATATTGATAATTTATCTAAGAGTTGGCTAGTCCAGAAGCAAACGGCTTCTGGTAAAGACAAATCAAAACCGTTGACAGCTTGTGGTTTGCTCAAAATCACTTGGTTATCATTGTACCAAAGTATCACATACTGAAACAATTGGCTACTCCAGAAGTAATGGCTTTTGGTAAAGAGTCTTTCAAATCCATTAATTCTTCATAAAATATTGCTAGGGACTAGCAATAGTTTAGTGTGGGGGATTGATGAGTGTGTAAATACTCATCATTTTATACCCATTTAGACTGCTAAAACATCTGAAAACACTCAGAAATGCCATTAAATACAGGAAATATCATTAAATTGTGTTTTTAGGTGTTACAAATGCAAAAGGATTGAAAACTGATGAAAAACATGCAAAATATACATAATTTACAGTTTCAGTCCCTGAACTTTCATAAAATGGCAAAACTAGTCCCTGGATGTTCAAATCATGTAAAAAGTCATTTAAGGTCCTTAGGGATTCATTAGTTGTCAAACTTAGTCCTTGAAGTTTAAAATTGCAAAAATGACAACTTAGGTCCCTGAAGTTTTGAAAATGACATAAATAGTCCTTGAAAGTTTAAAATGGAAAATAATTACATTTATGGTCCTTGGTTTATCTCATTTGACAGGTTTGGTCCTTATGTGAAAACTTTGGAAGAATGTCACAACAGGCCCCTCAACTTTTCAGATTTGGCAAATTTGGTCCTTGTGATTTATTCTACAAACAAAACCAAACGGATCCTTATCACTAAACCCAAAAATCCAAATAAACCTAACCCCCTATTATCTAAACCCAGCCCAACCAAGCCCAACTCCCTTAAAACCCAACCCGACCCAACCTGGTATTTAAAACCAGGTTTGACTTCGGTCAAACTTGTCTTCAACCTCACAAACGCGCCCAAACCACCTAGCCCCTAGTTTTCTCTGCAAAACCACTCCCCATCCAATCCCACTTACCTAACAATACAAAAGCTTTAAAAGCTTCTTCTCCACCTCCCTGATTTGCATTAAATGCTTAAACCTGCTCGAATCCACCACTAGTACTTTTGGCGCCAAAATTCATTTGAGTGGCTCAGATCGATTTAAAGCAATCCAAGGGTGCAGAAGAGTTCAGAGAAGTCGGCTAGGGTTTTCCCAATTGTATTTTGTATATATAGAACAATGTAATGGATAATTTAGTAGTAGTTAATTTAGTTTAAATCGCATTTTACTTTATTCAGTTGTAATCTTGTAATTTCTTATTTCCAGTTGTAATCCAAGTTTATTTAAGCTATAAAAATCTTATTTCAAGTCATCTTGTGTTTGAATTCAATATTGTTCAAGTTTGTATGTTCCTGTTAAGGATTTAAGATCGAATCACCCATAAAAAGCTCTCATAAGCTCCAAACAACCTTGCATTAAGCTTATATAAGCTTTCTATAGCTTCTTGTAAGCTTAAATAGTAGCCATCAGTTCTATAATTCAAATGATCAAGAAAGTCAAAGAAGGTCAACTATGGGGCAAATAAGCTGTTCAGGGGGTTATAAGCTATAAAGGAAGGCTTAAAATTGGTTTTCTAGCTTGTGTGAACAAGCTAGAAGTGTTCTGATCCTTGTTCTATTGTTTCATAAAGCTTGACAGTTGTAAGATTTTCCTCATTTTTTGCATTATTTCACTAAGTACTGTACTAGTGCTTATTATCCTCTGATTATTGCTTTTATGTGCTATTTGATAGTTTATAGGTAGCTTTGATCAGTGTATCAGTAGTTTGATAGCTTGTTATTTACTTTGCTTGAAAATCATATAAAAGTCCAAAAACAGTCATAAGTAGGATAGCTTAATATAGTGCTTAATTCTCTATTGAAAGTTGTTAGTCAGTATCAATATAAGCTAGTAAGTCAGTAAAATAAGATCTCATAGTTTAAAATATTGAATTTCCTTTGTTAACTGTCCTGATCAGGGGTGTTTGGATTTGCTGATATAACAGCAGACCCTTGCTTGATTGTTGTTGTTTGTTGTTCTTACATTTCATATTAGTCAATACTAGCTCAGAAAAGCCTTAAAAACAAGTACCTAATCAACAAAAAGTCAAAATTACTTTTAAACTCACATAAGTTGATCACTGTTGGATTTTTAGCTTGTGAAATCCATCACAGTTGTGTAAAACTTGTTAAAATAGCTTAATATCATCTCATTGTAGCTTATTACATCATATTCAGTCCATTAGAACCAATCAAAGTTCACCAAAGTCAAATCTTGTGTTTTTCTGCAAAAGTCAAATTCATCAGCAGACCTTGTGTTTTGGTATCTGATCTTTGATCAAATTGGGATTCAATTGGTGTAATTGTGATAGGGCTTTTGTGTTTTTAAGATACTCAGTAGTATAGAGAAGCTTTTGCCCCCATAATATTTCATCTCAGTAGCTTATTACCTAGCTTAATTCACTCTGCAAGTTTGCCTTTTTCTGCATATTTCTGTCTTAAGTTTGAAACATATTTGGTGTTGATTGTGCTTATTTGTTGGATTATCTGTTGGATTTAAGTTGATTTGTGCTTATTTAAGTTGTTTAAGCTTATTCTGAACATTTGGTGAAGTTTCTAATCTTTTAGCTTATTTTTGGCTTATTTGCCAACTGCTTATCTGCCCATTTCTGCTTATTTGGCTTATTAAACTTTTCATTTTATTTTTCATAGCTTTCTAATAATATTTTAGATTTACTCAGAAAATTTCATAATTTTCTGATTAGTTTTGATATTTTTAATCTTTTTAATTAGTTTAAAATAGTATTTAAATCATAATAAATAGAAAAATAATCAGAAAAATATAATTCCAATTTTCATAATTTTATTTTGTTAATTTTAATCCAGGAAAAATATAATTATATTTTTAGGCCTTAAGAAAAATCAAAAATAGAAATATAGTGATAGCTTCTATTTAATAGAATTTATCTTTTTAAATTTTAATTAAGTAATTTTCATTTTTATAATTTTCTTAGCTTTTTCTCATCTTATAATATTTTTAGAAAAAGTTTTAGAATTTTCTTTGTTCATTTAGTATTTTTTATAATTTAAATTAGTTTAATTAATAATTAAATAATTAATAATTAATAATAATTAAATAAAAAGTGTTAAAAATATAATTTAAGTTTTTAAATAAGTTTTAAGTAATTTTACTTTTTTAGGTTTTAAATTTCATAAATTTTATAAATTTTAGTTTTTGTCCCATTTTAGCTTTTCCGTTACGCGTTTTAGTTTAATTTTATTCGCGTTTAATAATATTGTGCATATCTGTTTTAATTTGTTATTTAGAATTGTTTAAAGCAAAATCAAAAGCAATCTAAATCATCAATCACTCTAATCCTAGCTTTTCACAGTTTTCCATTCGCACCTCGTTGGGAAACGATCCGGGTGATCACTTGCCTGGTTTCACACTACACACGAGTATTCGTTCTGAGACTGTTTATATTTTATCATTTATTACGGTTGACCATTCACAAGTGGTTGACTTGTGTGATAGAGAAATAAAAGATAACTAGTTTGGGAGGAATCAGCAGGGCTATGTCAGTAATTTTCGCCTCAAATTAATTGTCCACTTTCCTTATTTAGTAAAAACTAGAGAATCTAGTGGAGGAATATTCTATTTTAGTGGTTGAAAATTAAAGTGGCCCCAATAAATTGAGACGGAGGGAGTACTTTATAGCATATCAGATTTAACAAATCCTACCACGTGACTAAGGCTAGTCACAGTCGTGACCTGTGTCACCGGCTGCCACGTCATCTTTCTCTCTACGGTGACTAGACATGACCAAAGTGCCACAGTCGATGATCGAGTTTTATTTTTATTTTTTTTATTTATTTTTTTATTTTTTTTAATCAAACATTTAAAAAAAAACTTAAAATTTATTAAAAATAAAAACATTACATAAATTAAAGATTAACAAACTACGATACGGTAATGAAAATAAAACTACAAATTAAGAAAATGAATCATCTTGAACCCAGCCGGAGGTCTCTTTGGAAGCAGTCTCTCTACTCCCGGGTCTTTCTTGGGGTAGGGGTAGGATCTGTCTGCATTCTACGTCCCCCATACCCTGCCCCGGCGGGATTGGGTTTGTTGTTGTTGTTGTTGTAATCATCTGAAACCCAACCGTCTTCATTCGAAGACGTCCTAAACTCACCATCATAATACTTTCCTTCCATTATGTCAAACCAGTTCTTCCTCCGATGTTCTTCATCCCTGGCTTCCTGCTCCAAACGAGCAGCTTCTTCTTGTAGTTCTTGTTCCTCTATTTGTCTCATGACTTCCTCATCTTGCTCTAGAAGTCGGAGTTCATCCTCCGTGAGTCAAAATGCATTGAGTTGTTGTTCGACAACCGGTGGAGTGCTCATGGGTTCATTTTCCGGTTGGAACACCAGAAAGATATCCTCTGGTGGAGTGTGATAAACTTCATTTGGAGGACTGGGGAATTGTTGTGAGAAATCTCGACGAGGACTGGGGAATTGTTGGGAGAAATCTTTGCGAGACATTTGCAGTTTTGAATGTTGAGTTTCGATCTTGAATTTCGATTTTGAATGTGTTTGTGTATGTGTTTGAAATTGTGTGTTTAGAAGTGTGTTTGAGGTTGGTATTTATAAGGTTGTAAAAGTGGTAAAGTTTTTTTTTTTTTTTTTTTTTTTTTTTTTTTTTTTTTTTTTTTTTTTTTTGAGGTTGGTATTTATAAGGTTGTAAAAGTGGTAAAGTTTTTTTTTTTTTTTTTTTTTTTTTTTTTTTTTTTGTGGTTGGTTTTTATAAGGTTTTAAAAGTGGTAAAGTTTTTTTTTTTTTTTTTTTTTTTTTTTTTTTTTTTTTTTTTTTTTTTTTTTTTTACATACAAACGCTTACAAATATTGGTCTTAAAATCGACCGATTCTATTTTTTCTTCCTACTCGACCGATGTTTGCCCACAAGCCCACAATGCACTCGACCGATGTTTAAATCGGTCAATGCACTTGACCTACCGATTTATTCAGTTCGAGTGTAAGCAGCCTAACCTACCATTTCACCACCATCTACTTTCTCACTTCCCAACCCACTTACCCTTTTACTCCATTTTTTCCGATGAACTAAACACAAAAAAATAGTTTCGACAATAAAATACACTTGGTTGTTAAATAGCTTGAAAGTGTGTTGAGGGGGTAGAAGTGATTTATTATTATTATTATTAGTGATTTATTATTATTATTATTATTTAATTAAACTCAACGTTGTTAACGCAGCCCTTTAACGTGGCTAAGGGGTGTGGTTCACACAGGTTTAACGCGAGCAAAGTTAAGATTTAACGTAGAAATGCGTTAACATACCTCCTGCTCTAAGAAATTGATGTATGAATCACCCTTGTCCTTTAACGTGGCTAAAGGGTGTGGTTCACGCATGTTTAACGCGAGCAAAGTTAAGATTTAACGCAGAAATGCGTTAACATACCTCCTGCTCTAAGAAATTGATGTATGAATCACCCTTGTGTTTGAGAAGTTTCAAAATGACCTTTTTGCTTTTGTTGAGATATTTTGATTCTTTTAGGAATAATACCTTCAAATGTTTTTGATAGTATAAGACTTTCTATATGGAGCCAATGAAAACAGGTTCTCATGTCGATTGTGGATAGCTAACCACATAGGTTCGTCCAAGGACAAATAAGTAAATGGGTTTTGGCCGTACAATAGCAACATACTTTTTCAAATGTATCGATTTAATACGTGTACTATTTTTTTGTCCCACTTAATGCTACGTATTTTCATGTTTTGTTCCAATCTAGATCGATACTTTTGAAAAAATACGTTGTTATTGTACGGCCAAAACGCTTAGTAAATTCAACAACTTTTAGCTTACAATATAGAACCAGCTCGTTTAAAACTTGATAAAACTTTAAAACCCAAAAAACAAAATGGTTCCAAATCCAGAACTAAATGAGTTGTTATAAAAAAAAAAAAAAAAAAAATGAATTACAAAATATGAACTTATCCTGTTCAATGAAATAAATTACAAAGCCAATGGAGTGAAGTGTGCACCATTCGTACACCTTCATAAATAAATGTTTTTTACAGCAATCGTCAATTCACCATTATATCTTCATGTTCCACCTCAAAAATCTTTCCACATAAACCGCTTTTGAACAGCAGTAAACAATACTAATAATCGTCTTCATGAATACCGAATTCACACAATGGAAGGTGATGTGTGTGCTTGTAGGGCATCCTGTAGGCGCTTGACAGCACCATCATAATTTAGAAAACCCATGTACCAAAATTCATGGCCGTCAACAGATATCACCTGAACGTATTTCTCAGAAGTATTGGCTCTACTAGATGAAGGGTTAACTGCTTTCAGCTGGGGTAACGGAATGATAACCTAGAGACGTATGTATAAGAGGTTAAAATGTATGGCCAAATTAACACAAAAACCTGCACAATGTGGATCACAATATGCCATCATAGAGAAAAAAATGTGTGTTCAGTTAGAGCCTTAAGCAATAGATACATGATAACTTGTTCTGAACTAGGGCCAAAAAGCTTGAAGCTGTCTATTTCTTACTAAGTTACTATAAAGAATTACTAAATCTCAAAGTTTATATACTTCCGAAGTGCAAAAGAAAACAGAAGTACGTTTATAGCCTTCAAATTTAATGCTCGGTTTCCCAAGTTTATTAGTATAAGCTTCTAGGTTATCTCAATTTTTTAGCATCAACATCATATTATCATTAGAGCACCCAGTGCAAGCTTTTCGTAGCTCGCCGTCCGCCTACGTGGACCCTTGCCGTCCGTCGCCACTGCATCCTCACGTTCGCCGTTGCTTGCCGTTGTGGGCTTGCTCGTCTGCACGACGAGCATAGAGTCTGACAAATCAACGTTTTAATATTCCCAAATTATGTATGATAGTGGTGGGTATTTGAATAAAAGAAATAAAAATAGATAGTGGTGGGGTCCAAATGAGTAAGTTGTGGTATGTTATTGGGGAGGGGGGTTGTAAAGGGATGTATGTCATGGTGACGTGGCACCCCGTGGGGCCCGAATGAGTAATTTAACTTTGTCATTGCACCTCGTGCTCTTATACTACATACTCATATATCATCTTACTCTTTGGGCAAACCCTTATTTGTTTTACGGTATTAATCCAGTTTCAGTTATCATTTCAAGTCAAAGAAATGCAATTCAGTAAAAGAAGTTGAACATTTAACTGAAATATAGTTCAAGGGTGTTCTGTGAAATTCTGAAATATTCAGGGACTTTCTTTGACATTCAAAAAAGTTCACAGCCAAAGTTCAAATAAAGTTTTCATATAGTCTGTCAAGTTAGAGCTGATTGATGTTTGTCTAACAACTTGACGAGTACTACAAGTTATACTTATTCTACATTACATGTATCTAAACTTATCCTACAAATTAAACTTACTCTATATTACAATTTAGTCATTTAGACCTAACTCTAAATTATTCCCATGTCTGGTCTTTGGCCTATCACACCAAAACATTGTACTATGTAAACCTACAATGCTCAGGAACATACAAAACACCCCAGCATGATACTGGGCATCACGGCACAACCAACAGATACTTGTTTTTTCGCTATTAGACAATTACATGTCCCCCTTTGCTTTAAAAGGTCAAAGTCAAACAAACTACTTTCTATTTTATACTAATAGAGATAAATAGATTTAGTCCTTACGGCAGAATCATGATTCTAGCAACACAAATTTGACATCCAAAGTCAAGGCTGAGTCAGCAGTTTGCTAAGTCTTTGCCTCACCGCACCAAAATATTATTCTATGTACCAAATATAACTCATGTACTGATCAAACGTGAGGCTGAGTCAGCATTTTGCTTAGTCTTTGCCTCACAGCACCAAATATTATTCCGTGTATCAAAAAATAACTCATGTATTGATCGTTTTGTGTTTCTTCTAATATTTCCCTACACCCTCCAGACCCAATCTTACATTGCTAAATTGCAAGCCATTTAGCGCGTCTAGATTCAATTAGTCTAAGGGCTTATTTGTGTTATTTTTTCATTAAGTCATGTTTAATTAACTAATGACTTAATGTGGAGACCCTCAATTATATCACTTTTCATTTTAAATCATTTTTTTTATTAAGCGATAAACAAACAACTTTTCACATGGTATTAAGCTTTTTTCATATTAAGACAATTAAGTCAAATACTTATACAAACACCACCTAAGCCATCCTCAAACTCATAAATGCATATATAAGATCCAGCAAAACAGTCCGCACTAACAAAGTTCTGATATTATTGTATGGCATGCAATTACTAGCCTACACCATTGCACTAGTGCTTTATCATGTATGGCTTCTCCTACACCAAATCAACATCAGGAATCACTAGTAATTTCAGATTCTTTTTTTATTTTATTTTTTTGAAACAAAGATACTCACACATGCTTGTCGCTATTAGGACTTTAACCCACAAGGCCACAACCTCTTAGTTCATGGGCCACCTTTGATACTGCTAAGCCAAAGGCCTGTTGGTGGTAGGCCAGCCTTGTCACTAGTATTTAGTACTCGTATTCAGATCTAATGCAACTTATTTGGACAACATGTTCTTTTGGGCAGATTGACATATGACTAGTTACTATATTCACTGTAATAAACCATAGGCCAAAGCCAAACTAATACATATTTCAAAAGCAAGATGACAGGCTCATCAGGACAGGACATACCTTATAATAACTCCACTCTGTCTTGTCAACATTTTTATATGACAATGGATTATCACTACAGAACGCAAGCTTCGCCGTAGATACATATAAGACCCCCAACACTGGGCCAGCGGAAGTTGACAAGTAGCAGGCATATGAATTTTTAAGTAACTCTTCAGGAACTGTCTCAAATGTCTGGCGAAAAATCTTCTCATAACCTCCCTCCGCTAAAACTTTAGTTCCCTGAGCAATTCTTCCCAAAGCACCATCCGTGAGACTAGGAGCAGTTTTCACTAGTTTAAAGATATAAAATAAACAATTCAATAACTGATTTAAGACAAAGCTGTTTTATATAGTAAAAGTAACTGAATGAAAAAATAAATAAATAAATAAATAAATAAATAAAAAGTAAAAAATAAAATCAAATATATAAGCTCCATACAAACAAAGAGTTAATCTGCAACTGTACAAGCAGGACTAATTTCTGCATTTGGATTTAACTGCTAAAGTGTATATCAATTCCATTAGCAGCAGAAAAACAACTGAACAAGCAAGAACAATTTCTGCAGCGGTTTTATTGCTCAAGTATGTATCAATCATTTTTTGCTTATAGAGGTAAAAATCATATCTACAACCAGCATGACTGTCACTTGCATTAGCTAAAACCTAAAATGTCAACGTAGTAGACCACCTTTTTTAATTAATAAAAGAGAACAAGTGCATAAATCACTTGAACAGCGTAAGTCTCAAGAAGGAATTAAAACCTTTTTATGTGAAAGCCATTAGCAAGGACACTGAACCAGTATATGAAAAACGTATTTATCACAAGTACCATGATTGGTGATGGTTACCCTGGACCCGATGATCATGCTTATGTCAGAAAGGGAACCAAGGTGGGTGGTGCAAACGGTAAGGTAAAAAAAGAGCCATCACCATTACTCAGAATTCCCCAAGAAGAGGTTATCCAAGTGTGTAATGGATCCCTGATACCTCATAATAACAGATTACTCCGATGCCCTGAGTTTCTCAGACCTTGGGTATGCCCAGTAAATTGCTAAGGATGCTTTAAAAGGCAGACACTATAATAAATGATTAAATGCTTTTTAAGATACCTCAAGACATACAAACCAAGGTCCATGAATATTGAGCATACAGGCCAAGGTCCACATGTCCACCATGTAGACTTTAAGTAATGTGTGTTTATAGATCTTTTTCTTAGCATAATCCATCATTGATGACTTGTAATAATATATTACATACCACTATGTATTAGTAAATGTAAAAATACAGACACAGAGAATGTAACACAGAAACACCAAAGACCCTTCTTACATAACTGTCATTCTGTTAAACGATACAAGTATTTGTCAATATTCATGGACCTTGGTATTTGTGCCCTGTGCAGACACCAAGAGCACTGATGTACATATATTTCAGTCCACTATGGATGAACTAGAGGCATTCTCTAATTCGGTTCCATGGATTATAGCTTACCTTGGGTCCCATCCTAACTAGTTTAAAAAATGGACATTTGCAAATTCTTATCCTTTCCTCCGCAGTCATAGTTTTCAAATTTTGAATACTGTCTCCATTTTACTAAACTAAATTCCAATTACAGCAGCTAAGCAGGTTATGTTTGTGTGCATCCATTAGAGACTTAATTATCTCATAAACAACTTTAACGGATTCTAATCGGATGCTCTTAGATGACACTTATATTATGCAGTTCAAATTCTTCAATCAAGTCTGGTGTCTGTCTCGTTGACAATGTAGTAAGAACAAACAAAACAAAACGCTGCATACTAAGGGCTTATTTTTTTATCGTAGATGGATCTTGGATTTAGATTTGCATTGTATCTGACTCTCTCTGTTTATTGGCCCATCATGCAGAGTTTAATAGAATGAATAATGAAAGAGTAGTATCAGCTACGTTAGTAACAAATCCAAAATGCACTATAACAAAGGCCATGCTTATTTTGATTTTAATTAAACATATTTGCGGCTAACTGATTGTTCAAATTACTTCTAGTTTTTCAGCGATTCATCATCCCAGCCACAAATATCCACCATGTATGTACAGTATTCTCGATGTAAATCTTAAGGCTTCCTAGCAATGAAGTCCGGTAGTGACCCTTAGAATCTTCAAATAATGAATACAGCAGCAGCAACAATCCAAAATGTGTAGCGAACAATACAGAAGACATTGACCACACTTTTATTTCTTTAATTTCCTAATACACGACAAGCAACCATCTAGAGGATCACCACAACACATTTCCTCAAATGAGATTTAACACCAGTCATCATACATCATCATTGTATCTACAGCTTATCTCTATGCCTTGTTCAACCTCACATTTCCGTTAACTTTCTGAGCAAATTATCACATTCACTTTAGAAACTACCATGAGCATAGCATCGCATCGCATAGCATACAAAATATAGAAGTTATTCATTCTCCTAATTACATTTCATGTGAATTATCATAGGCAAGGAATCCATCACTCTGGACCGACTATATCACAACTTCTATATCCAATCAACAACATTCAAATTCGCTTATAACTTACAATGCTGCCAAGTATTTCCAGCCAGATCTTCAGCTTTCTTAGTCGCCTCGCCGACTTTCTTCCTCCACCTCCCAAACGTATCCTTTATATTCACCATACTATCTGTCAAATAAACCACCACATTAACTTCCATCACTAAAAAAAATATAAAAATTTATAAAAAAAAATAATAATAATAAAAAAATCGTAACTGTTTATATTAAACGACTGCGAAGAACTATCCGATTCGCTCGAACGAATAACGTAACGATTATTACTATTATAATCAGCGTCAGCGTCAGTTTTGTCTAACGGAGGTAAAGTTCGTTCTTCAACTAAATCAACACTCCATCTAACCGATTTTTTCGATCTGTTAGGTGTAGGTGTTGTTGAATCAGTTACTTCACCGTTACTATTCTCCGTTAATACCGGAGATAGATCCGGTTTTGGTTTCGGATCCGGAATTTTAGTTGAGTTGGTGGTTTCTGTTGTAGGTGGTGCGATTGGTGATTCCATCAGCTGGAATGAGTTTTGTAAGGCGCGTGAGGTGGCGCGTGGTTAGATGGTGATGAACGCGGGATGTGAAGAGATTTGAGACGTTTTATTTGGCGTGGGGAAGATGAAATGGTCAAAAATCAAAATGTTAGAGCTTAGTTTATTGACTCATGTCTTGTTTTACCCTTCACTTAATATTATTTTTCAGTTGTGACTATTATAATATATACTACGGAGTAACCACTAAAATAAAACGGGGTCCAAAGCAATTTTTTACGGACCCCGTTTTGAACTAATTTAGCTCCTTATTGGTGTGCAGAGGCTTAGTGGCCCATGGGGCAAAATGTTATTGGCGGTTGTGTGGTAGCAATTCTACTGTTCACATTCCATTTTCCGTTTCAAGCACTGTTCCCGTTCCGTTTTTCCCCTTTGATATTTCCCCCCATCTCCACAAACCTGAACTTCCGGTATGAAAATGGGAACGAATTACTATGAACTTCATCACCAAATTACCAAAGACGTCAACTGGATTGGACACCATCCGGGTCATCATTGATCGTCTCACCAAATTCGCTCATTTCTTACCAATCAAAGAAACTGACGAGATGAGCACTCTCGCACAGTTGTATCTGAAGGAAATTGTGTCCCGACATGGAGTTCCAATCTCCATTATCTCGGATAGAGATAGCTGATTTACTTTTAGATTTTGGCAGACTCTACAGAAAGCTCTTGGTACACATTTAGATATGAGCACCGCTTATTACCCTCAGATTGATGGGCAGAGTGAAAGGACAATCCAAACCTTAGAAGACATGCTTCGGGCATGTGTAATAGACTTCAGAAAAGGTTGGGACAAACACTTGCCGTTGGCAGAATTCTCCTACAACAACAGCTATCACGCCAGCATCAAGGCGGCACCGTTTGAAGCACTTTATGGTCGAAAGTGTAGATCGCCTGTTTGTTGGGCTGAAGTGGCAGATGTACAACTCACAAGACCTGAACTGATTCACGAGACAACGGAAAAGATATTTAAGATCAGGCAACGACTGCAAGCCGCACGAGACAGACAAAAGAGCTACGCCGATGTGAGGCGAAAACCGATGGAATTCCAGGTTGGAGACAGGGTTATGTTGAAAGTTTCCCCCTGAAAAGGAATGGTACGATTCGGAAAGCGTGGAAAGTTAAATCCAATGTACATTGGACCGTTCAAAATGCTGGAAAGGATTGGTCCAGTGGTTTATAAACTTAAGCTCCCAGAGGAACTCAGCAGAGTACACAACACATTTCACGTATCAAATTTGAAGAAATGTCTGTCAGATGAAACTCTTGTCATCCCATTGAAAGAAATCCGACTTGATGACAAACTCGTATTTACGGAAGAACCAGTGGAAATAATGGACAGAGAGGTAAAACAATTAAAGCAAAACCGCATCCCAATTGTCAAAGTTCGATGGAACTCTAAACGAGGACCAGAGTATACATGGGAACGTGAGGACCAAATTCGCGACAAATACCCGCATTTATTTCCATAGACAACCCTAACAACTACCTTAGACTTAAATTCCGGGATGAAATTCTGTTTGACGGGTAGGTACTGTAGCAACCTGTAAAATTCCCCAATAATTTGTAAATGTTAATCAAGTATTAATCTATCATTACAGTTCATTTAACCATTTTTACGAGCAAAATTTAAAATTTTTGTTTATTATATTACAAGGAATCAAAAACGTTGTTACGCGATTCACAATACTTTGGAACGAGCTCACACACGCACCACGACAATCCATTATACGAATAAAAACCAAACGGATCCTTATTACATAGTTCTCGGCCCAACAGGATATCCAAACCCACAACTATTCAAGCCCATTTATCATTTTTCTTTTATTTCATACAAGCCAACCCTCGATTACTTGGCCTCGATATCTTGATAATTCGACACACAAGCTATACCACATTTTACATGGTTCGATTCCCCACTCTTCAAAGATTCAGGATTGACAATTCATATTACTTGGTTCGAACGTTTGCCATTAAAACAAACCTCAAAGCTAGCACAACTCGACACATGTACAAATTCATCTGAGTATTAACCAACTCGACTAAACACATTTTTTACCTAAGTTATTATGCTTCACCTAGTCGAAAATAACTTCTATATGCCTCACCATATTTTTCTAGACTTTTTGGTCACGTCTACTAAGTCGTTTGGACCTTATACATGTCGAATAATACATTTGAAACATGTCACTTGACCATAACCGAAGCTAGCTTACTCCCACCTCTCTTAATATCTTACACTCGAGTACCTAGCTACACTTATTCCCTAAATCTCCTATCCTAATCTCTTTGGCATCCAATCATCCCAACTTGTTGTGATTATAATACATTATACACTAGTACATGCATATACATATATGTATAACTCACACACACACACACATTCATTCACTCAAAACATATATCACACATATTTTCCTAAGTCTTTTCTCTCTAGCCGAATCATTCGAAGAAACAAGGGCCAAGTTCTAGTCGTTCGTTCCATTTTTCCAACATACAAGCTTTGATATCGATTCTTTTGAGGTTGTTCTAGCGAGCTACGTGCATAGCATTCGATCCTTAGTTCCTTTCAAACGTTTCTCACCACCCTTGTGGGTGTAGTAAGTTGATCGAACCCTTTTCTATACATACTTGTGTTTTTCATTTGTTCATGCACGTTATTATTTCATTCGTTTCATTTACAAGCTTTCTATTTATTTGTCCGAGCTCTCGTTATTCAATTTTCTTATAAACATGACCTCCTAATTCTATGGATGGCTAGACAAGAGAAACAATAATCATTCGTATCATATATCATCGTTTAATAAGTTAACGAGACCCATTTTGTAACCTTGTTGCATATCGAACATAAAACAAGTCATAAAATCATATAGGACCATGTTGTTATGTCGATTAAAACGCAAGCCATAAAATCATTTTTATACGTATAACCTATCGAACAAATTACCCAACCCATTTCTACATAATCTAATCTAATAAGCAGTAACAATAAGCTCTTTTGATAAGCTCTTATACTACCTTAACGAACCTATAAGTTTATCGCACTCGAAACAGTTTTCCTAAACTATATATTTATCGAGTGGGCCTTAAAGCCCACTAAGCTCTAAATAAGCAATTCCGAATAAGCAGTCCCATAAGCAGTTTGGATAAGTTAAAAGGACTATATTTTAAGCCCATAACTAAGCCTAAATGAATTTAAAACCCATTGGATCATAAAAGCTTAACAGGCCTGTTTTAAAACTCTTAAGGCCCAATAAGCTAAAAATAAGCTCTTTTTATGTAATAAGCAGTTTTTTAAACTTAAATAAGCTGTTTGAGGCTTATGAAACTCTTGAAAATATTAAACTCATATATTTGTGATTTTTGGACTAAAAATGCAAAATATTATGCAACTCGGGTTAAATATGTAACTTTCCCATAAAATAGTGTCAAACTGTCATTTTGATAAGTTAAGGGTAAGAAATGAATATACAGTAACCAGAAGTGTTAAAATGTCATATTTGGATATTTTGGACTAAAAATGTAAATATAATCTAACCAAGGACTAACGGTGTAAAAGTTTCACCGTTAGGGTTAAAAGTGTAAAATTTATATAACATGGAGGACCATTCAGTAACTTTATCCTATATATTTTCTCATTAAATGTTTTATACATTTTTATCATAAAAAGCCATTTATACATTTCGTAAGATTTATTTAACAAACGATACGTGTATATATATATATATATATAACGGATTTCTAACGAATAACATAACTTATCATCCACCAACTTTTGAAGAAACGATATCTACGGATTCAATAAACATAAAAACAAGATAATATTACATATAATATTATTTTTGAACTTTAAGCATTTTAAGCATATCATCCATCCGCATCACAAACCATTTCGTTATCCGATACCATTTCCACAATCATTATTCGCATTAAGCCAAGCTTAAACTATCGAAATCTCAGACTTTCCTATTATTCAGGTCGTGTGTTGGAGCCGTTCCCATATTACATTTGACATCTCATTATCTTTGTCAACTACATCCGAGGTGAGCTCATAGTCCCACTTTTATCTTTTATATATTTTCAACTCGTGAGGAGATACATGCTACAAAACAGAACACAAGTATTTTCTGTATGCTATACCTGATAGATATTGCCTAAGTTACCACTACTATTGCCACTAAAAGCCCCTCCCATCATGAGCCATTAATCACTTGCGAGTGAACGCGAATATAGTGAACAGATCTGTTAGAGGCTGACTGCCTATTTGAACTAGCCAGAAGATGGCCTTAGTTGCTAGCTGGATTAGTCAAATGCACTTTATTTGAAGGAAATAGGAAGATGGAAATCTCCTATCCGAGGGCCATAAACTCACACCATTAATTTGGTGTGTTAATACCGTTTCGGCGGTAATCGTTAAGGTTTGAGTGTCATGAGACTTAGGGCAATATATCGAACTGCAATATTATTATTTCTACTATGATTGTGTTTCTATGCAATTATACAAATTGAGACTTGTGTTCAAACTGATTACAATTACAAGCACTATGGATTCACTCAACAATTTTGTTGACTTTTAGCATGTTTATCTCAGGTAATTAACGGAGCATTCAAGGCACGAAGTGGGTAAATAAAGTGATGGTTTTTTGTGTCAAATAAATTCTATCATTCATTTCAAACTATCATATCTTTTGTGAGATATTAAACATTGGAATCCTTTTTGTACTTGAATTATTTAAATGAATGATAATAACTTTCAAACGCCTCTTTTGAGTCATTTTCTATGATTATGACTGTGATTCTTCCAGTAATACCCGTTAGTCTTCCGCTGTTAACTTGAAATTTAGGGGGTGTTACAGATTGGCATCAGAAACATGGTTATAGAGAACCAAGTGTGTTTTAAACATTGGACTATAACTATGCTTTCAAAATGTACCACTTTACACCATACCACCTTACGCCCTCCGTGCCTACATATTTCACAACACCGTGGATAGAGTGTTGCTTAACAGATTACTTCATATCAACTTTTATATACTTGATTTTATATTGATGACTTACATTTACTACTTACGGGTTATTACAGTACCATGTCTTCAATTTCTCACCTTAGCACCTTACCATCTGACGTGGAGTCCGAGGATACTCTATCGTCTATCACCTCACCATATTTCCTAGCATCTCGACTGCTACAGTGTCGAATGTCGCATCAGACGAAACAGAGCCCTTCGAGGAGGGTGAAGTTGTTCCTACACCACCTATGACACATGTTGCACCAGGCAACCCAAACTCACCCTTATCAAAGGACCCGTACGTACAAGCTAGACGGGCATATATTTCACCACCTCACCCGGAGAACCATCCAGTTTCTCCTACTTACACTCCACTATCATATGATCAGTATATGCAGTCACAGCAGTGGCTACCTGCATCTGACGCAGATACTCCTTTACCTACACCACATACCCCCACCTGCACCAGTTTTTCGGCGCAGGTGAGTCAGAATCCTACAGCCGTATGAGCCTGAGCCTTTTATGAGACCATTCAGGAGTCATCCAAATGGTCCTATCAGGATGCACACACCTCGCAAGAGGGTACAATTACCAGTAGTTCCGATTATACCACTATCACCACCTCTATCCCCTACATCACCATTGGATATGATCAGGCTGACACCACCATTATCTTCTGAGCACACCTTACCACCACTACTATCATCACCCCATCCACCGTCGGTCATGCCCGACTACCTGTTTAACCTACTTACTCAGTCCTACCCATTCACACCTCATCAACGGGAGCCGACACCTGAGGAGGATTTACCCCCTCAGAACCGGGCCCGCATAGCAGATCCTAGCGATTCATCTTCCTCATCATTACTGTTCCCTCCAGGATTTACCCCTCCAGCTCGAGTCTTGTTGGGAATTAAACCAACAGTTAGTACTGCCAGACTCAAAGTTTCTACTGGTGCAAGTTAACACTAGCATTACTAACTGCCAGTACAAACAATTTGTACTGCTTATGTTCTGAATACGTGTAATGTGATAAGTATAGAAAAGATTTAATGTATATCTTATAATGATAGATTGATACTAATATTGTAGTTTACTTGTAAAGGACTCCTTATTCTATAAAAGGAGATCCTAGGTTAGAGTTTATAAACGAACTATTCATAGAGATTCAAGGTTTTTGTAACCCTAGTGATAACTAAGATCACTCGTATTATTCATAATAATATTGAATCGTTTTGTTAAACATTGTCTTCATTGTCTTACATAATCACTGTTCCATTCATACATCATATATAATTATTCTTCTAAGTATAACTAAGTAGATTCCGCATACTTAGTTATATCCACTCAAAATATCTCATACACGTTATATAGGACTAACATCCTAAGTGTATAATCAATCCTATCAAGTGGTATCAGAGCCAGGTGGATACTTTTTATTTAGAAGAAGCAATGGACATGGAGACTTCTACAACTAATGTTGTTGCAAAGTTACCAATGCTTAAGCAGAATGAGTTCGACATGTGGAGTTTAAGGATACAACAATACTTCCAGATGCAAGACTATGCACTTTGGGAAATTATTGAAGAAGGGAATTCATTCAAGCCTACAACCACAACATCTACTGTTGAGGGTAAGGTTGTGACAACTGTGTAGACAAAGCCAGTGACTGCAGAAGAAAAGGTTCTGATGAAGAATGACCTCAAGGCTAGGAGTATGCTCATGATGACAATACCTAATGATCAACTGTTGAATTTTAGCAAGTTCAAGGATGCTAAGTCATTATTTGAGGCCATTGTTGCAAGGAATGGTGGGAATGAAGCCACCAAAAAGACTCAGAAGACACTCCTCAAGCAAAAATTTGAGAACTTTTCTGCAACAAGCAATGAATCATTGGATAACATGTTCAACAGACTTCAAAAGCTTGTGAGCCAACTTGCAGTTCTTGGAATTGAAATACCACAAGAAGATTTAAATCCCAAATTCCTGAGAAGTTTACCATCAGAATGGGCTATGCATGTTGTTGTCTGGAAGAGCAAGCCAGACATTGATTCTATGAGCTTGATGGATTTGTATAGCAACTTCAAGATTGTGGAGCAAGATGTGAAGAAGGTTGCTGGAACAAGCTCAAGCACTGAGAATATGGCATTTGTGTCATCTCCTAGTAACTCAAGTTCTGAAAAAGTGAAGGTTGGTGCAGCATTTGGTACTGCTAGTTCAAATATTGGTACTGCTAGTACATCAAGCAGTACTAAAAGCATTATGGATGAAACAACTTGCTGTGCATTCCTAACAACCCAGCATAATGGATCAATGTTGACCTATGAAGACCTCCAGGAGATCAATGATGATGATCTGGAGGAGATGGACATCAAATGGCAAATTTCTCTTCTTAGCATGAGGGCTAGGAAATTCCATCTGAGGACAGGAAAGAAGATTACCATAAACAGCAATGATACTGCTGGTTATGATAAGTCAAAGATTGAATGATATAATTGCCATAAGATGGGGCACTTTTCAAGGGAGTGCAGAAGGCCAAGACAGCAAGATAGCAGGAACAAGAGCTATGAACCCAAGACCAAGACAATGGAGATTACTGACTCAAGCTCAAAGGCTATTGATGCGTGGTTTTGCAACCTTACAACAGGTTTTACCTCTCGAGGGATCTCAAGAGGCTTACAACCCCACCAGGCAGTGTACCTGACCGATGTAGTATAGTGTAGTGGTAAGTACGGGGATTGATCGTTCTCCACAGGGAATAGTGTTCGTTAGGTATGAAAAACTACTCTAATTAGGTCTAAGGGTGAGGGAAGATTCTTTTTGTATTTTTATATTTTTATGAAAGCAAGTAAAATCTCGGGTTTGAAGGAGTGGGCGGAATTAGTTGCTAGTCAACTAACCCAAATTACTACGAATGCAAATAAAATAAAATAACTGAAAATGAAAAGGTTGTGAAACTTATATGGAGAGAAATGTGTTTACTTAGATTTCCTTACTCCCTAACTATCTTTTACCGGTTAATTAGTGTGTATTAGTCGCGTGGATGACGGGTGTATTCCTTAATACCATTTGTGGGGTGGCGTACGTACTTCCCCAACTCTACAAGCTCCTACTTCACTCCTATGTCGAGCCGGCTAGGAAGCTCCTAACATGGGATCTGTAACATCCCACCTACTCAGACCACAATATTGTCCGCTTTGCCCGCAGGCTCACGGCTTTGTTTTTGTGGCCTCATTTGAAGACTTCCCGGCAGGTCACCCAAGCCAGTACTACTCTCACATGAGCACGCTTAACTGCCAGTTCCTAAGAACCCCACTCGCAGTAGACCACAAAACGCGTTGTGTCATTGTAAGGCGAATGTAATCTTATGAACCCAGCATCTCTCCAGGCCACAGCCGATGTAGGATTTGCCTAGGGTGCTACAATCACCCCCCCTTAGGGACTCATCGTCCTCGATGAGGTTTGCCCTACCATCACGAACGGCTCAGGAGTGGCTCTGATACCACTTGTAACATCCCGCCTACTCAGACCACAATATTGTCCGCTTTGCCCGCAGGCTCACGGCTTTGTTTTTGTGGCCTCATTTGAAGACTTCCCGGCAGGTCACCCAAGCCAGTACTACTCTCACATGAGCACGCTTAACTGCCAGTTCCTAAGAACCCCACTCGCAGTAGACCACAAAACGCGTTGTGTCATTGTAAGGCGAATGTAATCTTATGAACCCAGCATCTCTCCAGGCCACAGCCGATGTAGGATTTGCCTAGGGTGCTACAGGATCACTAGAATTCGCTCATGCATTAAATACAACCATAAAAACCTAGTACGCATTGGTTCATGTTTCTTAAGACGTTCAAGCAAGTTACCGAATAGGAAGTTAGCCAGTTTTCTTAAGCCTACATCGATAAACATTCATCCAATACAATTAATAACACACTATTAACCAATAATCAATAGCTAGGTTTCATTAGATCTATGCAAACACAAGATAAATCTAGCCTAGCATGTTAATCAAAAGACAAGAACAAGATATAATCAAACAACACATAGACATATTGATTGATTAAACAATTACTTATCTTCAATTAAACATGGGAGATCCAAGGGTATGAAAACCCTTAAAAATGGCAGAAATTCGTCTTAGGGTTTCTCCTCACAAAGTTGCACACCAATGACAAAAAATTGCAAAACTATATATAGAGTTTAAGGGCTGACGGCGTCACGTTGTAGATCTTGACGCCGTCACCTCGCCGTGTCTAGGGTTCCCGGATGACCTTCTTGACGCCGTCCCTCTTTAGTGCTCCAAAATCCGCTCTGGCTTATCAAGGCTTGACGCCGTCAGAAATGGGCTTGACGCCGTCCCTCTTTAACTTAAACCGTGACGACCTTGATCACTTCAAAGGGTGACGCCGTCAGACTTTTCATTGCAAAACTCCCTGGCTTATCATGTGTATTTTTCATATCCACCTCTTTTGCCAAGCCATGACGCCGTCAAGAGCAATTTGTGACGCCGTCAAAGGTACTTTTCCAGCCGATTTTGAGACTTTGTCGTTTTCTTCACTTTTATGCTCAAAAACGTCCAAAATGCTTCCTTTTCCAGATTTCTTCTCCAAAGTACCTAAAATGACAAAAGGAACGATTTAGGGCAATATTTGATCAAATAAATACGATTTAGGGCTTAAATGACCCCCTAAAAGCGGTACAATTTTCGCTTCATCAAATACCCTTACACTTGAGATTTGCTTGTCCTCAAGCAAATGCGCTTTTATTCTAATCAAAATACAAGTTAGGGGTCATTTAATGCTAATATGAAAGTAATTACAACAAATAATCGTTTCACTTTAATCATAATAAGCACGGAGATTACAAACTAGCACCTCACAAGTAGTGTTTAGATACTCACATCTCTCAGGTGTCATCAAAATAAATCTCATAAATGAAAACGGATAATATCTCTCATTACCTGCCATAGCAAATAAATTACCATAGGCTTGGGAAAGGATCAAAAACCTCCTCCACTAGGCGTAAGCACCTAAGATAAACTATCAAAGAAGGCTTTTAAACGGGTTATAACGTGAGGTGTAGGGATATGATAAACACGGTTTTGTTGGATAAGGGATATTTTACTGGTGGCGAGTTAAAAATCTTGATTAATTACATGTACAATATGGCGTTGCTAAGCCAAGACTAGACTCGACTTAAGCTAAAAACAAAATAACAAAAATATAAAATAAACATAAAATGAAACGGGATGGTAGTCCGTATGTTTTTTTCTACTTTTCTTTTTCCAATTTTTTTTTTTTTTTTTTTTTTTTTTTTTTTTTTTTTTTTTTTTTTGCATACACTCTTGCCCTACCATCCAAAAAATAATACATCATAGGGGCATTGCATTCCCCTTACACTTGAACTTTTACATAACTTTACAAATAACTATTCTAATGACTCGAATTAAGATAATCGAAACACTTGGAGTACTTTTAAAATATTTAGCACATATGGGGGTAATAATGTTGTTCTTCCCCATTACTCCATTACACTAGTACTTTACCCATGAGTCCCAATCATCCCAAAACAATATGTACAAGGATATGACTCGACTTAGCAACCATGTAATCAATTAGATAATTAACTTGGGGTTTAAACAAATGTTGTCACAATAATGCACTAAAAATGAGTGCATACAAGGTAGGCTAAGGCGATTTGGGTGTACATTTAAGTGGGGTGTAAACAAATTCTTCCTTTAAGTAAAATGCTTAAAGTTAGAAACGAAAAGATAGGCTCTGAGGGGTGTACTAGGGGTATCGTGTACTAAAAATGAGTACAACGCAAAGGGTGTGGGAGAATTACTTGACCAATGTAGCCAATGTAATTATAACAAAAACACAGGTGTAAAACAATGGGTTAATCCTAATGCCTCTTATCATGTAGCAAATCTAACTACACGAATGTAGTCTCACTTGTGGCCTCAAAATGGTCCTAACGCAAGTTCTAGAATCTAAGTGCTACCGGTACACACATCATAGCATAAATGCTTTTCCTACCAATTCTAGGGGCGAACCTCACATATTTGGGGGTGGAAAATTTTTTTTAGTGGTACGATTTTTTGTGCTAGTCATATAACTCCTATCCATGAGACGCTCATTAAGACCAAAGTTTTACTCCTAAATGTTGTAAAAAAATTTAAATTTGGCACTAAAATTGCCCTAACAGGTATTTCTCTCAGTTTTATTACACATCTACCATTAAACAAACAAAAATCAAGTGCACTTGTATTCTCTAAAGTATCGTACTTTTACCCCCCCCCCCCCTTACACTTAAGATGAACATTGTCCCCAATGTTCAAATAACAAGATGTAAAAGTAACAAGGTAAAAGAATGAAATAAAATACTCCCCTGATTCGTTTGGTGGATAAAAGAGGTAACATGGTTAGATCTTCTTCCAAGAGAAAGTAGAGGCTCCAAGACTAATGCATCGCCATAAGCTTGATTCCACATACATCTCCTTGTCCAAAATAACCTGTTAAACCTGAGAAAACAAACACGAAAACCTGCATAACATCGGCGGGATAAATTCTATATATAAGGATATAATGCTTGTGGAATGATTATTTTGCAGATTCCTGGAGATTATAAGTTAGAGATTTAATAAAAACTTTTTATGAAAACAAAACTTTCAAAAATTTCTGAAAATTAATACCTGACGCCGTCAGGTTGTAAATCCTGACGCCGTCAGAAATGATCTGACAGAATTTTCATGTTAAGTTTCCGAAAAATTTCTGGAAAAAACCTATACCTTACTTCCTGGAATTCCTGCAAAACATCACTATGACTCGATACAAGCATTTGACTCAAACAAATACTAATATGTATGTTAATTTAATATTATTACGATTCATGTTTATTTGTGTTCTACTAAACTGATTTGGATTTCCTTTACACTTAACTTTTGCAAAATACCTTTATATGTAGTTAAGACGAAGTTAAAAACAAGATAAAGCATTTTCACAATTTAGTTTTGAACATGAATCAATAATAATAAAAATTAAACATACATACGGAAACAAATAAAATCATACAAACAAACAAATAAATAAACACACAAAGCAAATAAAGCTTGGGTTGCCTCCCAAGAAGCGCTTTTCTTTATTAACGAGTCTTGTAGCTAGACTCAAAGTCACGTACATTACGTGACTCCATCATTGGTCACGGTTCCTAGGCCATTCTCCTTTGATTCTCTATCAGGATCACTCTCATAGTAAAGGTATTTCGGGTCCTTGAGATCAAAAGGATTGTTTTGGTATTTAGAACTAAGCTCCTTATCATGCTTAAAGAATCCACTTGACAGGTCAGAAGTGTCCTTACATCCCCTTCTCACATCATCATCACATAACACGAGTTGGGAACTTAACCTATCGAGCCCTCCATAATCAATCTCCTTGAATTCTCTCATCTTGTAAGGCGTTTGGTATGAGATTTCCCTAATCCCATCGGTGAAAGTCATGATCCCATTGAGCTCGTCCACAACCAAGCTTGTGGCCTTGCAAAAAGGTGCCCCAAAAACAACTTGTGATAACCTGGGATCGATGTACTTTTCGATATTATCGACGATCGCGAAGCTCATAGTGAATGTCATATTTCCTACAAACACCTGTACATCATCATCTATGCCAACGTCATCCTTCCCTTTATGAATCATTCCCCATCTGCAAATGTTGTTATAATGAAACAAGGACATCACATTTTTGGGTAAACATGTGTCAATGTAAACATTATAAAAATGCTTGTGACCAATCATGCAAGGTATTTTGAGATTATTCGGATCACATCGCTTAATTCGGCCAGGCCTTCTACCATGTAGCCCCCATGTGTTGCCACTTGCTGATGGTTGATACTCATACACTTCTTCACTGCCACCCCGAAAAATCACTTTCCTGACGCCATCGGTAAACAATGCACTACTATCATCCTCATCGAGTATCACTCCCGTTGCTTTTATGAATGGTTTGCCTAGAACAAGGCTAGTTAAGGATGGGCTGATGATAGAGTTCATGTTATTAAATACAGTTAGCTCGATATGAAAGAGGAACTTTCCTATCACAATTGGTACCCTCCTTATTACCCCTATGATATTAAACCCTTCATATTTGACCTGTTTGGTGAAGGTTTCGTTATATAGAGAAAGGGATATTGTATTCATAGAAGAGTTGGGGTTTATGTAGGCATCTTTTATAAACTTTTTCCTAGTGGTGCAAGATATCTTAAAGACCCTGGGAGCGCCATCCTCTATTCTCTCTCCAAATCCCATAGGCAACTTTGCTGTGCCCCTCTCAAGTTCCTCCACCAGGGGATGGTCTAGCAGTCCTGGGAGCCCATGAGGCATTTCGGATTTCTCTTCCGAGCCTTCCTTATCACTCACCTCTCTTGTGCTAGAGTTCTCTGGTGAGTCTAGGTAGTCTCCGGGCGCCTCGGGGTTCTTTTCTGGAACTTCACCCTCCGTTTTATTGTCCACGTTCTCGGTTGATTGTTGGTCCAGATTGGGTTTAGGAACAGGTATTGTTGTAACGGTGTTCACGAAGTGGAGTGGTTTTGACGGGGTATGAGTATCTCTAGTTTCTTTTCCGTTTTGTGATATGTGTTTGAAGAGTTTACTAGGGTGCTTGATTTTTATAGGAGGGGGTGTTTGGTGAGTCACCGTGACAGATTTGATCTCATTAACTCGTGCCAACTCACAAGTTGACCTGCCAGCAATGCGATCATTGATAACCTTTAACAGGTTATCAACCTTGTTGTTCATATCAACTTGCTGTTGTCTGAATTGATTCTCAAGTTTGGAGAGCTGTGTTTCTTGAGAGAGAATGAATTTTTGCAGTGATTCCTCGCGATTTTGTTGTTTATGCGTATGCTGATGAGGATAATGTTCAGACCAGGTGAGTGGGGGAAAGTCATTGAATGATACGCTTCGAGTATGGTTCCAACTAAAATTTGGCTTACTCTTCCATGCCTCATACCTATTCTCAGAATTCTTGGGTCCAGAATTAGTGGTGAGCCACTTATCTCCCGCCTTATCGATTCGCGAGGATGCGAATTCTTTGAAAGCCTGTTTGGGGAGTTCCATGCAATTATGAGTGTCGTGGGGACCACTACATAATTTACACGAAGAAGTGATTTTGTTCACTTGGCTTGAAGGTTTAGGAGCCTCGTAGGATTTCATAAGAAACTTGACTTGGTCTTCAGGTTCTATGATCCTACGGTCGGAAGTGCTTGAATTGTTCGAAGGCAAAGATATTGCCTTGACCGTTTTATTCAAATCACGGGGATCATTCCAACTTTCGTTGTCATAAAGAGCAAGATCTTCTAGGAGAGCCCATGATTGTTCCGCACTTAGATCACGTAGCTTACCACCGGCCGATTGGTCAATGGTTTGCCTCGTGGAGAGATTGATATGGTCATAGAAGATTTGGACTTGGAGCCAAAGTTCTATGCCATGGTGAGGGACTTTTTGGAGTAAGTCCTTGAATCGAGTCCATGCCTCGTAGAGGGTTTCGCCTTGACGTTGTTGGAACATCAAGATATCATTCCTTAGCTTGGTAGTTCTTCCTGGTGGGAAAAACTGAGCAAGGAAACGAGTGGTGAGATCATCCCAAGAGGTAATGGATCCTGCGGGTAGACGCTCTAGCCACTGACTAGCTTGGTCCCGCAGAGAGAATTGAAAGAGACGCAGTTGGGTCGTCTCTCGAGTGGCAACATCAAGGTCTATGGAATCAACGATTTTGAGAAAGTCCTTGAGATGTTGATTAGGGTCTTCGGAACGAAGTCCATGGAATGCGCATCCGCTTTGCACCAACCGGATGGTGTCGGATCGCAAGGGAGTGACATTGGCTCCTTGAGTGAGCTCAATGGTGTTTCGATAGCCATGGTGGCTAGGACGGGAGTAGTCTCCTAAGGTACGGGCTCTAGGAGGTTGTGGTGGTTGTTGTGGTGGTGGGTTGTTGGGATCAAGGATATTACCACCTTCCATGATGTCGGATGGTAATGGTTACGAACAAAGAAACGAAGAAAAAAGATAGACTAAAGAAAACCTAGAAAAATAAAATAAAAATCTCACTAGAAAGGAATATAGTGAGTAGACCTAATAAAATAAAAATTCTACCTAAACAATAACTATTCCCCGGCAGCGGCGCCAAAAACTTGATGCGTGGTTTTGCAACCTTACAACAGGTTTTACCTCTCGAGGGATCTCAAGAGGCTTACAACCCCACCAGGCAGTGTACCTGACCGATGTAGTATAGTGTAGTGGTAAGTACGGGGGATTGATCGTTCTCCACAGGGAATAGTGTTCGTTAGGTATGAAAAACTACTCTAATTAGGTCTAAGGGTGAGGGAAGATTCTTTTTGTATTTTTATATTTTTATGAAAGCAAGTAAAATCTCGGGTTTGAAGGAGTGGGCGGAATTAGTTGCTAGTCAACTAACCCAAATTACTACGAATGCAAATAAAATAAAATAACTGAAAATGAAAAGGTTGTGAAACTTATATGGAGAGAAATGTGTTTACTTAGATTTCCTTACTCCCTAACTATCTTTTACCGGTTGATTAGTGTGTATTAATTGCGTGGATGACGGGTGTATTCCTTAATACCAATCGTGGGGTGGCGTACGTACTTCCCCAACTCTACAAGCTCCTACTTCACTCCTATGTCGAGCCGGCTAGGAAGCTCCTAACATGGGATCACTAGAATTCGCTCATGCATTAAATACAACCATAAAAACCTAGTACGCATTGGTTCATGTTTCTTAAGACGTTCAAGCAAGTTACCGAATAGGAAGTTAGCCAGTTTTCTTAAGCCTACATCGATAAACATTCATCCAATACAATTAATAACACACTATTAACCAATAATCAATAGCTAGGTTTCATTAGATCTAAGCAAACACAAGATAAATCTAGCCTAGCATGTTAATCAAAAGACAAGAACAAGATATAATCAAACAACACATAGACATATTGATTGATTAAACAATTACTTATCTTCAATTAAACATGGGAGATCCAAGGGTATGAAAACCCTTAAAAATGGCAGAAATTCGTCTTAGGGTTTCTCCTCACAAAGTTGCACACCAATGACAAAAAATTGCAAAACTATATATAGAGTTTAAGGGTTGACAGCGTCACGTTGTAGATCTTGATGCCGTCACCTCGCCGTGTCTAGGGTTCCCGGATGGCCTTCTTGACGCCGTCCCTCTTTAGTGCTCCAAAATCCGCTCTGGCTTATCAAGGCTTGACGCCGTCAGAAATGGGCTTGACGCCGTCCCTCTTTAACTTAAACCGTGACGACCTTGATCACTTCAAAGGGTGACGCCGTCAGACTTTTCATTGCAAAACTCCCTGGCTTATCATGTGTATTTTTCATATCCACCTCTTTTGCCAAGCCATGACGCCGTCAAGAGCAATTTGTGACGCCGTCAAAGGTACTTTTCCAGCCGATTTTGAGACTTTGTCGTTTTCTTCACTTTTATGCTCCAAAAACGTCCAAAATGCTTCCTTTTCCAGATTTCTTCTCCAAAGTACCTAAAATGACAAAAGGAACGATTTAGGGCAATATTTGATCAAATAAATACGATTTAGGGCTTAAATGACCCCCTAAAAGCGGTACACTTTTCGCTTCATCAGCTATGGTAGCCATTGATGGTTTAGGATTTGATTGGAGCTTTATGGAAGAAGAGGAAGCAGAACCTACTGAGATGGCACTCATGGCTTTCTCTGATTCTGAGGTACAAGTTTTTAAATGTTCTAAATCATGTGTTGCTTTAAAAGAACTAGAAACTCTTAGGAAACAATATGATGAACAAAGAATTGAGCTAAACAAGACTCGTTTTAATTTGGCAAATCATAAGAGAGGTTTAGCTGTTCTAGAGGAGCAAATTGTTCATTATAAGAAAAATGAGTCTAGTTTTGCTGATGACATAGCTGTGCTTAAAAGGGACAGATATTTTAGAGATACTGAGATTAGTTTTTTAAGAACTGAGTTTGATCGGATCAAACAGGATAAAGAGAATATTCAATTAAGTGTAGAAACACTAGAATATGCATCTAAATGTGTCAATAAAATAATTGAGTGTAAAATTATCAACAAGGCTAAATCTGGACTAGGGTATAACTCTGTTCCACCTCCTCATAGAGGAATACCTGCACCTCCAGGTATAGACCTAGAATACACAGGATTGCCTGAATTTCAACTACCTAAGCTAGAATATGGTCCTAAGCCTAAAGAGAATGTAGTAGTTGACAAGCCTGTAGAAGTAAGTCAATCCTTTGAGAGTGCAAGTGATACTTCACTCACTGAGGACAAGGTGTCCTCTGCTAGAAATTCAGATGCTCTAACCATAGAGGATTGGACTTCTGATGATGATGAGAATGATCAGGTTAAGGTTAAACCTGATACTGTTAAGGTAGAAGGAACAAGAGTTCCTAAGGTGGTCAAAAATAATACTGTTAGGCCTAAAACCAATGTTAGACATATTAGGCAACCAGTAAGATATTGTGAGATGTATAGGACCACACACAAGCCCAGAGGTAACCAAAGGAATTGGAACAACCTCAAGTCTCACCAACTAGGTGATGACTTTGTTTTTTATAGGAAAGCTTTTTTTAGTTGTGGAGAGTTTGACCATCTTGCAAATTATTGCAACAAAAAGGTAACTGGGTATTCCAACCATAGAGTGAACTTTGATAGGCCTTACACTCACTCTAACCTTGCTAGAATGACACCCAGAGCAGTTCTTTTAAAGTCTGGCCCAAGACCAGTTCATACTGCTAGACCAGCAGTTCATACTGCCAGACCAAATAAGACTTTTTACCCAAGACAAGCAGTTCAAAGTGCAAAAACATTTTTCAAATCTACACCATCAACTGCTAGAAGGCCATTTCATAACAATGCAGTGATAAATAAACAAATTTGGAAACCTAAGGTTACAACTGCAAAGCCAGCAGTTCATACTGCTAGGCAAGCAGTTAATACTGGTAGTTTTAAAAACACTGCTAAGGGAAAGATGGGTAATGGGGTTAAAGCCTCAGCATGTTGGATTTGGAGACCAATCCAATCCAATGGTGCATCACATGTTTTGAAGAGATTTAATTATATTGATGCAAGAGGCAAACCTAAGTCAGTAATGGCTTGGGTTCCACAAGGAAATTAATTTCCTTATTAAGTGTGCTTTGTTAGTCATATGCTTATATGTTATGAGACAAGTGCTTTGCACTTTGTTTTCTTGGTTTTGGACTAATAATTGCAGGTTGATTGGAGTTTGTGAATTGAATGCTTTGTGTTTTGGATGGTATGGTGCTTTGGAGTTTGCAGTGTGTGATCTTTGCACACAACAAATGGTTATTGGTTCACCATGTCTAACCCACATCAAGAACCAACTAGTCCAGAGCAAACGGTTTCTGGTAAAGACTTCTCAAATCCGTTTATGGTTGATAGTTTACCAAAAACTATATGGTTATCAACTCACCATATCTCACAGTGAAGAGTTGGCTAGTCCAAAGCAAACGACTATTGGTAAAGACACATCAAATCCGTTGATAGCTGATAGTTTGCTAAAAACTATGCGTGAGCAATATTGTTTTCAAATCATTAATCAGTTAATACTGCTCCTTAAAATTTTTCTTAAATAGTTAGTACTGATAGTGCAAAGTTAGTACTAGTAGTGAAAAGTTTGTACTGCTCAACTAGCCGTTGGAACTGTTGTGTCAGTAACAGATTTTTTAACTAGCCGTTGGGTAAAAACAGTTTCTTACCATATATATAGGGTCTGTTTTAGGATAATTATCTTCTTTCTAAATATTTACTCCTATTCTTTCTAAAGATAATAATTATCCCTTACGCAAAATTCTCAAACCCTAACAGTACCTCTATAAAAACCCAATTGGCTTCTCACATCATAAATTAAACCTCAAACGATCAATTTTGTGATATAACTTGCATACATCATTCATGGCTAATTTGGAATTCATTAAGACGCACAATCAGGTTGCCTTTTTGGAGAAAACAGAGCAGGGTGATGGACCACTCTTTTATGAGATTATGGACTTTTTGAATACATCTCATCTAAGGATGCTTTAACTGTTAGCCCTACTCTTTTTGTCTCTCAAATCATAGAGTTTTGGCAGACTGCTACTGTCATAACTAGTGAAGATGGAGACATAGAAATACGTTCTAAAATGGATGACATATCATTCATTGTTACTGAATCTACTATTAGGAGACATCTTAAGTTAGAAGATTCTGATGGTATCAATGACTTGCCAAACACTAAAATTTGGCAAGAAATTGCTAGAATGGGGTATGATACATCCAACCATAAATTGACTTTTCAAAAAGGATGTTTCTCCCTACAATGGAGATTTCTAATCCATACTCTCTTACACTGTTTAAGCCCAAAGAGAACATCATGAGAGCAATTCAGTAGCAATATTGCTATTGCTCTCATATGCTTATCAACAAAAAAAGTGTTTTTAACTTTTCTAAATTTATATTTGAGAGTATGGTAAATAATGTGAAAAGTAAAACCAAATTTCTAATGTATCCAAGATTTGTGCAAGCCTTTTTGAACAAGAAAAAGAATCAGTTAAAGAAACATAAGAAAACTTTTCCAACACCTTGCCTGCAGCAAAAACTTTTTCAAAATATGGATATGGCAAGTAGACTTTTTAATGGGGTAGTGATACATCTTTTTCTGAAATGCTACAGATTGTTCAGGGTGAAGGGTCAGTAAACCCAGCTGAGCCCCATCACACACCCATTATGGTTCCTGATATTACCCATACACCCCCAATCACAACCACCTATAGGAGAAGAATCAGAAAGGAGACTATGGTTGCTTAGCCTAGTCCTCCTACTCAAACATTTGGAGCAGATGAGCCTATCAATCTTGATAGTATGGGAGGGGCTGACACTACTGCATCTGGCTTAGTAGCTGGGCAGGCCAGTGTCAACATAACTAAGACCCCTACCATGGCAACATCTAATGTGCCAAGCCCTCAAAGGCTTGCCACAGGTGATGTAATCCCAGGCCAAATGGAGCAAATGGGTGGCTCAACAGTACCTCCTAGTCCAACTAGGGGAGAAACTGAGTCTATTCCCCGTGATTCACCTCTCCTAGTAGGTAACACAGCTAGAAGTGATGAGGGAAGCTCTAAACTCAATGAATTGATGGAACTCTGTACAAAATTATCTGAAAAGGTGGTGTCCCTGGAGGAAGAACTAACTAGTCATAAGATGAATTTTACACTGATCTACACCAAGCTGACCTTAAGAGTGAAGAAATTGGAAGCTAAAGTGAAGAAGTCCGAGGGTAAAAGATCTAAGATGGTGGTTTCAACAACTTCTTCCAGTTCTGATTCAGAAGATGATGGTGATGATTCTCCCAAACAGGGGAGGAAAACAAGGAAGACAGGATCACAAACTCAGGGGAGGACATTGCAGTTTGATGAAGAAGGTATTGGTGGTAATGGTGATGAAAAAGAAGGTACTGGTAATAGTAATGAAGATATGGATATGGATGAGCAAAATGGTACTAAAGAAGGAACTCAACAACAAGAAGGTACTGCTGGAGTAGAGGGAGCAGTACAAACTGCTGAGGTAGCAGTACAAATTGCTTAGGATAAAGGTAAAGGGATTCTAATTGAAGATGAGCCACATCAAAGAAAAATCAAGCCAAGAACACAAGCACAAATTGATTTTGATGAAGAAGTAGCAAGAAAGGCTCATGAAGAAGAAGTAGCAAATTGGATGGAAGCTCAAAGATTGGAAAAAGAGAGAATGGCTTCAGATGCTCAGATTGCTCAAGAATCATTTGAAGAACAGATACAATGGATGATTGATAATGATCCAATAGTGAAGGCAAGGGCTGTCCAACTTGTTTCAGATGAGAGTTTAAGTGTTGAAGAGAGGTCTGCTATGCTTGCTGATTTCATTATGTCAAATAATAAGGAATTGGCTTTAGATGATCTGTTGCAGAATATCAAGGATAAAAAGAAGAAAGCTTATAAGAAGAAGATGCCTTCTAAGAGAGAGCAGATAAGCTTCATGAAGAGCTATTTGAAGAATCAAGCCTGTTGGGAATTATAATTTGATGTTTACAAAACTATATATGCCGAAATGAAGACAAATGAAACAATAGGGACTTAATGTAATATTTAGTTATCTTCCTTTGAAAGTTAGGTCATTTGTAAAACCCTATTTATAAAGGGTTTAGGCGGCAGTGTTAGAGAGATAGAAAAATGTAGATCTCTCAATGAGAGTCTAGTAGTAACGTGTGATTGTACACGTTTGTAGTAGTTTAGATTATTATTTATGAATAAAAGAAGGCGCCTTGATTAAATAAATTCAAGCACAGAGACTGGTAAGGATCTCTGTCAAAGAAGAAAAAGTTTTCTAAACAATCTCTTAAACCCTTTCACATTGGCTGACATCAATACTGATGAGTCTGTCATCAATAATGAAAAACCTGAAACTTCACAAGTCCAACAACAAATAGTCACAACCACTGTGTCTAACATTAATGCTAAATTCCCATACCTCAAGAAAGATGAGTACGAGATTTGGGCTATGAAGATGGAGTACTGGATCTCAAACAGTGATCATAACCTATGGAATGTGATCCTGAATGGGAACAGCAAAAAGAAAACTGGAAGAGATCAGAAGGGGAACATCATCATACTTCCACCTGTATCAGCAGAGGAGCAGGTTGCTGTGCAAAGGGAGACGAAAGCAAGAACTCTTTTGCTTCAGGCTCTCCCAGAAGATCATATGGGTGACTTTCATCACCTGGATGATGCTAGGGAGATCTGGCTTGCTGTAAAAGCTAGATTTGGAGGGAATGATGAGTCCAAGAAGATGAGGAAGTCCATGCTCAAGCAGGAGTTCCAGGAGTTCAAGATCTCTGAGGCTGAAGGGATTCACAAAGGTTATGACAGGTTTCACAAGATCCTGAGCCAACTCAACCAGTTGCAGGCCAGGCCAGACAATGAAGACTGCAACACCAAGTTTTTGAGGGCTCTACCTCCATCCTGGTCTCAGGTTTCCATCACCCTTAAGGCCAGAGGTGGGCTCGATTTCATGAGTTTTGATGATCTTTACAACAAGCTCAAGACCCTTGAAATTGACATCAAAGGGGTTTCAACCTACTCATCTCACACTCCAACTTATACTGCATTTGTTAGTGCTACCAGTACTAACAAGGTCGCATATGGTGATAGCCCAACCCCCTCTTCTTCATCAGTTTCCTATTCCCCTGCAACACCTAGATCACAGTCAAGGTCTGACAATGTGCTTGAGGAAGTTCTTCATTCGTTTGTTGCTGAAAGTGCTCCACAACAGCAAATTACCTATGAAGACTTTGACCAGATTGATCAACTGGATCTGGAAGAGATGGACATCAAGTGGCAGATGGCTATGCTGTCATTGAAGGTTAACAGATTTGAGAAGAAGGCAGGGAGGAGGATCAAATTTGATGGACAGGAAGTGTAACACCCCCTAATTTTGGTTTGTGGCAGCTGATGCGTGGTTTTGCGACCTTACAACAGGTTTTACCTCTCAAGGGATCTTGAGAAGTTTGCAATCCCCACCAGGCAGTGTACCTGACCGATGTAGTATAGTGAAGTGGCAAGTACCGGGGGATTGATCGTTCAACTCAAAGAATAGTGTTCGTTAGGATTGAAATTTATCTACTAGGTCTAGAGGTGAGGGATGATTCTTTTTGTATTTTTATATTTTATGAAAAGCAAGTAAAATCTCTGGTTTGAAGGAGTGGGCGGAATTAGTTGCTAATCAACTAACCTAAAAGCTACTAATTAAACTAATGTGCAGGAAAGTAAACTAGGGTTCTACAAGGGAAGTGAAGCAAGTCTACCTATGATATGTTACTCCTTGCTAGCTATCCAATTCTACCTATTGAATTGTCACACCTTGTTTTAATTGACGGGTTGTATTCCTTAATACCAATCGTGGGGGTGTGTACGATCTTCCCCAACTCTATAAGCTCCTACTTCACTCCTATGTCGAGCCGGCTAAGAAGCTCCTAACATAGGATCACTAGAATTCGCTTATGCATTAAATACAACCATAAAAACCTTAGTACGCATTGGTTCATGTTTCTTAAGACGTTCAAGCAAGTTACCGTATAGGAGGTTAGCCAGTTTTCTTAAGCCTAACATCGATATCACCCAATCAAACAAGAGACAATAGGAAACAAGAATTATAAGCTAAACCAATTAGATCTATTGAAGTGTCACACCTTTATTGATGACGATAGACACATACATCAACAAGGAATCAATAAGATCTAATTAGTTATACACAAGTTTCACACAATCATAGGTAAACACTAGGTGATTTAGTAAAACATAATCAATGAAGAACAAGCAACAATAATAATGGAAGACATAATTAAGATAGAATCAACACACCATTACAAGATGTTTATGGAGTGATTAAGACCTTCTAAGTTGCTGGAAAAACACCTACCTAAACCCTAGAATCGGACTTAGGGTTTAGGGCTTACAAATAATGAAGTTATAAGGTTGTATTTATAAGCACTTTTCTGCCCGGCCCGTCTTGACGGCGTCAGACTAACCTTGACGGCGTCAAGACCAACTTTTCTTCACCAAATTGTAGATCTTTTCGTCCTCTTCGCGTGGCCTTTTGAATCACCCAAATCCGAGTTCGTATGAAGATTTTATGGCCAAAACAGTGACAGCTACTCCGCGCGTAAGTTGTGATTGTCTTGATCAGCATGTGACGGTTTTACTAGGGTTTCTTCTTGTGCAAGTTGTCATTCTGACGTCGTCACTCAATGGCTTCTGACGTCGTCAGGTTGAGTCCTGACGCCGTCACTTCGCCGCGGTTAGGGTTTCTTGATGGCCTTCTTGACGCCGTCCCCCTTTAATCTTCCAAAATCCTCTCTGGCTTATCAAGGATTGACGGCGTCACACTGGGGCTTGATGCCGTCACAGGTACTATTCCAGCAGATTTAGAGACTTTGTCATTTTCTTCACTTTTATGCTCCAAAAACGTCCAAAATGCTTCCTTTTCCAAATTTCATCTCCAAAGTACCTAAAATGACAAAAGGAACGATTTAGGGCAATATTTGATCAAATAAATACGATTTAGGTTTTAAATGACCCCCTAAAAGCGGTATACTTTTCGCTTCATCAGCAGCAGAAAAATAATTAGGGTGTTACGGTGAGGATCGAGTTAAATTTTCAGAAAACGGCCCAGAATAGGCGTTTTGAAAGTTATATGTCATTCAAAATAATAGTTTTGGTATAAATGTGAAATATTTGAAAATCAGATAAGTGTGGTAATTTGGAAAGAATGACATATTTGATTTTACACCATTTTATTTATCAGAGTATAAGATGCCCGCTCCGTATCTTGTCCTGCTCCGTTAATTACCTGAGATAAACATGCTTAAAACGTCAACACAATGGTTGGTGAGTTCGTGGAGTTTAATAGAAAATAACTTTCTTTCAATAAATTCAAGAGGTGTACAATGATAGTTGAAATAAATACTATTATTTCCTGAAGTAAATAGTAAGTTACGTGAGTAAAAATCCACAAGTAATTCGTATATGAACTCAGGTGATCATAAGTTTCAAGTTTTAAATGAAAACGAGCTACGTTGTTATACGCTCGAAATGAAATGATGCGTCAACTTTTAAAAGTAACGATATACCAATTCATTTGGGCTGTCTTTATTATAAGTCACAATTAAGTCACATATGATAACAATTAAGTTTCAAGTACAGGGTTCATGATTCTAAAACATAGTGAATACCTTAATCTAGTGTCTGAACTCTATCAGTGTGGAGTGGTGTTTACTAAATACAGCTGTATCCTAATATATATGAAACATTCATATATTCATAAAGTTATATTGCCCTAAGCCTCATGACACGCAAAATGTTAATAGAGTACCGTAAAACGGAGGTGTTCATCAAATTAATGATGAAGGTTTTGCCCTCATGTAATAGGTGATTTGCCAATTCCTATTTTTCTCAAATATAGTGGATCGCGACTAAATACGACTAACCATGTAGGCATTCCGTCCAAGTATTTAGTGGGATAGGTTGTCAGCCTCTAACAGGTTTCGACGCTTTTCACTATATTCGCGCTCACCGCAGTGATTAATGGCTCATGATCGAGGGACTTTATGGCAATAAAATAAACTTAGGCAATAAAGGTTTCAGGGTTCATGAAATATGCGTATTTTATTCTTGGCAATTATTTCTATTGAAATACAGAAATATCATAGTGAAGTTAACTGTACATTCAGTTGTTATATGAATGCATATAATGAGTCTCAGTATCATATTACAACAAGTAGCTTGTTATCTTTCAAACACAGTGTTTCAGCTAGCCAGCAATTTGCAAGTATAACGAGTATATATTCTTTCCAAATGGTGATTCAAAACATGTAAAGCATAGTTGATGATTTTGAGTAAATCATGAGATTTTTCAAAGTATGAAAGTAAACTTAAAACAGTTAAAGCATGTATCTCCCCCAAAAGAGTTATGAAAACAATATTAAAAGTAGGGGCCACGACTCACCTGGAGTGTATCTGACAAGATAGAATTATAAGATTTATGGAAACTATCACGGAAACGTCTTCGATACGAAACCTGAATACGAGGGAAGTCAAAGATTCTGACTTACTACTAACAGTGAGTGTGAAAGTGAGAAATCGTATAACGATTTGATGATATGAGTGTGATATGCTTAAAATGCTTCAAGTTAAAAAAATAATATACATATGCTATTATCTTGATTCTTATTTTAATCGACCCAAAATATTACTTCCTCAAAATATGCTGAAATGATATGCAAAGTGAAATCGTTAAATTTCTAGTAACGAAACTTGAATAATACATAACTAAAATGTAAAATGCATATGAAATGAGGGGTGAAAAATAGAAAATAAAATAAGAATTTCAAGTGGAAATAGTTGGTCCTTGTCCTTTTTAGATTTTACTCTTTTTACCCTAACTGTGCTTGCGTTACGTCGTTAGTCCTTCGTTAAGTTCCAAAGTCCATAATAGTCCAAGATTTGTCCATATGTCCATATAAGGCTTAGAGTTCAATGATATGTCGATTTAGGTCCTCTATAAACTGTTTTCACAGCTTCAGTCCATAAGTTTCACAGTTTGGCAGTTTCAGTCCCTCCAGTTAGATCGCGTTACATTTTTAGTCCAAAATGTCAAAATGGTGGGGGCAATGTGGGCGAGTTTTTATAAGTTATATTTAAGATAAATGATGCTTATTTTAACAGCTTATTCAGCTAGTAGCTTATTTTTACACATTGGGCCCTTAACGAGCTACATAGCTAAGCCCACTAGTTGTTTTAGTTATTTTTCAAATATGGTTTATACGTTTCACTTGGGCTGTTTTAAAGGGTCGTAACTCCATTATTTTTACAATATGTTTAAACGAAAAGTGTAGCTTGTTGGGAGGTCTACTGAGTTGTATAAAAATAACGTGTAGTGGTTAGATTGAATGTCGAGTTATGTGGTCATTTACTAAGCGGCTCGGCTGTTTTATGTATACAAAGACTTAAAATGATTCTAAGTGTTTTCAAGTTTTAGTTATACGTGAGAGTTGAGTAGCATGCAATGCAAATATTTAAACGTGAGATTGGTGTTAGGTGATTGTTAAGATTCCACAAGAGAGTGTTCGACATTTTACATGGTTCACAATAAGTTTCTGCGTGCAGTGTGCTCAAAATAGAGATGTGTTATACGTTCGAGTGGGAAACGAAGAATAATGCATGGCGTGTAATATTATTAACGTGCACTAGTGTGATCTTATGTGTTCTAGCCATGTGTTGAACGTCACATGAAGTTGTTTCTTAGCTATATTAACGTGTCAATGAATGAAATAAAATATAATACGTTCTAAGGACGAAGCCATATGATGCATGCGATTAGACTAGTAGCGATGTATATGTTCGAAAGAAATATGCATGTGTGAAGTGTACGTGAGACATGGAAGTAAAGAAGTTATTAGACACTTACTACACCTCTAAGGGTGGTGAAGAGACTGTGGGAGTCGAGGAATGAAGGCAATCCACATAGACGAGCTAGGACACGTTTTTACGTGTTGGATTTCTTACTCGTATTGCTTCCCCAAGAAGAGACAAACGTTTCTGGGTCTTAGGATTATTAGTGTGAGTGAGATTAGTGGAAAATGAGCAATGTAGGCTGCTAGAAGAAAGTGAGATATATAGAAGTAGGCTACGTATGTTTTGACTATATTACCCTCAATGCTCAATCATTGAAGGCCACTGTTCGTGACCAGTGTTTTAAAGTACTTAAAGGACACGTTTCTGGCAAGGAGAGATCCTTGAAAGATATTGAGAGGTGGGTATGACTTATCTTTTGTGTTGGGAATACTTATGCTTCGGTTTGTATTTTAAAGTGGGTGTCAATTGAATTTATCGAGCCACACTTTCTTCTGTAGTCCTAACTCCCTTATAAACATCTCATAATGCCAACCTGGCCATTAGAAAGCTATAGGGAAAGGTATGATTTGAAATGACTGTGTTTTGTGATTTTTGGTTATGCGACTCGGGTAAAATGGGACAAATAAAATGACTTTGGATACCATGGAAATGCTCGACATCTAGGTCCAAGGTTTGGCTCACATAGAGTTTAGTGGGTGATGATTAAGGTGAGGTAAAAATATTCGAGGGTTGTGTTTTGTAATCGGGATAACAAGGGCTGTTTTGGAGGAGGTGTGGGGTGTCGAATTTGCATAAAATAGCAAAAAGGGAAAACTGGTTTGGGGTTGGGCTTGGAACAGTGGGCTGCGTGTTGGTGATTGGGCTGGAATTATGACTTGGCCCGTTTGGTTGGTAGTAGTGAAAAGAAGAAAAATTTAGTTAGGGTAAATTAAGTGTAATTAGTGAAAATTAAATAGTAATTAGTGAGATTTGTAACTAGTGTATATTGTGATTTGTGAAATACTAATTCTTGTGAACTAGTTACGTTTCATAATACATGTCGTGATCTAGTGTTGACATTTGGTAATTGTTGTGTGACGTGGTAGGAATAATATAATAAGTAAATAAAAATTTAAATTTCCCCGTAAAAATGGGTTTTATTAGACGGTAATACCGGATTATTATTAATCAATGAGATTCATTACAATGGATTTTCGTGGGATCCTACAGTATCCACCCCTCAATTTTGAACTTCGTCCCGAAGTTCAGTCCGTGATAGGTGTTGAAAAATGTGGTGTTCAGGAATGAGAGTTTATGGAAGAATGTTGTCGAGCGATTTTTATTTGAATATCAAAGAGACGAGATCCAACTAGATTTATTCATACTTGACGAAATAAATTTGAATGTTTGGTCAACAAATGAATTCATAGGCTACGAATAGTGAAAATAACGGTTGAGATTAGGAAGTATTTAACACTTAATGTTCAGTGTTCTAGTGATCGAGAATAGTGGATTTTTAATGGTAGTGATTTGTAACTTAATGGTCGTGAATAGTAAAATAACGGCTAGTTTTTCCCTATTAATACCCTATTTACTTTTCCCCTTTTTCCTCCCCACTTCACCTTTTTCACTTCATCTCTCCCAAAACAAAAAAATGCCGCCGTTCGCCATTATGTTTGCAACCATGTTCATCGCCTTCGCCGCCGCTTGTTTAGCTCTCCTCCCCGGCGAAGATTCCGGCCACCTGATCGGATATTTGTTGGTTATCGTACCCCTCACAATCTTAGCCGTTGTTGTGGATAAATTTTGGGGGTAATAGCTTTTAAACTAGTGTCGATTGTAATGGTTCTTTGTTGTGTTTCTATGTAACCTTTATTAAGTGTGGAATAAAACTCGTTTACCTTTATGTTTACGAATTAGTTTCGTTGTGGCTTTTAATATTTTGTTTGCATTTACGACGCAGAATAATCAAGGTGATTCATCCTGTGGTGGCTCTTGCTATCGCTGGGTTGGTGGTGGTTTTTGTTGCTATGGTGGGCCAACCTATTGAAGATTCTATGCCTTATATTGTGTTCATTGTATTATTAGCACTTCCGATGTTAATCATCTCGCTATGTATTAATTTTCGTGGTTTTTAACGAAATTTATGTTATTTGTGTTTGCCACATATTGTTGTGAATTCTTGTAGTTTCTAACTTCGAACCTTTCTCGACTTCTTATAATAAAGTAATAGGTAATAAGTGTAGATCTTACTGGGGCTTGCCAAAAGTGATGTTCATGAATCGTTTATTTTATCTCAAAATATTACTTTGGAATGAAAATTGTTATTAAAGGCTTTGAAAAGATAAATGTTCCATTTATAACATGATTCTTCCTAAATTATACATAGGTAGCTAGGCTATGTATAATTGACGACCAAATGATGTAATGCTTGGTTCAGTCATTATGATATTTTATGTTTCTTCAAGGTATTTTTTGTGGTTCAATTATAATGGTTCCGTCACGAAGTTGGACACCCTTTGATTATTTCTAAAAGAATTAGAAATTTTTTGTTCATATTCCTAGGATAAGTCAGGAATTTCTAAAGTGATGCTAGGATATCTTTTGTATAAACTTAGGTTTTGGATGAAAGTTTCTTACAATGTGGTATTAGTTTACTGTTTGATCAGATATGGTGTTTAGTCAAATTCTTAGGGTGATATCAAGGTATTGTTACATATCAACTATGAATAGGAAGAGTGGAATAGAAATGGAAATAGACGTAGATTATAATTATCATGGAAATATTACAAGGTAAAGTTTTCACACGGTAGAACGATAGTTGTTGCACTTAGGTTACATCCATCAAACCTAAGGCAAAGTACATAAGGAAATACAACTTAGGAAATCCTAAACTAGGGTTTTTATTTTTATTACAGCAGGAATTTATTCTTCTGCTTAAACATAGGTGTCATTTCTCGACACTATTGGGGTCTTTTAACGAGTCTTCATTTTCTTGCATCAATCTTGGCCTTCCAGTTGACATTGTAGTTTGGGCAATGACTCTTGTAATGCCCTATTCCACCACATCCATGGCATTTTATGGACGAGGGTTGCTCATTTCCTTCCATGGCTTTGCAATCTCTTGTCTTGTGGCCTGTTTTCCGGCATCTCCCGCACTTAGCAATGCAATGTCCGGTGTGATGCATCTTACATCTTTGGCACAGAGGCTGCTTCCCATGGTAGTTGTTCTTAATAGTAAGGGTTGTTATGTTGTTCTCTCCAACTTCTTGTCTGGACCTTTGTTGACGATGGTAGTCGATGCGATCTTGTAGGTGATTACGGGTACATGTGTTGTTGTGAAATTCGCACTCGTTGAGGATAAAGGTTCTTTTCTCCTCGAGATTTCGCTTTTGGTTATTTTTCTTAAGTGCAAAATCTTGCCTAATCCTTTGGGCACATGTGCGGATAGGTTTAGTTATCTTTCTTGAATCTTTTAGGCGAACTGGCCTACGTCCCATGAAACTTTCATGGTTGTCTCTACAAGGTTTAGTCATCCCTCTTTCTTTCCTGGCTATGTCGTTGTCTCTCGGATGAACTATTGTAGTCACTTCGTGTACCGCTGTAACGATATTGTTTTCAAATTCCCCAATGATTTAAGGAGTCATGGTTGTGGTAAGTGCTGAGGGGGTATGGGTGTTGCTCATGTTGGCCATCTTCAATGACTACAACAAGAAACACTGATTTAGTATTCACTTTATCATTAGAATAATTTCAAATAATAAAGTATTTGCATATCATTTCTAACAATGTGATCTCAATACAAAATCAAAACTAACTGAGGATCATAGAAATACGATGTGTCTGTGTGGCATCGTAAAATAATAATCATCTCTTGATATGGGATTGTTAAGGAATCAAACGGATTTTCCTACAAAAGCTGAAGTTCAACAACTTTCTCTTCATTTATCAAGTTCTCTTTTGAAAATTTGTTCTTGGAATTCTATGGTTTATTGTTTAGTCGTGGTATATTTGATGTACAATCACCGATAATGTCATAGTAAGTTTGAATACAATCATCACAGTTGACATAACTCTAATAACTTGCTTGATCGATTTTTGCAAAACAACCAACACAAGGTCTTTTATTAATGTCTCATTGATTCATGTGGGGTTATTTGTTTACCTAAAAGAGTAACAAATGGCGAGGTTTTGCATGGCTCTTTGTACTTATAGCACTATACTAGGGCTTGGTGGGAGGAGTTTGTTTACAACAGAACGATAAGATAGTAAAAGACTGTCATAGCTTAAAAGTCGATTACAATTTCTGAGAGTTACAGAATTATTGCGAAATACATGAAATACTAACCAAAACTATTTGGTTTATTGAGTACAACAACGATACTTAAGATCAGTTACGTCTCTGACGTAGACGTCTAACTTCTGCCTCAAGATCCAGTTGTGCAGCTTCCATGGCTGAGAAACGTTCCTGGCATGCATTCATCTGATTAGCTAACATGTTTTCCAAAGCTGCAATCTTTTGGCTCTGGGTTCTTGCTATATCTCTAGCCAACCATAATGCTCTTTCAATGTCTTCAATCCTAATGTGTGTTTGGGTATGACCTCTCCCCAAACAGCGGGTTCTGGCATCCAAGTTTCTAAGTTCCTGTTCGTAATTGTCCTTCATGTTACCAACATTCACTCCTAAACCAAACACTTCTCGTCTCTCAGCATCTGTCCTCTTGAATAGGGTGTCAATGTTACGATCATACCATTCGAATCGTAATGGGTGTAACTCTTTTAGCTGTTTAGAGTGAGCGTCTAGTATGCTGGTGTGTTGGTAAAGACGAGTCCATATGGAGTCACGGGTGTCTACATTGTAGTCAGGAGAATTGGGTGAGGATACATTGTTTGGGGCATCTGGCATGGAGAAATATGAGGTATTGGGTAGGGGAGAATTTAGGTTAACATTCTTCCAAGTCATTTCTTGTTGTGAACTCTGTCCATATTCAAATGTTGGTTGGCCACCAATCAAATCTTCATCTGAATAGGATTCAGTTGCTCTCCTAAGTTTCTGACGTGGAGGTGAGTGAGTAGGTGATGACGGAGGTGATTTCTGAGTGAGTTCTATGTCGGGCTGAGGTTGTGACATTTGTACATAAGGATCTTCAGTATTTGGTGTAATTTGGTATGTAGGTGATGCATGGGTAGTACGAGGGACAGTCTTGGTGATATCGTCTAGTTTGGAAGACATGGTACTGTAGCAATCGAAATAGTAATTATGAATATTCATACATTTAAGGTGTAACATTAAGTGTGAAATAATACGGTGTGTAATGTATGAAGAGTAAACATCAAGCATGTAAAGATTATTACAAAACAAATCTTAGTAGGTAATGTATTGAGCATGGCAGTCTGCAGACATGGAAGGCATAAGATGATAAGGTGTAAAATCATTTATTTTGAAAATATAGTTATAGTTCAATGTTTTAAAACATTTGATTCTCTATAACCTGTGGCTCTGATGCCAATCTGTAACACCCCCTAATTTTGGTTTGTGGCAGCGGAAAAATAATTAGGGTGTTACGGTGAGGATCGAGTTAAATTTTCAGAAAACGGCCCAGAATAGGCGTTTTGAAAGTTATATGTCATTCAAAATAATAGTTTTGGTATAAATGTGAAATATTTGAAAATCAGAAAAGTGTGGTAATTTGGAAAGAATGACATATTTGATTTTACACCATTTTATTTATCAGAGTATAAGATGCCCGCTCCGTATCTTGTCCTGCTCCGTTAATTACCTGAGATAAACATGCTTAAAACGTCAACACAATGGTTGGTGAGTTCGTGGAGTTTAATAGAAAATAACTTTCTTTCAATAAATTCAAGAGGTGTACAATGATAGTTGAAATAAATACTATTATTTCCTGAAGTAAATAGTAAGTTACGTTGAGTAAAAATCCACAAGTAATTCGTATATGAACTCAGGTGATCATAAGTTTCAAGTTTTAAATGAAAATGAGCTACGTTGTTATACGCTCGAAATGAAATGATGCGACAACTTTTAAAAGTAACGATATACCAATTCATTTGGGCTGTCTTTATTATAAGTCACAATTAAGTCACATATGATAACAATTAAGTTTCAAGTACAGGGTTCATGATTCTAACACATAGTGAATACCTTAATCTAGTGTCTGAAATCTATCAGTGTGGAGTGGTGTTTACTAAATACAGTTGTATCCTAATATATATGAAACATTCATACATTCATAAAGTTATATTGCCCTAAGCCTCATGACACGCAAAACGTTAACAGAGTACCGTAAAACGGAGGTGTTCATCAAATTAATGATGAAGGTTTTACCCTCATGTAATAGGTGATTTGCCAATTCCTATTTTTCTCAAATATAGTGGATCGCGACTAAATACGACTAACCATTTAGGCATTTCGTCTAAGTATTTAGTGGGATAGGTTGTCAGCCTCTAACAGGTTTTGACGCTGTTCACTATATTCGCGCTCACCGCAGTGATTAATGGCTCATGATCGAGGGACTTTATGGCAATAAAGTAAACTTAGGCAATAAAGGTTTCAGGGTTCATGAAATATGCGTATTTTATTCTTGGCAATTATTTTTATTGAAATACAGAAATATCATAGTGAAGTTAACTGTACATTCAGTTGTTATATGAATGCATATAATGAGTCTCAGTATCATATTACAACAAGTAGCTTGTTATCTTTCAAACACAGTGTTTCAGCTAGCCAGCAATTTGCAAGTATAACGAGTATATATTCTTTCCAAATGGTGATTCAAAACATGTAAAGCATAATTGATGATTTTGAGTAAATCATGAGATTTTTCAAAGTATGAAAGTAAACTTAAAACAGTTAAAGCATGTATCTCCCCCAAAAGAGTTATGAAAACAATATTAAAAGTAGGGGCCACGACTCACCTGGAGTGTATCTGACAAGATAGAATTATAAGATTTATGGAAACAATCACGGAAACGTCTTCGATACGAAACCTGAATACGAGGGAAGTCTAAGATTCTGACTTACTACTAACAATGAGTGTGAAAGTGAGAAATCGTATAACGATTTGATGATATGAGTGTGATATGCTTAAAATGCTTCAAGTTAAAAAAAGAATATACATATGCTATTATCTTGATTCTTATTTTAATCGACCCAAAATATTACTTCCTCAAAATATGCAGAAATGATATGCAAAGTGAAATCGTTAAATTTCTAGTAACGAAACTTGAATAATGCATAACTAAAATGTAAAATGCATATGAAATGAGGGGTGAGAAAAAGAAAATAAAATAAGAATTTCAAGTGGAAATAGTTGGTCCTTGTCCTTTTCAGATTTTACTCTTTTTACCCTAACTGTGCTTGCGTTACGTCGTTAGTCCTTCGTTAAGTTCGAAAGTCCATAATAGTCCAAGATTTGTCCATATGTCCATATAAGGCTTGGAGTTCAATGATATGTCGATTTAGGTCCTCTATAAACTGTTTTTACAGCTTCAGTCCATAAGTTTCACAGTTTGGCAGTTTCAGTCCCTCCAGTTAGATCGCGTTACATTTTTAGTCCAAAATGTCAAAATGGTGGGGGACAATGTGGGCGTGTTTTTATAAGTTATATTTAAGATAAATGATGGTTATTTTAACAGCTTATTCGGCTAGTAGCTTATTTTTATACATTGGGCCCTTAACGAGCTACATAGCTAAGCCCACTAGTTGTTTTAGTTATTTTTCAAATATGGTTTATACGTTTCACTTGGGCTGTTTTAAAGGGTCGTAACTCCATTATTTTTACAATATGTTTAAACGAAAAGTGTAGCTTGTTGGGAGGTCTACTGAGTCGTATAAAAATAACGTGTAGTGGTTAGATTGAATGTCGAGTTATGTGGTCATTTACTAAGCGGCTCGGCTGTTTTATGTATACAAAGACTTAAAATGATTCTAAGTGTTTTCAAGTTTTAGTTATACGTGAGAGTTGAGTAGCATGCAATGCAAATATTTAAACGTGAGAGTGGTGTTAGGTGATTGTTAAGATTCCACAAGAGAGTGTTCGACATTTTACATGGTTTACAATAAGTTTCTGCGTGCAGTGTGCTCAAAATAGAGATGTGTTATACGTTCGAGTGGGAAACGAAGAATAATGCATGGCGTGTAATATTATTAACGTGCACTAGTGTGATCTTATGTGTTCTAGCCATGTGTTGAACGTCACATGAAGTTGTTTCTTAGCTATATTAACGTGTCAATGAATGAAATAAAATATGATACGTTCTAAGGACGAAGCCATATGATGCATGCGATTAGACTAGTAGCGATGTATATGTTCGAAAGAAATATGCATGTGTGAAGTGTACGTGAGACATGGAAGTAAAGAAGTTATTAGATACTTACTACACCTCTAAGGGTGGTGAAGAGACTGTGGGAGTCGAGGAATGAAGGCAGTCCACATAGACGAGCTAGGACACGTTTTTACGTGTTGGATTTCTTACTCGTATTGCTTCCCCAAGAAGAGACAAACGTTTCTGGGTCTTAGGATTATTAGTGTGAGTGAGATTAGTGGAAAATGAGCAATGTAGGCTGCTAGAAGAAAGTGAGATATATAGAAGTAGGCTACGTATGTTTTGACTATATTACCCTCAAAGCTCAATCATTGAAGGCCACTGTTCGTGACCAGTGTTTTAAAGTACTTAAAGGACACGTTTCTGGCCAGGAGAGATCCTTGAAAGATATTGAGAGGTAGGTATGACTTATCTTTTGTGTTGGGAATACTTATGCTTCGGTTTGTATTTTAAAGTGGGTGTCAATTGAATTTATCGAGCCACACTTTCTTCTGCAGTCCTAACTCCCTTATAAACATCTCATAATGCCAACCTGGCCATTAGAAAGCTATAGGGAAAGGCATGATTTGAAATGACTGTGTTTTGTGATTTTTGGTTATGCGACTCGGGTAAAATGGGACAAATAAAATGACTTTGGATACCATGGAAATGCTCGACATCTAGGTCCAAGGTTTGGCTCACATAGAGTTTAGTGGGTGATGATTAAGGTGAGGTAAAAATATTCGAGGGTTGTGTTTTGTAATCGGGATAACAAGGGCTGTTTTGGAGGAGGTGTGGGGTGTCGAATTTGCATAAAATAGCAAAAAGGGAAAACTGGTTTGGGGTTGGGATTGGAACAGTAGGCTGCGTGTTGGTGATTGGGCTGGAATTATGACTTGGCCCGTTTGGTTGGTAGTAGTGAAAAGAAGAAAAATATAGTTAGGGTAAATTAAGTGTAATTAGTGAAATTTAAATAGTAATTAGTGAGATTTGTAACTAGTGTATATTGTGATTATTGAAATACTAATTCTTATGAACGTGTTACGTTTCATAATACATGTCGTGATCTAGTGTTGACATTTGGTAATTGTTGTGTGACGTGGTAGGAATAATATAATAAGTAAATAAAAATTTAAATTTTCCCGTAAAAATGGGTTTTATTAGACGGTAATACCGGATTATTATTAATCAATGAGATTCATTACAACGGATTTTCGTAGGATCCTACAGGAAGGAGCAAGGTTTGACAAGAGGAAGGTGAGATGCTACAAATGCTCACAACCAGGTCACTTTGCTAGAGAATGCACAGATAAGAAGGTGGATGACAAAACAAGGTATTCTGCTTTCAAGATTCAAGAATTGGAGTCAGAAGAACCCAAAGCCTTGCTGTCTATGGATTCCATGCTGGATTGGGAACAACATGAGGTAGCTGATGCACTAAGAGGAACTGCAAAGGTCTATGGGATGATTGCTGGATTTGGTGCTGAGGCACAAGTGGCTGGGGAATTTGGTTTGATGGGCTACCCATCTCAGGTACAAAATTGTCCCTTTGGTTGTGAAATTAAATATGCTGAACTGAAAAAGGAATTTGATGATATAGATAGTCAGTATAAAGATTATTATATACAAGTTCAAGCCTATAAAAACTCACTGAAAACATTAGAGAAACAAAAGGCTTGGTATCAAACCCAACAGTTAGCATATGAGGAAAAGATAAGGGTTTTGGAGAGGGACTTAGAGAACACCACTAACTTGCTTAAATATTCTGAGTCTGAAAATGCTAGGGTGTCTTTAGAAAAACAGGACTTACAAACCAAATTAGATAAAGAAGTGGCCAGGTGTAATACTTGGCAACAGCAATCTAAAAACCTAGCTAAATTAAACAATAGTACTCAGTCTATCAGGTGTAAAATAGGTTTAGGGTATGGAGATTACATAGGGCCAGATCAAGTTTATGACCCTAATGAGCTAAGTACTTTTGACCCTGAACCTGTAAACTATCAAAAACCTGTAAAGTTTGTAAAAGAAGGAGGAATGAATGCTGTTCCTCCACCAATAACTGGAACATTTAAGCCTACCTCTCCCCATAGTGACTTTGATGATTCACAAATGACTTATGGCAAGAAGGAAAATGATTTGCCTGATCTTGATTGTGACTCTAATGATTTTGTCTCTTGTTCTAACAGTGACAAATCTTCAGAAATCAAGACCAATGACTATGCCACATGTGATTCAAGTGACAAGTCTACCTCAACCAAGTCAGAAGATTTCTCCTCAGAAGTAGCTGATGATGAATCTCATTCAAAGACAGCTGCATTTGAAGATATTTCTTTTGATTATGTTAAAAACAATGATGTTTCTAGTTTTGGTTCTGTTTCAAACAATGATGTTTCTGGTTTTAATTCTGTTAAGAATAATTTTGTTTCATCTTGTGGTTGTGATAATTCTGGTTTCAATAAGAATAGTTATGCTAAGAATAAGTCTTCTAGGAAGAAATCTTGTTTTGTGTATGGTAGTTATGCTCATCTTATCAAAGACTGTGATTTTTATGAGAAAAAGATGGGTATGTATGCTGGTCAAACAAGGCCTATGTGGAACAATGTTAATGATACACCCCCATATGTTCCACAAGCAGCAATAATGAACTCTTGTAGAGCTTCTTTTCCTGCTGGTAGACCAGTTCCTGCAGGTAAGCCTGTTGCTGCTGGTAAGCCTGTTGCTGATGGTAAGCCAGTTTCTGCTGGTAAGCCTGTTGCTACTGGTAAGCCAGTTCCTGCAGGTAAGTCTGTTCCTGCTGGTAAGCCAGTTCCATCTGGTAATACCAATTCTGCTGGTTGGAGGAGGAATGATGCTAGACCTTTCTACAGACCTAAAAGCACTTATTTTCAGAATGATCTTAGGCCTGTTTGTTTTGACACCATGCAAATGGGGGGGGGGGGGGGGCAAGATGGGAAACTGCTGTTAAGTCCTCAGCAGGTTGTTCTTGGAGAAACAATGACCACTATATGAGAATGGGGTCCAAGAACAATGGTGGATCTCATCAATCTCCATGGTTTAATTATTATTGATCCACTAGGCAGGCCCAAGTCAGTGATGGCTTGGGTCTCCCATGTAACTAATGTTGTTGTATGTATTCTTTTGTTGTAGGATAATCCTCATAGAAGTAAAGATGTAGGTATTGTTGACAGTGGATGTTCCAGAAGTATGACTAGTAACCTAGAGAGACTGCATGACTTTATACCCATTAATGGAGGGACTATGACATTTGGAGGAGGAGATGGCAAGATAACAGGGAAGGGAACCATTAAGACATCCAAGCTGGATTTTGAGAATGTTTTCTATGTGAAGGAACTCCAGAACTTCAACTTGTTCTCTGTCTCACAAATATGTGATAAGAAGAACAGTGTTCTCTTCACTGAGACTGACTGTCTTGTGTTGTCCAAAGACTTCAAGTTGCCTGATGATAGTCAGGTTGTACTTAAAGTCCCAAGAACACACAACCTTTACAGTTTTAATCTGAATGATGTCCAGCCTGAGGGTGATTTGGCTTGCTTGGTGGCAAAAGCATCTGTGGATGAATCCAACAAATGGCATAGGAGGATGGCACATGTGAACTTTAAGACCATCAACAAGCTGGCAAAGAATGGATTGGTACAAGGGCTCCCTCTCAAGACCTTCACTAATGAACACAATTGTGTTGCCTGCAACAAAGGTAAGCAACACAAAGCTTCATACAAGGCCATCACAGCTGTGAGCACCATCACTGAGCCTCTTCAGTTACTTCATATGGATCTTTTTGGTCCTACTTCCATCAGAAGTATAGACCATAAGTACTACTGCCTGGTGATTACAGATGACTTTAGCAGGTTTTCTTGGACTTTCTTTTTAGGTACTAAAGATGAAACCTATCCTGTGATTAGGAACTTTATTGCCTTAATTGAAAACCAGCTAAATAAAAAGTTTAAGAGTATAAGGTGTGACAATGGGGCAGAGTTTAAAAATTCTAACCTAATTGAACTCTGTGGGCATAAGGGGATTAAAAGGGACTATAGTAATGCCAGAACCCCACAACAAAATGGGGTTGCTGAAAGGAAAAATAGAACCCTTATAGAAGCAGCTAGATCAATGCTGGCTGACTCTAAGTTGCCAACCATGTTTTGGACTGAAGCAGTTTGCACTGCTTGTTATGTTCTGAATAGGGTTTCGATCACTAGTCCTCATAAAAAACACCTTATGAGCTTTTGTCTGGGAATGTTCCTAACATTAGTTATCTTAAACCTTTTGGATGTCATGTAACTATATTGAACACAAGTGATCACCTAGGTAAATTTGAAGGGAAGGCAGATGAGGGGTTTATTGTTGGTTATTCTGCTCATAGTAAGGCCTATAGGGTATATAATTTATCTGATAAGAGGATAGAAGAGACACTCAATTTAAGATATCTTGAGGATAAACCTAATTTACAGGGTGCAGGTCATGAGTGGTATTTTGACCTTGATTATCTGACTGATACTTTAGGTTATTCTAGATTCAAAGCTAATCAATCTGTAGGTACACATGATTATGAAACTAACAATGCAGGTACCTCAGATGATGATTCAGATTCAGAGTGTGATGAACAACCCATTGTTGTTCCTTCTTTTCCCTCTAACCACTTTTCAGGTTCTGAGCTCAAAGATTCTTCTGAAATGGCTGAAGGAGATTCAAGTTTTGCAGAAGATCTTGCTAGGCTTCAAAGACAAGAACATAATGCCAAGGAAGCTGCTGAAAAGTTTGGTTTTGAATTCACGCAAGAAACAGAGGAGATCTTAAGAAAAGCTTATGATGAAGCCCACAGGAATCTGGATTCTGCTGGTGGTGTTCTGGTTCCTGCTGCTACTACCAATTCTGCTGATAGTTCTTCTGTTCCTGCTGGTGTCACCATTCCTGCTGGTCCTTTGTCCACTCCTTCGACTGATACATTGGGTTTCATTGAACCTCCCACAAGATACCCAAGTCCATCTGACCTTGGGAATTCACTCTCTTCAGGATCTAAGCTGGAAGATCCTCATCATCAATCAAGAACAGGCATCTTCACTTACTCCTCGTATGATGATGAATTCAATCCCTCTATTACTAATCAAGCCTCAACCTTTGATGTCAATCCCACTGCTACCAAGAGGATAAACACTGTTCATCCTCAGTCTTTGATTCTTGGAGATCCCAATTCAACTGTTCAGACAAGAAGCAAATTGAAACAACCTGGTTTTGGGGAATCTGCATTTGTTAGTTATATTCAAGATCAGCTAAGGAATAATCACACAGACTATCTACATTGTCTCTATGCTTGTTTTCTGTCTCAAATTGAACCAAGCAGTGTAGCACAAGCCCTTGAAGATTCTGATTGGGTTGAAGCTATGCAAGAGGAAATGCAACAGTTCTACAATCAGAAAGTCTGGAAGTTAGTACCTTTGCCTGAAGGAAAGTATGCTATTGGGACAAAATGGATTCTCAAAACCAAAAGGGATGCTCGGGGTATTGTGGTTAGAAATAAAGCTAGATTGGTAGATCAAGGTCATAGGCAGGAAGAAGGTATTGACTATGATGAGGTGTTTGCTCCTGTGGCAAGAGTTGAAGCTATTAGATTATTTTTAGCTTTTGCCTCATACATGGGATTCATTGTCTATCAGATGGATGTGAAGAGTGCATTTCTCTATGGTGAAATTGAAGAGGAAGTGTATGTGACACAACCTAAGGGTTTTGTGGACCCACAGAATCCTGATTTGGTTTACAAGGTGGTGAAAGCACTCTATGGACTTCATCAAGCACCCAGGGCATGGTATGCTAGGTTGTCTACTTTTCTGCTGAAGCATGATTACAGAAGATGAGCAATTGACAAGACTCTCTTCATCAAGAAGAATTCAAAAGATATCATCCTTGTTCAGGTTTATGTGGATGACATCATTTTTGGTTCCACAAAGGAAGCTTGGTGTAGGGAGTTTGAGGTGCTAATGAAGGGAGAATTTGAGATGAGTGCTATGGGAGAGCTTACCTTTTTCTTGGGTTTACAGGTCAAGCAAAAGCCTGATGGCATCTTTATCAGCCAGGACAAGTATGTGCAAGACATACTTAAGAAGTTTGATTTGAAAAGTGTGAGGACTGCAACTACACCATATGAAGCTCCAAAGCCTAAGTCCAATAATGAGCCTGATGCTGCTGTTAATGTTCACTTATACAGATCCATGATAGGTTCACTAATGTATTTGACAGCTTCTAGGTCGGATATCATGTTTGCAGTCAGTGCTTGTTCTAGACATCAAGTTACACCATTAACTTCACACTTGAATGCAGTCAAGAAAATCTTCAAATATCTAAAAGGACAACCTAATTTGGGTCTTTGGTACCCAAGAGATTCTCCTTTTGTGTTGGAAGCTTACAGTGACAGTGATTATGCTGGTGCTAACTTTGATAGAAAATCTACTACTGGGGGATGTCAGTTTCTGGGAAGGAGGTTGATATCTTGGCAATGCAAGAAGCAGACTATTGTGGCTAAATCTTCTACTGAGGCAGAATATGTTGCTGCTGCTAGTTGCTGTGGTCAGGTACTTTGGATTCAAAATCAGTTATTAGACTATGGGTTTAATTTTATGAACACCAAAATCTTTACACTACTAGAAAAAAAGCCTTTAATGACGCGCATTGCGTGTCATAAAGGGGGTCAGATGACACGCTTTTTGGTGTCATTAATCGACCCGTCATAAAGCTTTATGACACGCATTTCGCGCGTCATGAATTTATGACACGCTTTTATGACACCCTTTTACGACACCTTTTTTGCGTGTCATGGTTCAAATTTAAAAAAAAAAAAAATTTTTTTTTATAAAATTACTAATATCCACACATTAAATAACAGTTGATCTCATAATACAAATAAATACACAAATAGCAAAAGAGCGAATTTCATATATATCAAAACAATGTGTTTCATACAACCACAAGTTAGTAACAGGTAACCTAGTTGTAATTAGGATAACCTAACCAAACTATGCACCATTATAAGTATTTGATCACCGACTTCATTATACATATCCTGATTCCGATGCCATGTCCATAAAGCATGTGTCTCATTCTTCACCTCAAGTATCCCATTCCCGAAGCTACTTTCTCTATATGCACTGTATTCAGGCTGCCGATCCCAGTCCTGCATTTGAAGCGAAGATCAGCATGATCAGGCCCCTTAAGCTGCCCCCGCTGTCCAATTCAAAACACCAGCAGGTCTCTTAGCAGGCGAGCATATGCTTATTATTTAATCCTTTTCAAGATGGATAATACGAAAATTATTTTTCTTTTTTGGCTAAAACACGTCTATTATAAATCAACACATATAACACTGTCAAAGTAGGCTGTTTTACTGTAAGACTGAAATTTAACAATATTTATTTTATACAAGTATGAAAATTACCTCAATAATAGTCCTACTAGTTTCAGCAGGTCTAAGTATGGCGTCCCCATTCTCATCAGATTCTTCGCTATCCGAAATGTCTTCAGACGGATGATATAGCCGAGGCTTTGGCTGTAGCACAGGACCTAATAACTCCCCTGCAGAAGCTCTAATCCTGTTCTTCGTCAACCTATTCTTTCTTGTAATAGTGTTCCGACAATCAAACCAGTATAGAAGAAATTTTCAGTAAAACATCTCCAAAAGCCCAAGCTTTTCTCCCTCTCATACAATTAGGTTACCTGTTAAAATAATAATACCAGTTCTATGCTTATTTCATGTTTCCATTCGTATGTGTTTTCACAGCATGAAGAAAAGAAGACGACACACTCTTTATACTACCCCTCCCCTTATTTACTATCACAACAACAAACCGAGATGAGACATCGTTTTGAACCCGAGACAAAAACAAGCGATCAACCCCCACTTATTCTAAGTGATTTTTAACACACCCTATTTGTGACTGAACCACTCCTTTGTTGCACCACATTGGCTGCAACTCAAACCATACACTCTTTTCTAAACGAAAACTCAACAAAACAAACTCTTTATATCTTCTAATGACCACTAAACATGACTAAGCTCAAAACCGAACACCGTAACTGTAATATGTCTACATATTCCTTTTTCTTCTCTTTTGTCATAACAATGACACAAAATGAGACTTAACAATCAGTAAAAAAAATTATATGCAATACACAAAATCAACACATGCACTTGAGACTTAATGAACCGAATACAACAAGGATTCGGATGATGATTCGGACCAAACTAAAAGAGTAAATCCACAGCCTTATAAATAAGCTAATACCGAAATCACAACAAAACTAACTCGACTGGAACAAATCAAACGGACCCAACAGTCGCGACTCCAGCCAAATCCTAACAACATTATATTTAGGCCGAGATCAAACCAACATTTCCACATACAAACCTATGACCAAAATGGGTCACAAACCAAAATCCTAGTCGACCCAAGACCAAAAGAAGTCAAACAATAACAATGACTCAAAAAAATCAATAACAAGAACACACACACTGCTTAAATCAAAATCCGAAATCCAAACATTAACAATGACATCAAAAATTAATAATAAACAAACATCCTATTTTATTATTAATTTAAACAAAAAGATTATCAAAGTAGTTTAGGTTTCGACATACCAAGAAAATAACTAGAGCGAGGAAGGATGAGAGATGGTGGCGCGGCTCGGTGGTGGTTCTCGAACCAAACGAGAGCCAAAGACCATGATTTAAACCCCAAATGACACCACAACCATGGACCTTCAATAAAAATGGATGATGGTGGCAACTCGTGATTGTGTGGTGGCCGTGAAATGAGGCGGTGGAGAGGCGGTTATCAAGAGAGAAGGAGGAGAGTGGGTGAGGCTGTGTAGTGAGGGAGATAGATCTTAAGATAAGATCTGATCTTTTATTAAAATGGGAAAGAGAGGCAGTGGATGGTTTTCATTAAAAAAAATAAGGATTTGAAAATTTTCAAGCTTTTGTGATTTTGTGAGAGGGAAACAAATAAAAGGGGATTTGAAACTTTTCAAGCTTTTGTGGTCCGTGTTTTTAAAAAAATTTGAGATATGATGTGAATTTTATGACACACAAAAATGACTGTCGTCTAGCCTTTAGATTTTACAATTTATGACAGTTTTTTTATGACTTACAGTTTTGCGTGTCATTATATTGTGTGTGTCATAAAAAGCATGTCATTAAAGGCTCTTTTTCTAGTAGTGTTATTGACAACCAAAGCACCATTTGCATTGTTAAGAACCCAGTGTTTCACCAAAGAACTAAGCACATAGAAATTAGGCACCATTTTATCAGAGATGCTAATGAGAAGCATCTTATCCAAGTGCTTAAAATTCACACTGATGACAATGTGGCTGATTTGTTAACAAAAGCTTTTGATGGGCCAAGATTCAACTATTTGGTGGTTCATATTGGAATGCTCAATCCTTAAGTGCTGAGATTGAGGGGAGGTATAAGCCTAAGGGGAGGCTTATTGTTGTACATTTTTCATCTTTTTCATTTTCTTTCTTTCTTTTCTTTATGTTTCTTTTATTTTGTTTCTTTATTAGTTAAAAAAAAAATTGTATATTGTCTACTAACTTGTATGTTTGAGTAACATCAGGTGCAGGTACAGTGTTGGTTTCTTACCACACAACAAATGGTAATCAACTCACCATGTCTCACAGACAAGAAAGAGTTGACTCACCATGAGGGTACGGCTCTGGTGTGATAATCAAATCCGTTGACAGGTTTAATAGTTTGCTCAAAACTATAGGGTTTTCAACTCACCCGTGTTTCGTTACTGAGAGTTGAAATGGTTCTCAATTCGCCATGGATCTTACCCTTTGGGGTTCCAAAGAATTGGCTAGCCCACAAGAATATGGCTTGTGGTAAAGGCAGTGGAAAACCATATTTGGTAATCAATTCACCAAGGTTATCTTAACCCAAAGAATTGGCTAGTCCAAAAGGGTACGGCTTTTGGTAAAGACAAATCAAATCTGTTTATAGTTGATGATTTACTAAAAAAATCATATGGTTAACAATGTACCATGGTGATTCGATAAAAATCAATATATGATTTTTCTCAAAGGATTACACAGGAAATATGTGTAAACCCGAGTCGTTTTCCCAACGAAGGATTGAATGGAATTTCGTGATCTCGATTTGTGAATACGTGTTTGAATAGTGGAAACAAAGGGATTTTGGGTTTTTAAGCTAGGATAAGTGAACATAAACTAAAAACGATCCAAAAGGCAAGAAAAACGATTATCTAAAGAACGCGTATCTAAAAACGTAAAGAAAACTGAAAACGTACATTTAAACCGGGAAAACCGAGCCTAAACGTCAAATCTAAGAAATACTAACTCTACGAGTACCAGAATAATTTTCCTAAGTCCTAAATGATAAAAGAAAATTTTACAAAAAAGAATTACATTTTACTGAATTACATTTTATTTAATATGAATTAAAAACTGATTTAAAAAGAAAAATTAATTAAAAATACCAAATGAATTTGGAAAAATATGAAAAATTACAGAAAAGTCTTAAGCACTATTCTAAGCATGGGAAAAATAAAAATGGATAAGTCAGCTTATTGTAATAAGCTAAAAATAAGCCACGAATGAATTAAGCTAAAAGGAGACAAACTGGTTAAATAATAAACATTACAAAACTAAACTGATAAAGACCCTAGGGCAGTCGGTAGACGTGTGGCGTGTGTGAGCAAGAGGTCCCAGGTTCGAACCTAGGCAACCACTTTTTGATCTTTATTTTTTTTTTCTTGGTTAAAACTGAATAAGAACTGAAAATTGGCAATATTTATAAAACAACAACTTATACAAACTTGAGATAAGCCCATAATAAGCTACATAAATCAGAACAGTAGGCTAATAGGAAGGAAAACAAGCAAAATGAAGTAAGCAATTGACTGATAAGCATAAAATTAAGCTAGATTAAAACTGAAAAAGCTGTTTTATGATAAGATCTAAACTAATTAAGCTAGGGAAAGCAATTTAAGCAACAAAATAATCTAGAAAGGAACTGAGATAAGCTAAAAAGCACTAAGGCCAAAGAACCTAAATGCTACTGATATGCAGGGCTGACTAGTCACTGAGGCAGTTTTGCAGATCAAAATAAGGCAACTAAATAAGCTATAGAATCCTTATAAAGCTCAGTACACTCTAGCTAGAACTATAAGCCACTAAAGAAAGCAAAAATCCGAACAGAAGCTTAAGCAATTAAGCAGAAAATAAGCTATGAAAAGGGCCAGTAGGGACAAATAGGCTGCAGGTTATGCAGGGCATCTATGGCCTACTGAGGTGGCTTATTGAGCTTAATAATAAGTTCTAAACAAGATCCAAATACCACAAAAGATTAACATCTATAAAGTTCATATAACAAAAAAGTTAAAAACAGAGAATCAAGAGCTTAATCATAAGCTTATATGGTACCTGGAACAGCATGCAGACTGCTGTGGTATGTTCTGCTGAGCAGACTTGGGATATTCACACCAAAGCTCTTCAATCCCTATAAGAATTCAACCCAACTATCCTACAACTACTTGAGCATTCTAATGTGAATCAGAAATGGCAAAAACATACTTAAGAGCAACTTGATTCAATCACAATCTAGTTCTAACAGGTTATGGCATAAGATTATAGCTATCTAACTAGATTCCATAAAAGCTTGCAAAACAGTCCAAATCACCTACAAACAACTTAAATAGATTAAATTAATGAAGATCAAAGTTTATCACTGAGCAAATGAACAGTAGAGGTCAGTTTTGACCCATTTAGAACCTTGTGCCAAACAGTCCTTTAGAGGGGCTGTTTGGAGTTTAAAACTACCTAGTTCTAATATGAGCTCAGAAACTTGAACACTAATGATCATCTAACGAAATCAAGCCTAAATGAACTACTTAAAAAGCAGGAGTAAGCACTAAATGAAAAAGCAATAAGCAGTTTGACTATTTTTGATTAATTTAGACTTTTCTTGACTTTTGTGAACTTTTGAATTTAAAACAGAAGAATCCTCTAATACACTTAAATGAGCTCTAATAAGCTCATAAGAGCTTATTTGAACAAGTAGTACAGCTTATAACATGAAAAACGATTAACATAATTTTGGAGGGAAATTGATTTAAACGATTAAACTTGGAATTTAATTTATAAAACACTGAAATTACAGCTTAATTAACTTATACAATTCAGAAATAACAAAACCCAGTTACAATTTTACATAAAACTTTAAATTCGATACTAAATTAACTACTCACGTAAACTAAAATCTACTATCTAACTACTACTCTTTTCTGAGTGAGAGGGGGGGCTTTTATACTCCAAAATGCTCTTGGGTAGTCTCTGAGCAAATCCCCATCGTTGGTTTGGCCTCAATTAATCCCAACCGTCCAATTGTAATTTTGGCGGGAAAACAGTTTTAGTGGATTTCCAGCTGGGAAAGTTTATCACGTGAAGCTGTACTTAGCTAGAAGCTATTGGAGGAGGGGGGAGGGTTGCGTGTGGCAGAGAAAAGGGAGACAATTTTGTCTGGGGAGGACATGGTGGGATGGATGTCTTGTACTCTTTTCTGGGGAAGGGGAAAAGCGGGAAGGGATAAACGTTGGGTTTTTAGCTAAAAGGAAATGGGATGGGTTATTGGTTGGATCAGGGTTTAGATAAAGGGTTAGGATTGGGGTTGGGTTAGTTGTGTTGGGCTAGGGTAAAAAGAGTTTAATTAGTTTAGGCTAGACTTAGAATTAGTTTTAAGTTTTAGGGACCAATCTTGCCAAGTCTGTAAACTCAGGGACCATTTGTGCCAATTCTGAAAAATATATCCAAGGGTCATTTTTGACATTTTGATATTCTTTGAGGGTTGGCTTTGACTTTTCTTGAGCATAAATGTGGTCCAAACTCGAAATTCCTTCCCCGGCCTCAGCTTTTCACAACTTTCCAATCTTGTGCTCGGTTTTTGTCCGTTTCTGCCCCGTTTTCAATCCTTTTGTACCTGAAACACATAAAACACAAACCAAGAATATTTGCAACAATATTAGATCTATTTGGGTGTTTTTGGTCATTATTGTGTCTTATATGGGCATAAAATGATGAGTATTTACACACGCATCAACCATGGTCTTACACACCTAAACATTGGCTACTTTAGTAGTGATGGCTATTGGTAAAGAGACATCAAATCCATTAATTTTCAATGATTCACCTCTCACAGGAGTTACCACACCTGGAAGTGATGAGAATAGTATGAAACTTAAAAGATTTGATGTACAATAAGTCATGGTTTGCTGTGAAGATCAAGTACATTGCCTTTCAGATGGTGACCAGATTAAGATGATGTGGTTTCCTGTTGCTGCTGTTACTTAGAAGTTGCTGCTGGAAACTTGTTCTTACATGGTGATTTCTTGTTGCTGCTGGTTCTCTTCAGTTGCAGCTGGTTGCTTATTGTTGCTGCTGAAGATAATGTTCAATCCTCATGTTCTGGAAGTCAAAGATCTATCTGGAAACTTGAAGTTAACCAAGTCAAATTCAAGTTTAGGGGAGGATTGTTAGGAATTATTTGAATAATAGTTTATTTCATTCCTGCTGTTAGTGTTAATGGTTCCTGCTGGCAGGTATGTAGTTCCTGCTGGTAGTGGTTCCTGCTGGTAGTACATTTTGTTTCTGCTATTAGTTGTCATTGCTGCGGGTAATACCGTATGTTTAGAAAGTTTGTTAGAGTTAATTTAGGAAGAGATAGTGTATATCTCTTTTACACGTTTTCTTAGTAATGCTGCATTAGGGTTTCTTGTAGTATAAAAGAAACATGCGGCTATGAGTTTTGTAATCGATTGAAAATATTATTAGTTAATAAAAGATCCATAGAGGATCAAAGTTTATTAGTTACTTCTTCTTCTTTATTAGTTTATATTAAGAGATTCTCTTGTAGCGTGCTTGTGATTACATAGGCATTCTACCGATCCACAAAGGCTCAAAGATCTATCAAGGAGGCACGATCCAACACTTCTCAGGGACTTTAAATCCATGAATCTACTCAGAAGATTGGGAAGAAGAGGAAAGCTGTGGGACAGGAGCCTGAACAATTCATAGCCGCCCTTCATTGCAACAGGATTCCTCCTCAAGGAGTCAAATTTGTTCATGTTGGGAATTAAATATTCAAGAAGTTTAATATCGGGTTCTATTCATAGAAATACTCTAAGTATGATTCTGTTGCTAGAGCATTTGGTTCCTGCTGGTAGTGTATTGATTCTGCTGCTAGTGTTAGTAATCCTGCTGCTAGCTTTAACATTCTGCTGCTGGTTGATGCTGCTACTAGTGTACTTGTTTCTGCTGCTAGCGATAACTCATTGATGCTGCCATAAACGTTCTGCTGCTGGATGGATAAGTATGAAAAGATATTATGTGTATTTAAGTCAACAATATACGGTAGATAATATCTTACCCCATGTGATCAGTCATAATGTTATATTCACAGAACAAGTTGTAAACATAGATACAAGATGTATCTTATTGACTGACACACTCAAGATAACATATCAAGTAGTTTATCAAGACTTTAAGCAATATTGTAAAGATCTTCTTAGACTATAAAAGAAGATCTTAGACTAGTGATATGTCCAAGTGTTTTAAAACTTATAGTGAAAAATATATCTCTCAAGAACAAACACAAAAATATCACAAGTAAGAAAAACTTAAGATTCAAGGTTGTAACCCTAGTGATAACTCAAGATCACTCGTATTATTATCTTAATAATATTGAATCGTTTGGTGATAATCTTTCATTGTTCATTGTCATATAACAAACACAACTGTTCCATTTCCATAACCATAATACCCTTCTAAGTGTGATTAAGTAGATTCCGCATACTTAATCATATTAACTCAATATATCATACACACAAAGTACAAAAGGTTTAAAAACCTTAACTGTGTGTCGAATCCTAACAAGTGGTATCAGAGAACAGGCTGATATTTGATTTAGAAGAAGAAGAGGAAATGGACGTTGAATCTATTCAGACAAATGTTGCTGCAAAGATTCCCATGCTCAAGCAGAATGAGTTTGAGATGTGGAGGCTGAGGATAGAGCAATATTTCCAAGTGCAAGATTATGCACTTTGGGAAATCATTGAAGATGGAGACTCTTACCAGCCTACCACCACTACATCAACAGTGGACGGAAAAGTGGTGTCAACTCTGTAGACAAAGCCAACATCTGCAGAAGAAAGAATAAAGAAGAAAAATGACTTGAAGGCAAGAAGCATGCTGATGATGACCATTCCCAATGATCAACTTCTAAAATTCAGCAAGTTCAAAGATGACAAGTCATTATTTGAAGCTATTATTGCCAGATATGGTGGAAATGAAGCCACCAAGAAAACCCATAAGACACTGCTCAAGCAGCAGTTTGAAAACTTCTCCTCTACATACAATGAATCTCTTGACCATATGTTTAATAGGCTTCAGAATATTGTGAGCCAACTTGCTATTCTTGGGATTGAAATGCCTCAAGAAGATTTGAACTCAAAATTTCTGAGAAGCTTACCAGAAGAGTGGGCTATGCATGTTGTTGTCTGGAAGAACAAGCCAGACCTAGACACCATGGAACTGATGGACTTGTATAGCAACTTCAAGATTGTGGAGCAAGATTTGAAGAAGAATGGAGGTACTAGTTCTAACACTGGGAACAAGGCATTTATGTCAACTCCTAGTACCTCAAAATCAAGTGAAGAGGTGAAAGTTGTTGATGATGTTGGTGCTGCTAGTTCATCAAGTAGTACCATGGGTATTTTGGATGAAAGACTTGTTTTGCATTTCTTACAAGTCAAAATAATGGGTCCATGCTCACCTATGAAGACCTCCAAGAGATCAATGATGACGATCTGGAGGAAATGGATCTAAAATGGCAAATTTCTCTTCTTAGCATGAGAGCCAAGAAGTTCTATCAAAGGACGGGGAAGAAGCTCATAATCAGCAACACTGATGCTGCTGGTTTTGATAAGTCAAAGATAGAGTGCTATAACTGCCACATGATGGGGCACTTCTTAAGAGAATGTAGAAGGCCAAGGCAGCAAGATAGCAAGAATAGAGGTTTTGGAAGCAAATCCAAAACAGAGGAGGTTATTGAGCCAAAAGCTATGGTAGCTATTGATGGCTTAGGTTTTGATTGGAGCTTCATGGCAGATGAAGAAGAAACTCCTACTCAGATGGCACTTATGGCTTTTTCTGCTACTGAGGTACAAAATCATAAAGCTTGTTCAAATACTTGCACTGCTCTTAATGCTCTACAAGTTTTAATCAAACAATATGATGATCAAAAGAAAGAGCTAAGCAGCACTTTTCAAAACTTTATAAACTATAAGTGTGGATTAGAGACTCTAGAGAAGCAAATCACACACTATAAGGAAAATGAATTAGCTTTTTCTGATGACAAAGCTCTCCTAAGACAGGACATATTCTTTAGAGATGCTAAAATTAAGCTTTTAAGAGAAGCTTTTGATAGGGTCAAAAAAGAAAATGGAAACATTCACTTGACTACACAGACACTAGAACATGCTTCTAGAGGTGTGCACAACATAATAGAATGTCAAGTGATTAATAGAGCTAATTCAGGATTAGGATATAAGAGTGTTCCACCTCCTTATAGAGGCATCCCAAAACCCCCAGGGATTGACTTAAAAAATTCAGGCTTACCTGAGTTTCAAGAACCAATAATGGAATATGGTTCTAAGACTACTGAGAGTCTTAAGATAGAAAAAGGAAGTGAAAGTTTGAACAAACCTTTACTTTATCAGGACAAGGTGTCCTTTGTTAAGAAATTAGATGCTATAGTTGTTGAAGACTGTACAACTGATAGTGATGAAGAAGAACAGGTTATGTCTAAACCTGAAGTCGTTAAGAAAGTAGGAACAAGTGTTCCTAAGATAGTCAAACACAATACTGATAAGCCTAAATCAAACATTAAGCATGTTAGGCAACCAGTTAGATATTGTGAGCAATATAGAACCACCAACAAGCCTAGAGGTAACCAAAGGAATTGGAATAACCTGAAGTCTCATCAACTAGGTGATGACTTTGCTTTTTATAACAAAGCTTGTTACACATGTGGTAGTTTTGACCATCTTGTAGCTTTCTGCAACCATTGGGTAACTGGGTATGAAAACAATAGGGTGAATTTCAAAAGGCAAACTCCTCAAACTCACTTTCACTCTAGTTCTAGTGTTAATAGAACAAAACCCAGAACAGTCTCAAATAAGTCTATCTCAAACATATTTCCTGCTGGTAGACAAATGGTTCCTGCTGCTAGACTAATTGTTCCTGCTGCTCGATCATCTATGACTGTTAACCCAAAATCAACAGCTAAGAGTGCAAAAACATTTTTCAAACATGCACCAAAAACTGTTCTAAGGCCCATTCAAACAAAAGCAGTGGTCCAAAAACAAATTTGGAAACCAAAGGGTAAAACTGGTAAGCTAGCAGTTCCTGCTGGTAAGCAATCAGTTCATTCTGCTGCTAAGGGAAACAGGGCAAATGCTGTTAAGGCCTCAGCATGTTGGATTCTTAAATCCAATGTTGCATCAACTGTCCTTAAAAGATTAAATTACATTGATGCAAGAGGCAGATCCAAGTCAGTAATGGCTTGGGTCCCCAAAAGAAACTAATACTTCTCTTTTATGTGCAGGAACATTCAATTGATCAACAAGAGGATCAAGGATACTCAGATAGTGGATGTTCTAGGCACATGACAGGCAACAAGTCTTATCTCTCAGATTTTCAATCAATAGATGGAGGCTATGTTACCTTTGGAGGAGGTGTTGGTGGCAAGAGGCTATGTTACCTTTGGAGGAGGTGTTGGTGGCAAAATTTCTGGTAAAGGTACCATTAAAACTGGAAATTTAGATTTTGAAGATGTGTTCTATGTAAAAGAGCTAAATTATAATCTTTTTAGTGTCTCACAAATGTGTGACAAAAAGAACAAAGTTCTTTTCTGTGAGACTGAATGTCTTGTACTTTCTCCTGATTTTAAGATGCCTGATGAAAGTCAAGTACTTCTTAAAATTCCTAGAAAGGGCAATATGTACAGTGTTGACATGAAGAACATTGTTCCTAAAAAGGATTTAACTTGTCTTGTTGCAAAGGCCACATTGGATGAATCAATGAAATGGCATAGAAGGCTTGGTCATATTAATTTCAAAACCATAAATAAGATTGTTAAGAATGGTTTGCTTGTCTTAAAGGCAAACAACACAAAGCCACTTGTAAGCCCAAGATTTTTAACTCTATCAATCAATCATTGTTTATGCTGCATATGGACTTATTTGGACCTGTTTCAGTAAGTAGTATAATGCATAAGAGATATTGTCTTGTTATAATTGATGACTATACCAGATTTACATGGGTTTTCTTTTTAGCTACTAAGGATGAGACTTCTAGCATTCTTAAGACATTCATTACACAGATAGAAAACCAAGTAGACAAGAAAGTGAAAGTCATTAGATGTGATAATGGGACAGAGTTTAAGAATAGAGTTATGGATGATTTCTGCAAACAAAAAGGTATTAGGAGAGAATTTAGTGTTGCTAGAACTCCACAACAGAATGGTGTTGTTGAGAGGAAGAATAGAACACTAATTGAAGCTGCTAGAACTATGTTAGCTGATTCTAAGCTACCTATAACTTTTGGCTGAAGTAGTCAACACTGCTTGCTATGTCCAAAATAGAGTTTTAGAAGGTCAAGGACCAAAATGGCTATTTGATCTTGAAGCACTAACCCATTCTATGAATTATGTGCCTGTTGTTGTTGAATCTAATGATTTTTCACTACTAGAAAAACAGCTATTCTTGACGCGCAATGCGCGTCTTAAAGGGGTCAGATGACGCGCAAAAGCGCGTCAAGGATGGACCAGTCATAAATTTTCATGACCCGCATTTGGGCGTCATCCTTTTATGACACTCGGTTTATGACCCTCTTTTATGACGTGCGTTTATGCGTGTCATAACCTAATTTTTTTTTTAAAAAAAATTAATTTTTTTCAGTTCCTAATTTTCTATTAAATGACAATTAAAAACCTGATAATACAAAATTAAAAACACAAATATCAAAATAACGCATTTCATATATATATATATATATATATATATATATATATATATATATATATATATATATATATATATATATATATATATATATATATATATATATATATATATATATATATCAAAACAATGAGGTTAATTCAAGTACTAATTCACGATAAGTCACAAGTTAATTAACGACAAAAATTACATATCGATAGTAATTCACAAGTTAGTTTGACAGCTTCCACATCGACCACTGAGTATACAACAAGACTACCCGAGTCATCCGTGCAGCTCTCCTGAAGCAGTAGTTCGACATTTTGGGACGAGTTGCTAGCCACCTGTTCCCAAAATAACAAAAAAAGTATTATAATACATTTGCTTTTAATTAACTTATTATAATTAATCTGTTGAATACGATGTTGGGGGGGGGGGGGAAGCTCTGCAAGTCTGCTGATTAACTAGGGGTGCACAGGGCAGTTTTAGCCTTTTTCAAGGCTATGAAAAGCTACTAAATTAAATTCCTAAAAATGAATAAAAATGGGGGATTAGTAAATAAGCTGGCCTAGTTTCAAAATCCAAAATAAGAGCTTATAACTACTTAAGATGGGTGAACTAAAATAGAACAAAGGACCTCTAAAAATGCAAAAACTGAAATAGCAGTCTGCACTACTAATTGCAGACTGAAATTGGAGGAATTAAAGTGCAGGCCTAATGGATTCTAATTATGAACTGAAAAAGAGAAGTTTGGAACCTGAGAATGCAAAATAACTCCAAAAATAAGCCAGAGCTTATTAGGAGCTTATGGTGGCTGTTCAGCAGCTAGTGTCTGCACTGTCTGATCCAGACCTGCAAATTACTTCAAAACAAGAAAAGTAATGGTAGAAATAGCTTATATCAGTCACAATAAGCTCAATCAATTATGAATAAAGTGCAAATGAACAGTTTACAACCCAAATTACCCAATTTGACCCACCAACCAAACAGCCTCTTATACTTCTGATTTTAAAATTAAAACTACAAAACAGCCTCTTTTACAGAATGTTAAGATTGCAGATTCCACGCTTCCATGTATAATAGTATAAATAAGATAATATTTGCATATGGTGTTAGAAAACATGATTCAACAAGTTCATTTAGTCATTGTTACAACCGGTTCAATATATGCTACAAAGCAGTTCGTTAAAACTAGCATGCAAAAACACAATGATAGAAAAGAGAACACAGTATGTGGAAAAAATGCACAAAATATAATGATCATCACATCAAAGTCATATACCAAAAATGAATCAGATAAGATTGAAAACTTGCCTTCGCAGCCATACGAGACTCCATTATCTTCTTAGCTTCAGAAAGAATCTGTGAGCAAAGAATTTACCGAACCAAAAACCATTATTAATTTAAACTTAAAAAGAAAAAAACCTAGATTATTTGAACTAGAAAAATGCATACCTCAGCATCTTTACGCTCTTGGTGCTTTGTCTGTGAGAGGACCATGGACAAAGCACGCTTACGATCAATCTCGTGAGAGATGTTGTATGGTTCCTACATGCTATACAAAATATAAATATAGAAAAACAATGCTGCATATGTACGAGAGTCCATACCTTCACAAGAGGGTGGCCAGAAACATCAGCAGGAGATGGAGCCCTTGCAATCAATATCGTACGAGACACTGCAGAATTAATGGACACAGCAACGGCAACAAACAAAGGTTAAGTTATAAAGAATTGCCCATTTGTGGCTTCTTAAAATGAAACTGATATCAGAATATCAGATATTATAAGACAAACACCCTCTGTAGGTGTGTTTTCCAGCCAAGCAAACCAAGACCAACACCCCTTGTTGGGTGGTCTGTTGGATCGAAACAGAAGCAAGAACAAACAAACCAAGCACACCCTTGCGGGCTGCGTTGGTGGACCAAAACCCAAGCCACACGCACCCTACGTGGGTTGCTGTGGTGGGTCATAAGAAATAAGCTCAAGAAAACGCCCCTTATAGGCTGCGGTGTGGGTCAAAACAACAAAACTAAGTGCAAACTTATGTGTCTAGCTATGACTGAGCACCATAAAACACACCTTCTTTGGGTCATTTTCTATTTTAGAACGACAACAAACAAGCACCCCTAGCGGGTGTGGCTGCGACAGTAGACAACAAACACCCCTATGTAGGCTGTATGGATCGAGACCAAGCAAGCAAGGACCATTTTGTGGTCTCACCAAGTCATGGTAAGCAACCAAACAAATCCCCTTTTGGGTTCCTTTTTCCCAGCCGAGACTAACACACACCCTTAAGTAGGTTTTTACTTACTGGAAATTAAACACACCCTTGCGATTGCCTTTTTGACCCGTGACCAAAATAACCCAAACAGCTATACCAAATAGAAAGTAAGCTCTAGACAAACAGACACCTTCTTGGCTGATTTTTAGCCAAAACACTCCAAACCATCTATGTGGTTTGTGTTGGTGGACCGAGCACAAACCAACACCCTACGTGGGTGTGGTTGTGAATCAACCGAAACACATAAACATTATATAAGCTTCATCTTAGAATAATCAATTAAAACAAAAAAGGAATAAGCATATCCAATCCAACACAAGACCCATACGGGTTTCGGCTTGAAACCCACTCGGGTTTAAACCTGACCCAATAACAAAATAAATCAAACAAACACCTCTCAAATCTGTACTTAACCACACGAATTTTAGATATCAAAAACATTTCTATTGTTGTTTTAATTCCACTAGAAACTTATGAATCGGTTTAAACAAAAGATTAACAAAAGTATATGTGAGTTTCGACATACCCATAGATCGAGAGACATGAGGAGGGACAGAGGTGTGGTGATGGTGATTCAAGGTCACAAACCCGAATAAAAAACAAGAGCACCTTGATCTCCTTCTTAGTCTCCCTTGATGGTAATGATGGTGGTGGTGACAGAATGATAAGGCAGCTGGTGGTGGATATGGTGTGGCTGTTATCAAGAGAGAGAGGGGAGAGATGAAGCTGATTATTAGAGAGTGAGAAGGATAAGATATGAAATCTGATATAAAAGAGGATAAAGGGATAAGGGAGCGTCATCTAGGCTAAATTTTAACAGATTATGACACTTATTTTATGACTTTGCTCTTTGCGCGTCATCTTGTAGCGTGGGTCATAAAAAGCGGGTCAAGGATAGCCCTTTTTCTAGTAGTGTTTCAGGTTCACAAGCAACAAATGAGGCAAGGTTAAAAATAGAGACAAACCAAGATCATGTTTGGATGCCAATATGGTCAAGTACAAGTGTGGAATCAACTTCAACAACTGATGAATCTTCTTCTAGCAAAGCTAAAGAAGGTGTTGAAGATGAAAGGAAAGAAGATGGAACTCAGGAACAACAAATTGTTTCTGTAAATGATTCTGCTGCTAGGCCAAATGATTCTGATGCTGGCCCTTCAGAAACAAAAGAAGCAGAATTCTCAGACAATGAGGTGGATTTCAACAATCTTCCATCAAATTATCAAGTTCCTTCTACTCCACAAACAAGAATTCACAAAGTCCACTCCCTAGATAATGTGATTGGAGATGTACAATCAGGTGTGAAGACAAGACAACAACTGATGTCTTCAGACCAACAAGGGCTTTTTGATGCCCTTTATGCTTCAAAGCAGCATGAGTTTTCAAACTCTTGCTTGTTTGTATGTTTTCTCTCACAAGATGAACCAAAGAACATTCTGAAAGCCTTAGATGATTCAAGCTGGGTAGAAGCTATGCAAGAGGAGCTTCTTCAGTTCAAGATTCAGAAAGTTTGGGTGCTAGTTGATTTACCTAAGGATGCAAAGGTAATTGGCACTAGATGGGTTTTCAAGAATAAAAGGGATGAAAGGGGAATAGTGATTAGGAATAAGGCTAGATTAGTAGCCCAAGGGTACACAACAAGAAGGAATAGACTATGATGAGGTTTATGCTCCAGTAGCAAGGATTGAGGCAATTTGGCTTTTCTTAGCTTATGCTTCATTTTTAGGCTTCACAGTTTATCAAATGGATGTCAAGAGTGCATTTTTATATGGAACAATTGAAGAAGAGGTGTATGTTTCACAACCTCCAGGCTTCATTGACCCACAACATCCAGACAAAGTGTACAGAGTAGTTAAAGCTCTCTATGGCCTTCATCAGGCACCAAGAGCTTGGTATGCAACACTAGCTTCCTACTTAATCGAAAATAGATTTCAAAGAGGAAAGATTGATCAGACACTTTTCATCAAACAGCACAAGAAGGATCTTCTGTTAGTGCAGGTGTATGTGGATGACATTATCTTTGGATCTACTAGGAAGGAGATGTGTTTAGAGTTTGAGAAGCTTATGCATGATAAGTTTCAGATGAGTTCTATGGGGGAACTTACATTCTTTTTGGGTCTGCAAGTTAAGCAATCAAATGAAGGAATCTTTATCTCTCAGGACAAGTATGTAGCAGAGATACTTAGAAAATTTCAATTTGCTGATTCAAAAGTAGCAAGCACACCAATGGATTCTGAGAAACATCTTCTTAAAGACTTAGATGGAGAAAATGTAGATGTACACACATACAGATCTATGATAGGCTCCTTGATGTATCTTACATCATCTAGACCTAACATCATGTTCTCTGTTTGTGCTTGTGCAAGATTTTAAGTATCTCCAAAGGTTTCTCATTTAACTGCAGTCAAGAGAATTTTTAGATATCTCAAGGGTCAACCTAGGTTGGGTCTATGATATTCAAGGGAATCACCTTTTGATTTGGTAGCATTTTCGGATAGTGATTATGCTGGTGCTAGCTTGGACAGAAAGTCAACAACTGGAGGATGTCAATTCTTTGGGTGTAGACTTGTCTCATGGCAGTGTAAGAAGCAAACAATTGTGGCTAATTCAACAACTGAAGCTGAATATGTAGCTGCTGCAAGTTGCTGTGGTCAGGTTCTATGGCTTCAAAACCAACTCCTTGACTATGGGTACAATTTCTTAAACACTGTTATTCATATTGATAATAGTAGTACAATTTGTATTATTAAGAATCCAGTGCAACATTCTAAAACAAAACACATTGAAATTAGACATCACTTTATAAGAGACTGCAATGAGAAAAGATTAATTCAAGTTCATAAAATTGCTTCAGAATTCAATTTTGCAGATCTGCTAACCAAAGCTTTTGATGTTAGAAGGTTTCAGTACTTGGTAGCAAGTATTGGAATGCTTAATCCTTAATAATTTTAAACTTTTTGTTTTTGTAAATAAATTTTTGTTTGTGCTGCTGGCTTTAAAAGATTCTACTGCTATTTACAAAAGTTTGTGCTGCTAGTACAAATTTAATTTGTGTTATTCATTCAGTTAGTCCTATGATTATTCTAATACAAGACAAGTACTTTGTACATTGTTCTTTTGGTTTTAGACTAACAATTTCAGGTATGAACATTTGAACACAAAAGGATATTTTCAAGTGAAATGGAAGCAGCAGAATCAGAATATCCAGTTGCTACATATTAGGTTTATGATGGACTGAGTTTGGGAATTTAAAACTCCTTAAAACTTCTTTCTTGAAACCTAAGTATGAAATTTCACATTGAATTGATGACTTAGTTGGTCAGATAGTAACTGACTCAACTCATTTTCTATCATTTTATACTTTTAAGTATAATGAGCAAGTCTAAGGACATATGATAGAAAGAACAGCTAGTGAAGGTGAATCTAACACTTGTGTTAGAGGTAACAATTACTATGAGCTGGAAACCCTGTCAAGAAAGCCTTTTGAATAGGTTTATCTGCACACAGGCAGTTATTTATAACTGAAAACATTGGTTCTCACACAACCAGAGGTTACTTTAAACCGAAATCTTGATTAAGTGTCTGTTATACACTTAATCCCTTCAAAATGGTTGAAAGCAGTATGATTTTTCAATTCTAAAATCATGAACATACTGCTAAGTCAAATAATTTCTTAAACAAAGATTTTCAAAGGATTCAGAAAAACCATCCATTGATGGACCATGAATCAAATGCCCCATGAATTACCTCTCATAGGAGTTAACACACCAAGAAGTGATGAGGGCAGCAAATTAAACTCTTAAGGAATTGATGGCTACATGTACAACATTGTCTGATAACAAGTTCTAATTGATAGCTCAGATGATGGGGAAAGATACATTGTGAGAGATCTTCCAAACAGGGGAGGATAAAATGTTATTTGCATCTCAGGGGAGGAAACATCTCAGGGGAGGAAATAAAAGCCCAAGAAAGGAAGAAAAACCCAATGTAAGGGAGGAAAAGACAAGAGCATACAAGATGATGACATGGAGGTTGAAAATGACAAGATCAGAACTAAAGGAGAAAGTTCTATCTAGGTCAAACGGAGAAAAGTTTCAATTTCAGTTCACCACGTTTGTTCATCACTTGCAAAGGCATGCTGATAGATGATTTCACTTGTTGAAACAAGCATCCAAGATACACAACATCATTGCCTCTTATAATTCCTCCATCCAAGGAAATTGCACCATCTTTTAGGTCAATGTTTGAAGACTGAAGATGTGTATTGATATTGTTAAAGTCAAAGAACAAAGCAGATGAGTTACTGAGAAAGATATTCAATCTTGAAGAACAGAAGTGTTTGAAAGATCTTCACAATCCATAATTTAATTCAGAAACATGTTGAAATGGATTCACATGTTTAGGGGAGGATTGTTGGGAATTAAATATTCAAGAAGTTTAATATCGGGTTCTATTCAAAGAAATACTCTAAGTATGATTCTGCTGCTAGAGCATTTGGTTCCTGCTGGTAGTGTATTGATTCTGCTGCTAGTGTTAGTAATCCTGCTGCTAGCGTTAACATTCTGCTGCTGATAATGCTGTTGGTTGATGCTGCTGCTAGTGTACTTGTTCCTGCTGCTAGCGATAACTCATTGCTGCTGCCATAAGCTTTCTACTGCTGGATGGATAAGTATGAAAAGATATTATGTGTATTTAAGTCAACAATATACGGTAGATAATATCTTACCCCATGTGATCAGTCATAATGTTATATTCACAGAACAAGTTGTAAACATAGATACAAGATGTATCTTATTGACTGACACACTCAAGATAACATAGCAAGTAGTTTATCAAGACTTTAAGCAATATTGTAAAGATCTTCTTAGACTATAAAAGAAGATCTTAGACTAGTGATATGTCCAAGTGTGTTAAAACTTATAGTGAAAAATATATCTCTCAAGAACAAACACAAAAATATCACAAGTAAGAAAAACTTAAGATTCAAGGTTGTAACCCTAGTGATAACTCAAGATCACTCGTATTATTATCTTAATAATATTGAATCATTTGGTGATAATCTTTCATTGTTCATTGACATATAACAAACACAACTGTTCCATTTCCATAACCATAATAACCTTCTAAGTGTAATTAAGTAGATTCCGCAAACTTAATCATATTAACTCAATATATCATACACACAAAGTACAAAAGGTTTAACCACCTTAACCGTGTGTCGAATCCTAACAGTTCCCAACAAAGTTATCAAGTCTCCTGAGTATGGTATTTTCTTCGTCGATGAGTTTAGCCAACACGCCTTTCAATGAGTCAGTGATATACACCTTGTGGAAACCACAACTCTTCTTGCTTACAAGCTGATGGCGATTCACTTGAAGAGCCCTGAAAACGAAGAGTTTATAAAGCTGATGGACAAGATGATGAATGAAAGACCTGACAAAGAAAAGTTAGTGTCTAAGAAGGCTAAGTTGGAACTCATGGGAATCTTGGAAGCCTGAGTACAAGGTCCCTGAGTATTATGTTTAGATGTTAGGACAAATGTAATGATATTAATAAAATGATGGCCCATGTTTTGTTATATCAATGTCCTTTAATAGCTTTCTAGTATATTCAGTGTGAGAAGAAGCCCATTTGCCCACTCACAACTGATCAAAACACTTAGGCATAATTTATATCCAAATTGGGGGAGATTGTTGGGTCCGTCAGTACCCAAGCGTCCTGAAAACAGGATTTGAATAAAAATTAGCCCAAGTGTTAATCAACCTTGAACACTCTCAGGTCACTGAGTGAATAGTCACTCAGTGAGTTATCTTCAGGATGCTTAAGGCGAGTCTAAGAAGAAAGATTCACCATTCGGGAAGGCGGAACTCACTGAGTAGGACTTAAGCCAAAGAAGAAGATAATGGGTTCAGTGTGTGATGACAATAACTCACTGAACCCCAGTCTCCTCAACAACTATAATGATTGAAGACTGAAGACTGAAGACCAAGCCTGAAGAATCTGAAGTCTGAAAGAAAGGCAGGACAAGGCGGGAACAGTTTGAATAGATAAGGAAATGTCCTTATCAGGGCAAAAGTCAAACTTTCCCTGAATGGCGTGAGAACAAGAACAGTGTTATCACTGACACTCAGAAAGCAGTTTTAACCTTATCCCAAAATAAATTCTTGTAACTGTCAAAATACTGTTGTATCTTTGTCAGACTAGCTAGGTCATTCTTTTTAGATTTTTAGTCACGGGTGCTCTTTTATACATGTGTATAAATAGGATCACAAGGGAGAAAAGTGGACAAGTTTTGTGCATTAAAAGCTTAGACTTTCAAAAAACCACTTTTCTCCCCCAAAGAGCAACCTAGTCCCTGAGATAGCTCAGTGGTTCATTCATTGTTGCCACTCAAGTATAACTTGAGTTTAGAGAGGAGAACATACCATACCTTGTCATTTCAATCCCAAGTGTTATTTCCGCTAACACTTGGGTATAGATTCTTTTGATTAATTTTTAATAAGAATTTAAACGTTGAAAAACTTGTGTTTTATCTTTTATGTTTTACTTATTTGTTTAAATTAATCAATATATTAAATCAGTCATGGAACACAATTAGATTAACTTTGTAGTTATTTCTACTTGTGTAACGGGAACAACAGATATCACGTCGAGATGAACTAGGATTTGTGTGTTTACTTAAGAACTCGATATAGCTATAACAAAAGAATCGAGATCAACCTTGTGTGTGTGGAAAATAGACTCGAACGACTAGGAAGCAACCTTGTTTCTATTCGAATGGAGTAGCAGGCGAGGAATACTTAGCAAATATTGAGTGTGAAATGAGTTTTGGAGTGAATGAGTGTATACGTTTTATGCATGAATATATATATCGAGTATACATTATTAAACTCATCAAGTTTGGGCAAGTTGGAAGAATATATTCGATTGTGGCAGAAGATTGAAGATCTAGGGAATATTATAGCTAGTAAATGATTAAGGAATCAAGTGGGTTGTGTTTGTGTTTCGGCTAGATCAAATGGGGATACATATATGTACTCGACATGTCTTCAAAGGGTCCAAAACCAATTTAATGTGTGATATGGAGTGAGGAGGTGAGAAATAAATTTGGTAGCTTGTATTCGATCATAGAAAAATAATATACATAGGTGGAATTAAGTTAAAACCGAATTTGAATTAATATGGGTTAATATTGTGTGAGTTGTACAAGGGTCGAAGGGGTTTTACTTTGCCTTTCGTTTAGTGATTAAACCTTCAAAATAAAATGTGAGATTCGACACCTTGATTCTTTGGTGTTTGAGGATTCGAATGGTGTAAAAATTCAGGTGTATTGTGTGTCAAATTCCAAAGAAAATAAGGCCAAGAAATGATGATCAGTCGAATGAATATAAGTGTTTAAATAAGATTTTAAAATTGGGTTGGGCTTGTGAATAGTAACAGGCCAGAATTTTAGGCCATGAATAGTATAGGATCCGTTTAGTATATATTGAGTTTGTTTGATTTGTCGTGGTCCGCGTGTGAGCTCGTTCCAACGTATTATGAATAACGTAACAACGTTTATGAATAGAAATGTAATAAACAAAATTTTCAAATTTTGCTCGGAAAATGGTTAAGTGAATAGTAACGATGTGTTAATACTAGATTAACGTTTACTAATGACTAGGGAATTTTATGGATTGCTACATTACCTACCCCTTATCTTGAATCTCGTCCCGAGATTCAGTCTGTGTTATCTGTTAAAAGATGCTATCGAATAGTCGATGTGTAAAGTTTTGAGTAATCAGGCAAAAACCTTACGTATCTAGGGTAGAATATGACTTGTCTAAGGAAAACGTACCCATTATTTGTTAGCTGCATCCAAATGACCCAAATAGAATGCTCTACCATGAGTTGGACTAATATGGACTCCAGGGGTTGGGTTATTTCTTTCAATTGCTAGAGCTAGATTTCCTTGTCTTTGTCCAGGTGCTCCATTCAACTTTGGGCACGCATGCCTGAGATGATTCGGGCTGTTACATTCATAGCATGTCCTTTGATTATTCCTCATGTTGCCTGCATTTCGTGGTGCTTTACAATTATTCGTATAATGACCCAACTGATTGCAGTTTGTACACTCACGGCAGGGCACAGATCCCGGGTGATGATAAGCACATTTAGTACACTTAGGATACGGACCTGTATATCCTCTCTGATGATGCGTGGTTTTGCAACCTTACAACAGGTTTTACCTCTCGAGGGATCTCAAGAGGCTTACAACCCCACCAGGCAGTGTACCTGACCGATGTAGTATAGTGTAGTGGTAAGTACGGGGGATTGATCGTTCTCCACAGGGAATAGTGTTCGTTAGGTATGAAAAACTACTCTAATTAGGTCTAAGGGTGAGGGAAGATTCTTTTTGTATTTTTATATTTTTATGAAAGCAAGTAAAATCTCGGGTTTGAAGGAGTGGGCGGAATTAGTTGCTAGTCAACTAACCCAAATTACTACGAATGCAAATAAAATAAACTAACTGAAAATGAAAAGGTTGTGAAACTTATATGGAGAGAAATGTGTTTACTTAGATTTACTTACTCCCTAACTATCTTTTACCGGTTGATTAGTGTGTATTAATTGCGTGGATGACGGGTGTATTCCTTAATACCAATCGTGGGGTGGCGTACGTACTTCCCCAACTCTACAAGCTCCTACTTCACTCCTATGTCGAGCAGGCTAGGAAGCTCCTAACATGGGATCACTATAATTCGCTTATGCATTAAATACAACCATAAAAACCTAGTACGCATTGGTTCATGTTTCTTAAGACGTTCAAGCAAGTTACCGAATAGGAAGTTAGCCAGTTTTCTTAAGCCTACATCGATAAACAATCATCCAATACAATTAATAACACACTAATAACCAATAATCAATAGTTAGGTTTCATTAGATCTAAGCAAACACAAGATAAATCTAGCCTAGCATGTTAATCAAAAGACAAGAACAAGATATAATCAAACAACACATAGACATATTGATTGATTAAACAATTACTTATCTTCAATTAAACATGGGAGATCCAAGGGTATGAAAACCCTTAAAAAATGGCAGAAATTTGTCTTAGGGTTTCTCCTCACAAAGTTGCACACCAAAAGTTGCACACTAATGACAAAAAATTTCAAAACTATATATAGAGTTTAAGGGCTGACGGCGTCACGTTGTAGATCTTGACGCCGTCACCTCGCCGTGTCTAGGGTTCCCGGAAGGCCTTCTTGATGCCGTCCCTCTTTAGTGCTCCAAAATCCGCTCTGGCTTATCAAGGCTTGACGCCGTCAGAAATGGGCTTGACGCCGTCCCTCTTTAACTTAAACCGTGACGACCTTGATCACTTCAAAGGGTGACGCCGTCAGACTTTTCATTGCAAAACTCCCTGGCTTATCATGTGTATTTTTCATATCCACCTCTTTTGCCAAGCCATGACGCCGTCAAGAGCAATTCGTGACGCCGTCAAAGGTACTTTTCCAGCCGATTTTGAGACTTTGTCGTTTTCTTCACTTTTATGCTCCAAAAACGTCCAAAATGCTTCATTTTCCAGATTTCTTCTCCAAAGTACCTAAAATGACAAAAGGAACGATTTAGGGCAATATTTGATCAAATAAATACGATTTAGGGCTTAAATGACCCCCTAAAAGCGGTACACTTTTCGCTTCATCAAATACCCTTACACTTGAGATTTGCTTGTCCTCAAGCAAATGCGCTTTTATTCTAATCAAAATACAAGTTAGGGGTCATTTAATGCTAATATAAAAGTAATTACAACAAATAATCATTCCACTTTAATCATAATAAGCACGGAGATTACAAACTAGCACCTCACAAGTAGTGTTTAGATACTCACATCTCTCAGGTGTCATCAAAATAAATCTCATAAATGAAAACGGATAATATCTCTCACTACCTGTCATAGCAAATAGATTACCATAGGCTTGGGAAAGGATCGAAAACCTCCTCCACTAGGCGTAAGCACCTAAGATAAACTATCAAAGAGGGCTTTTAAACAGGTTATAACGTGAGGTGTAGGGATATGATAAACACGGTTTTGTTGGATAAGGGATATTTTACTGGTGGCGAGTTAAAGATCTTGATTAATTACATGTACAATATGGCGTTGCTAAGCCAAGACTAGACTCGACTTAAGCTAAAAACAAAATAACAAAACATAAAATAAACATAAAATGAAACGGGATGGTAGTCCGTATGTTTTTTCTACTTTTCTTTTTCTCATTTTTTTTTGTATTTTTTCTTGATTTTTTTCCATTTTTTTTTTTTTTTTTTTTTTTTTTTTTTTTTTTTTGCATACACTCTTGCCCTACCATCCAAAATAATACATTATAGGGGCATTGCATTCCCCTTACACTTGAACTTTTACATAACTTTACAATTAACTATTCTAATGACTCGAATTAAGATAATCGAAACACTTGGAGTACTTTAAAAATAAAAAAAAAAAATATTTAGCACATATGGGTGTAATAATGTTGTTCTTTCCCATTACTACTCCATTACACTAGTACTTTACCCATGAGTCCCAATCGTCCCAAAACAATATATACAAGGATATGACTCGACTTAGCAACCATGTAATCAATTAGATAATTAACTTGGGGTTTAAACAAATGTTGTCACAATAATGCACTAAAAAATGAGTGCATACAAGGTAGGCTAAGGCGATTTGGGTGTACATTTAAGTGGGGTGTAAACAAATTCTTCCTTTAAGTAAAATGCTTAAAGTTAGAAACGAAAAGATAGGCTCTGAGGGGTGTACTAGGGGTATCGTGTACTAAAAATGAGTACAACGCAAAGGGTGTGGGAGAATTACTTGACCAATGTAGCCAAAGTAATTATAACAAAAACACAGGTGTAAAACAATGGGTTAATCCTAATGCCTCTTATCATGTAGTAAATCTAACTACACGAATGTAGTCTCACTTGTGGCCTCGGAATGGTCCTAACGCAAGTTCTAGAATCTAAGTGCTACCGGTACACACATCATAGCATAAATGCTTTTCCTACCAATTCTAGGGGCGAACCTCACATATTTGGGGGTGGAAATTTTTTTTAGTGGTACGGTTTTTTGTGCTAGTCATATAACTCCTATCCATGAGACGCTCATTAAGACCAAAGTTTCACTCCTATATGTTGTAAATTTTTTTAAATTTGGCACTAAAATTGCCCTAACAGGTGTTTATCTCAGTTTTATTACACATCTACATTTAAACAAACAAAAATCAAGCGTAATAGCATTCTCTAAAGTATCGTACTTTTACCCCCCTTACACTTAAGATGAACATTGTCCCCAATGTTCAAATAACAAGATGTAAAAGTAATAAGGTAAACGAATGAAATCAAATACTCCCCTGATTCGCTCGGTGGATAATGTGGTAACATAGTTAGATCTTCTTCCAAGAGAATGTAGAAGCTCCAAAACTAATGCATCGCCAAAAGCTTGACTCCACATACATTTCCTTGTCCAAAATAACCTGTTAAACCTGAGAAAACAAACACGAAAACCTGCATAACATCGGCGGGATAAATCTATATATAAGGATATAATGCTTGTGGAATGATAATTTTGCAGATTCCTGGAGATTATAAGTTAGAGATTTAATAAAAACTTTTTATGAAAACAAAACTTTCAAAAATTTCAGAAAATTAAAACCTGACGCCGTCAGGTTGTAAATCCTGACGCCGTCAGAAATGATCTGACAGAATTTTCATGTTAAGTTTCTGGAAAATTTCTGGAAAAACCTATACCTTACTTCCTGGAATTCCTGCAAAACATCACTATGACTCGATACAAGCATTTGACTCAAACAATTACTAATATGTATGTTAATATAATATTATTATGATTCATGTTCATTTGTTCTAATAAACCGATTTGGATTTCCCTTACACTTAACTTTTGCAAAATAACTTTATATGTAGTTAAGACGAAGTTAAAAACAAGATAAAGCATTTTCACAATTTAGTTTTGAACATGAATCAATAATAATAAAAATTAAACACACATACGAAAACAAATAAAATCAAACAAACAAATAAATAAACACACAAAGCAAATAAAGCTTGGGTTGCCTCCCAAGAAGCGCTTTTCTTTATTAACGAGTCTTGTAGCTAGACTCAAAGTCACGTACATTACGTGACTTCTTCATCAAAAGTTATGTCTTCCTCATTGATCATTTCATTACCATTCTCTTGATAATGCTTGACTCGTTGTATATTCACAATGAATTCTCTATCTTCGTCGTCAATCAACACAACGGCTCCGGTTTTAGAGGAGCTCCTTACGGTAAAAGGTCCATACCATCTAGATTTAAGTTTTCCAGGAAATAGTCTTAAGCGAGAATTATATAATAAGACCTTGTCTCCTTCTGAAAACTCCTTGGGTCTCTTAATCCGTTGGTCATGCCATCTTTTTGCCCTTTCTTTGTATGTAATGGAAGATTCATAAGCCTCTAATCTTAATTCATCGAGCTTTTGGAGCTGTAAGAATCTATTTGTTCCCGCAACCGTATAATCCAAATTACAAGCCTTAAGTGCCCAATATGCCTTGTGTTCCAGTTCTACTGGAAGGTGGCATGCATTGCCATATACCATACGGAACGGGGTTGTCCCGATTGGTGTCTTATAAGCGGTTCGAAACGCCCACAAAGCTTCATCGAGCTTAAAAGACCAATCTTTTCTGTTTTGATTGACCGTTTTCTCTAATATTCTCTTTATGGCTCTATTAGTGTTTTCGACTTGACCATTGGTTTGAGGATGGTAAGCGGTGGAGAATCGGTGAGAGACTCCATATCTTTTCATAACTTTCTCCATTTGCGAATTGCAAAAATGGGTTCCCCTGTCACTAATAAGAGCCTTCGGAATTCCGAACCTAGCGAACAATTTTTTTAAGAAATGAATGACTACCCTAGCGTCGTTAGTCCTAAGGGCTTGTGCTTCCACCCATTTCGAAACATAATCAATGGCCACTAAGATGTATTCATTCCCTCCTGAAGATGGGAAGGGTCCCATGAAATCAATTCCCCAAACATCGAAAACCTCGCAAACTTGTATATAATTCTGTGGGGCTTCATCCCTCCTAGAGATATTCCCAGCTCTTTGACATGCGTCACAAGTTTGTATCATTCCCTTCACATCACGAAATATTGTAGGCCAATAGAATCCCGCGTCGAAGACCTTTCGTGCAGTAGTGTTCATTCCGTGATGTCCTCCAGATGGACCTGCATGACACTCTTTCATAATTCTGACAGCCTCCTTTTCCGAAACACAACGCCTGATTACCTGATCCGGACATCTTCGGAATAAGAAAGGTTCATCCCAAAAGTAATACTTTAATTGATTGAAGAACCTCCTTTTTTCATGCCTGCTCATATGCTCAGGAATGACTCGACTTGCCAGGTAGTTAGCATAATCCGCATACCATGGTTCAGAATCATTTATTGACATGAGCTGCTCTTCAGGAAATGACTCCCGAATCTCACTCTTGTCAGATTCAGCGAGGCTGGGGTTTTCGAGACGAGAGAGATGATCAGCTGCAAGATTCTCTGCTCCTTTCTTATCACGAATCTCAACATCGAACTCTTGCAATAGTAAGATCCAACGAAGTAACCGTAGTTTAGCATCCTGTTTATTAAAAAGATATCGAATAGCTGAATGGTCCGTAAAAACAACCGTTTTAGAAAGGACAAGATACTGGCGAAACTTATCAAAAGCAAATACCACGGCTAGTAATTCCATTTCAGTGGTAGTGTAGTTTTCTTGAGCAGGATTCATGGTTTTGCTAGCGTAGTATATTGGCTGAAAGTGTTTGTTAAGCCTTTGGCCTAATACTGCTCCAACAGCATAATCGCTAGCATCGTACATGATTTCAAAGGGTAACTCCCAGTTAGGGGTGACCATAATTGGAGCTTGGGTAAGTTCCTGCTTCAATCGATCGAATGCATCCTTGATTCTTGAGAGAAGTCGAACGGGGCATCCTTCATGAGCAACTGAGTCATTGGTTTAGCTACCTTTGAGAAATCTTTAATGAATCTCCTATAGAAGCCAGCATGACCCAAAAAGCTACGGATTGCCTTGACAGTTGTTGGATAGGGAAGTTTGGATATAGCTTCAATTTTTGCCCGGTCTACTTCAATTCCACTTCCTGAAATTTTGTGCCCTAGCACAATCCCTTCTTTAACCATAAAGTGGCACTTTTCCCAGTTTAATACCAAGTTAGTCTCCTCACAACGTTTGAGCATTTTCTCAAGGTTAGCAAGACAGCGATCAAAAGAGTTTCCAAAGACCGAAAAATCATCCATGAAGACCTCCATGCTGTCCTCCATTAACTCATGGAAGATTGCTGTCATGCAGCGCTGGAAAGTGGCGGGGGCGTTACATAGTCCAAAGGGCATTCGCTTGTAGGCGAAGGTGCCATAAGGGCATGTAAACGTAGTCTTTTCTTGGTCCTCAGGAGCGATAGGGATTTGGAAATACCCTGAGAACCCATCTAGGAAACAGTAGTACTCATGCCCCGCTAACCTTTCCAACATTTGGTCGATAAATGGGAGAGGGAAATGATCCTTTCGGGTTGCATCATTCAACTTCCTATAATCGATGCACACACGCCATCCAGTTACTGTTCGTTGAGGCACTAACTCATCCTTATCGTTCTTAACCACCGTCATTCCTCCCTTTTTTGGTACAACCTGTACAGGACTTACCCATGGACTGTCTGAGATTGGGTAAATTAGTCCCGCATCTAGGAGCTTAATGACTTCCTTTTTTACGACTTCCTTTATGTTGGGGTTTACTCGCCTTTGAGGTTGCACGGTGGGTTTATAATCCTCCTCCATGAGGATTTTATGCGTGCAAAAGGTAGAGTCAATCCCCTTGATGTCGGCTACACTCCATGCTATAACTCCTTTATATTTTTTTAAAACTCCTAAGAGTTTATCCTTTTGTTCACTTTTCAAAGAAGAGCTTATGATTACCGGAAGTTGATCTTCTCCTTGGAGGAAGGCATATTCAAGGTTGTTTGGGAGTTCCTTGAGTTCTAACGTGGGTGGCTCGATGATGGAAGGTTTAAGCTTATTCTCGGGTTTACGAAGCTCAAGCTGTTCGATTTCTTGTCTGGGATAGAAGGAGACTGCATTCACATCCATAGTCTTCTCCTCCTCTAAGATGGGTAAGAAAGCTTCATCTCGCAACCAACCAGCTTCCACCTGTTCATCTATACAATTGTCTATCTCGTCGGATAGTTCATTGATTTCTCCGATGAAATACAGCTGATTATCTGCTTCGAGAGAGAGATTCATTGTGTCCTTGATGTCGAAGGTTAAGCTATCGGCCCCCACTCGTAAGGTTAGTTTGCCGTCATGAACATCAATAACAGCACGAGCAGTTGCAAGGAATGGCCTCCCCAGAATGATGGGCACTAGGTCATCTTCTTCCATCTCTAAGATGACGAAGTCAACTGGAAATTTGAACTTCCCTACCTTAACCAGCACATTCTCACATATTCCTAAGGGGTATTTGACTGATCTATCGGCTAGTTGGATGTTCATACGGGTTGGTTTCAATCCAGAATACCCTAATTTGAGGAACATGGAATGCGGCATAAGATTGATACTTGCTCCTAAGTCGGCTAAAGCATTCTTGACTGAAAGAGATCCTATTGAGCAGGGCAAGGTGAAACTACCTGGATCGTCCACCTTCTTTGGCAGCCCTCGTTGAGTCACCACAGAACATTCTTCTCCTAAGGTTACAAGACCCTCGAGCCCTTTTCTGTTGGTTACCAGCTTCTTGAAGGGGTTTGTTCGGGATTTCCATCGTTCACATTATCTTCCTCCTCATGAGGGGTGTTGGGTTCCATGACGTTAGATTGTTGAGCTGGGTAAGGTGGATCCTTAGTAGTTGTTCCAGCACGAGTGGTGATGGCGAGTAAGGGATCTCTTTGAGGTTCGCCAAGGCCGTCGAGAGTGGCGTTGAGTTCTGCGAATTTGGCCCTCATGTCGTTTTGTTGGCTATTGATGAGGTTGTCGAGACCATTTAGTTGCAGATTCTTTTCAAACGTGAAATGCCCAAGATCATCCTCAAAAGTGCTCCTAACCTTGTAGTCAGGATATTCTCCTCCTCCTTCTTCTCTCACAAGATTTCCCCAAGGGGTGAAATCATTGTTTTGGTAGAAAGTTAAGAGCGAAGGATCATCGAAGATGTCGTGGCTTGACAAGCATGCTTGTTCGGTGGTGGTATCATCCCCGCATTCCTCCACTTCATGTGGGCCACCACATTGTTCGCAGATCAAGTATGGGTTTGACAACCGTTTAGTTGGTTGTGACTTGTCTAGATAAGAGACTTGATCATTCATTCTACTCAACCGGCTAGCAAAAGGAGGCTCTTTCATGATCTTGGAAATGCTTATGATCGAATCGGGTTCATCCCAGGTATCGTCTTGATCATTTGCGTATTCCTCAATTCTATTCCATCCTTCCTCAGCACTTAGGTTGGCTATTTTTCCTTTTACCGAATTATTAATGCCAAATTGGTCGCTTTTAGGGACACTGTCATAAAAGATTTGGACAAGAAGCCAGAGTTCAATGCCATGATGAGGGACTTGTCTAATCAGATCTTTGAATCTGATCAAGGATTCGTGAATGGGTTCAGCTGGTCCAACATGGAAGCGGAAGATTTCATCTCTTAACGTTGAAGTTCTTCCTATTGGAAAGAATTTCTCGTAGAATTTTGAGACAAGCTGTTCCCATGTGAAAATGGATTCGGAGGGAAGTTGGTTATACCAGTCTCCGGCTTTTTCATAAAGGGTGAAGGGAAAGAATCGCAGCCGGGAGGTATCTCTAGTGGCCCCGTCCGTATGGAGGGTATCCACTATTTTCAGGAAGTCCTTGATGTGTTGGATTGGATCTTCAGTTTTCAATCCGTGGAACTTGCATACACTTTGGACAAGCCAAATATCGGTTGCACGCAAGACCCCATTCGTGTGTTCATTTGGAAAAATGATAGCATTGGAAAAACCACGAGGGGTGGGAGAAGAGTAGTCCTTGAGGCATTTAGGGATTGGGTTTTCGGGAACCTCCATATCGTGATTGGGTTGAGGGCTAGGAGGTGTAGAATGATGATTGGATTCTTCCTCGGAGAGGGCATCATCAAAGTTGATGGCAATGCCAGATGGTTCGGGTGTTGCAAAGAGTCGCCTTAATCTTCGCATTTCCCTATCAGGTTCTGCGTAGGGTGGAATAAGGTCTCTTAGTGAACTACGACTCCTGGTGACTCTAAGATTGGAGAGATCTTCGTTTACCATGATGGCCAAGGAAGATTTGAGCAATGGATAGAGCAGAAAAAGATAGACTAAAGGAAACCTAAAATAAAAATCTCACTAGAAAGGAATCTAGTGAGTAGACCTAAAAATAAAAATTCAACCTAAACAATAACTATTCCCCGGCAGCGGCGCCAAAAACTTGATGCGTGGTTTTGCGACCTTACAACAGGTTTTACCTCTCGAGGGATCTCAAGAGGCTTACAACCCCACCAGGCAGTGTACCTGACCGATGTAGTATAGTGTAGTGGTAAGTACGGGGGATTGATCGTTCTCCACAGGGAATAGTGTTCGTTAGGTATGAAAAACTACTCTAATTAGGTCTAAGGGTGAGGGAAGATTCTTTTTGTATTTTTATATTTTTATGAAAGCAAGTAAAATCTCGGGTTTGAAGGAGTGGGCGGAATTAGTTGCTAGTCAACTAACCCAAATTACTACGAATGCAAATAAAATAAAATAACTGAAAATGAAAAGGTTGTGAAACTTATATGGAGAGAAATGTGTTTACTTAGATTTCCTTACTCCCTAACTATCTTTTACCGGTTGATTAGTGTGTATTAATTGCGTGGATGACGGGTGTATTCCTTAATACCAATCGTGGGGTGGCGTACGTACTTCCCCAACTCTACAAGCTCCTACTTCACTCCTATGTCGAGCCGGCTAGGAAGCTCCTAACATGGGATCACTAGAATTCGCTCATGCATTAAATACAACCATAAAAACCTAGTACGCATTGGTTCATGTTTCTTAAGACGTTCAAGCAAGTTACCGAATAGGAAGTTAGCCAGTTTTCTTAAGCCTACATCGATAAACATTCATCCAATACAATTAATAACACACTAATAACCAATAATCAATAGTTAGGTTTCATTAGATCTAAGCAAACACAAGATAAATCTAGCCTAGCATGTTAATCAAAAGACAAGAACAAGATATAATCAAACAACACATAGACATATTGATTGATTAAACAATTACTTATCTTCAATTAAACATGGGAGATCCAAGGGTATGAAAACCCTTAAAAAATGGCAGAAATTCGTCTTAGGGTTTCTCCTCACAAAGTTGCACACCAAAAGTTGCACACTAATGACAAAAAATTGCAAAACTATATATAGAGTTTAAGGGCTGACGGCGTCACGTTGTAGATCTTGACGCCGTCACCTCGCCGTGTCTAGGGTTCCCGGATGGCCTTCTTGACGCCGTCCCTCTTTAGTGCTCCAAAATCCGCTCTGGCTTATCAAGGCTTGACGCCGTCAGAAATGGGCTTGACGCCGTCCCTCTTTAACTTAAACCGTGACGACCTTGATCACTTCAAAGGGTGACGCCGTCAGACTTTTCATTGCAAAACTCCCTGGCTTATCATGTGTATTTTTCATATCCACCTCTTTTGCTAAGCCATGACGCCGTCAAGAGCAATTTGTGACGCCGTCAAAGGTACTTTTCCAGCCGATTTTGAGACTTTGTCGTTTTCTTCACTTTTATGCTCCAAAAATGTCCAAAATGCTTCCTTTTCCAGATTTCTTCTCCAAAGTACCTAAAATGACAAAAGGAACGATTTAGGGCAATATTTGATCAAATAAATACGATTTAGGGCTTAAATGACCCCCTAAAAGCGGTACACTTTTCGCTTCATCATCTGACCAGTTCCAGTGGCCATAAAGGTTCTTGTTTTCTTGTTGTCAATCATGGGGACCATCTGTTTGTCTGACTCATTCGTTCCTTTCCTTTTGTCACCGTTTCTTAACACTCCAGTCCTTATCATTTCGTCTGTTAGAGTTCCAACTCTCAGTATTGCACTCTGAATTGTAGACGGCTCAGTTGCTTTCACAGTTCTACGAATTTCGGGAACAAGACCATAGATGTACCTCTCAATTCTCTTTGCTTCAGGGGTAACCAGATGAGGAACTAGTTTTGCTAACTAATGAAATCGATTTGTGTAGGCTGCATGACCATACCCTATCATAGCGTGATGCCAAAGTTCACCTTCCAGCTTTTGCATTTCATTATCCGGACAGTATTCCTCTTTTAGCAGTGCCTTGAAGTTGTCCCATGTCATACCTACAGCTGCTTATCTTCCTCTAGCTTAAATCTTCGTGTTCCACCATGTTAACGCCTTTCCTGACAGCGGGCATGCCGAGTACTTCACCTTCTGATGTGTTCCACAGCTCCTGATGCCGATCATTGACTCCATCTTTTCGATCCATCGGGTATACTCCAATGCACCTCCTTTTTCGTTAAACTCCATTGGCTTGCATGCCGTAAATTCCTTATACGTGCATCCAGTTGCGTGGTTGTTAGTGTCATTCCCACCTATACCATTGGTGTCGTCATTTCTACTCTCGTGTTTTCCCGAGCTGTTGATATGATTTCCATCTTGGGTGATAATAGTAGGAAGCAAGTTTTGAAGTTGTTGAGCGATGATGGCGGCAAAATCAGGGTTTCCACCGTCGTTGTTGTCATTGTTACTAACGCCGAACATGCATTTTTCTGTAATGACAAGCGGCCATAATATAAATGCAGGGTTTTGTACGACAATCCCATGTTGTTCTATACTTGCACTAGCCAGAACAGCTAGCTGCAAATGGGCTAGAATATTTTAATAATAAATTTGTTGGGCTAATTTTCAGTCCATTTCTAAACGGCCATTTCGTGTTATTTTTTTTATTATTATTATTTTTTTTGGGATAATTAGAACTTTGTTGAGTTAGTGAAAAACTTTTTATCTTGATTAGTAGTTTTAGTTTCAGTTTATGTTTTGGCTTCGGTATGCAGATTTGAAATAATGGTTGCTTCGTCTAAAGAAAGGTTACAGGAAATGGTAGGCATTATATTTAAGTCATTTTCATGTGTTGCACCCCTTTAGTTAGTGAATTTTGCAATTACTAAGTTTGTTGGTTTTTTCTTACATTTATTCTTAATATTGGAGGCATATAGCTTTAACAACTTATACTTGCAATATGCAGGAAGCTACTATGGAGCGGGAGACGTGTGTTTGGTGATTTGCGCAAACAATTAGATGACAGAAACTAATATGTAAAGAACGGATTCGGTATGGTTATTGTTTTTCTTCATTCTCATCGAAAAATATATCGTTTCTAAATGAACTCTAGATTGAGTTGTGTTATTGAGATATGTGCTTGGTAAAATTGGATACTGTACTTTTCGTTGTGGTTTAAATAGGACGCCAACCACCCTAAAAGGGAATGGTGTGTTTGGTATTGTGTAAGTAACAAAGAATCATAACTCGTGTGGTGTTTGTGATTTAGGCCGAATAAGAGAAAGGAAAGGAGAGGATGAGTGGAACCTTGAGAGAGAAATGAGAATGTATTAGATTGAAAATATGATAAGGTCCAACCCTTCCCATGTGTGGGAAGGGGTATATATGCTACAATATTAGACGCCCCGTGTGGGTTGTGGAGTGAGCTGACAGTGGGTAAAGACCCGACCCACTCCACGAATACAATAATAACTAAACTATTACTAATAATCCTACGAGCTACTTAATGCTAATGAGTACTCGGGTGACCGAGTCTTCATATGAATATTTACATTCCTAATAATGTCCCCCTAAGGGAGGTCACCCCGGAAATTACACTTTGAATTCAAGCATTCTATCATATGAATTTGACTTCCTAGCTCGTAGTCTTTGATTCTTCAAAGTCTTTAGTCTTTGTACTTTCAGCAGTGAACTTTTGATGACTGTTCATTTGTCTTGGATGATCTTTGAGGATTCTTTGAGGTCATCATCCAACGTACGTCTCCAAGTCATCTTTTTGCAGCATCGTCTCCATGTGATATTGTAATCTTTTGGCCGACATGCTCACACCTTTTCTGGATCATGATTTTCAGCATCAGAGTTACGGAAGCAGTGTTGAAAGTCTTTCAATTATCATGATTTCTTTGATTATGATGGTGAAGTGTGAGCATGGGGTGATGGATCGGCATCTTTTCGGCAATCAGCTGCAACAGCCAGGTATTCCTGCATACGACAGTTAGCAATAAAACATCCAGTACTTACAGGTTCGGACTTCGAGATTGTTAACAGCATAGTGTGAAAACTTTCTCTAATCCTTACCAAGGCTGTTCCTAAATCGGATACCCCCGAGAGGGCTTACAAGATCTACCGAAGTACATCAACGATTAGGTGAGCTGCTGGAGTTCACTCCATGGCTGTAGACCGTTTGAAACCGCCGCGATCACTAAGCGTAATCTACAAGGAATTACCAAAGTGACCTGCATTCAGGGCTGTTTGATGTTGACCTTGGCAGGAATTTCCATTCAATCACTGAGAATTACACAAGTAAATTCCCTCATAATTGTTTTGGCAGATTGCTAAGATCTGCGTAGGACCCATAAGTTTACAACTGGTGTCCTTAACATAGAACAACCAGTGTAGATGTATCAAGTGTTCCTATGAGATCTTATGATGTATCTCGCGGCTCTAGACTCGATAAGTGCACTTTTGGTAGTCGGAGACTGGAGCGGTGTCTCCTGTTTCAATATCAACATAGCTCGTAATGAGCGGTCGATAGATTATGCAGGGTTCCCCGTGAGAATGAAACAAGTCATTTTAAGAGAACTTGAGTGGCTTAGAAGGTTTAGTGCAGTGCGTCACTGGGTCCACGATGTCTTGTATTCAATACCGGCATCACCTTACTAACAACCAGTAGCATATGAATTGAACCCGGTTTCTGCCCTAAGGTTGAATAATTGGAGGGCTATTTCTTTTCACCCTTTCTTATTACATTTCTTTTTAATTCTTCAACCGCTTCTTTCTCCTTTCTCATATTACTCCTTTTTTCATAATCATACATAAGTACTTTCTAATACTAACTATTCAGTATTGTCCTTGGGTAGATCCCTCCGGCTCTGGCGGATTATAGGACGGTTTTCCTAACCTTAGCCACCTTATAACACCATGACTATCCTATGTTGCCGTAAACCATTTATTTGAAAAATCTTCTCAAAGTGTTTATAATTAAGAAACACATTTTGCTAACACTTTGAGAGTTTTGAACTTTTCAAATACTCCCCCTTAACATGTGCTCAGATGTTTTTTATTAGAAATTTGCACATGTTGGGTAGAGCTTGCACTTTTTGAATTGATCCACTTTCAGTGAACATGACCGATTCGAGACACGCTTACATCACTAGTTAGACTAGCTTGAAATTATTACCCGGCCTGGTCAAGTCCACAGAAAGTTTCTCGAAACGGTACACTCTACTCAGACAAGTCCTCTTCGAGACACGCTTACATCACTGGTTAGACCAGCTTGAATTATTACCCGGCCAGGACAAGTCCTTTCGATTAATGACGGTTTTTGTTTCGTCAATTCATTTGTGAAGTCTGAGTCGCGCTCACATGAGATACCACCAAATATGCCACATTCTTTTTGTCAACACAAACCATTTGCTCCCCCTCAATATGTGCATTGATATACAAAAGAGTTTAGCACATATGGGAGAGCTTACATTTAAGTCCAAAACATCACATTTTTATCAGATTGCATATTTAAATCACATTCTCTCCCCCGATCAAAAATTTCAAACCTTTTGAGATTTTGTGATCCCAATTGATTTAAATAAGTTTAGAAAATATGGGAGAAAATGTGGTCAGGTTTAATATGTGCTGATAATGGAACATTACGATGCTCCCCCTCAATCTATGAGGGAGAATGTTAGTGTCAGGTATGATAGGTTTGGAAGATTTGAATTTAACAAAAATCATACACTGACACATAACAACCACATTTTATTCACTGCTTATTATGTACAAAGTGACATGTTTTGATGATATATGATTTTGAAATCATCACTCTCTCCCTCAATCGATGACCCGTCTTCTATTTAAATAGATGTAGTCATTGATTGAGTGATAGATTTTTATGAAAAGTTCAATTCTGATTGATATTCAAAAATCATGGTACCACCAAGTTTAGCACAAATACTTTCTGAAGAATCATAGATGGAAAAGTATATGTGATGTAAAGAAGACTTCTCTTCTTATACGAGAAATGATGCACTGAAACGTACATCAAATCGAAGAAACATGGATATAAAGTAATCCATGCCCGGGTGAACTTCACCCAGTGGGAGGAACAGCCGTCTTTTTGGCGACGTGCTTTCCCCATAATGAGGAACGGGTTACAGTCTGAAGTAACTGCAAGCCGATAAGACATGTTTTAACAGTTTATTTGAACTTCTGCTCGAGCTTCATTTAAAGTCCTGTGTCATTATTGAATGACATTTCTAGGGCCGTAAATGTTATCGATAAACAGAAGACATGCCTAGAGCAACTATTTTTGGTATTTTTGTGTTTTTTTGATTTTTATGGTTTTTATAGGTTTTATATTTTTCTCTTTTCTTTTTTGGTTTAAAATATATGCAAATATATACAAGGATATATGAAGCAAATCCATTACTCCTCATTCTCTTCCTGAAGACGTTGGAGGGTTTCTGGCGTCAAACTCTTCATGCCAAGTCGCGGGAGAATAAATTGGAACCGTTTTCTCGGAAGTGCCTTAGTGAAGATATCAGCCAACTGAAACTCAGTCCTCACGAAGTAGAGTTCAACAATCCCTTTCTCAACCTGTTCCCTTATAAAGTGATGCCGGATGTTGATGTGCTTTGATCGGGAGTGTTGGACATTGTTGCAGCAAAGAGCTATAGCACTTTTGTTATCACAATACAGAGGAATCTTGTTGTATGCAAAGCCATAGTCTGATAGTTGGGATCTCATCCATAGGATTTGAGCACAGCACACGGACATGGAAATGTATTCAGCCTCTGTGGAAGATATAGACGTACTCATTTGCCTCTCAGATGACCAGCTTACTAACTTTTCCCTCAAAAATTGAGCACCTCCCGACGTACTTCGACGAGTATCTTGACACCCTGCATGGTCTGCATCTGCATAGGCCGTGAGTTCCATGGCGGTGTCCTTAGGATACCAGAGACCCATGTGAATAGTCCCTTGAAGGTATCTAAAGACCCGATTTACCGCTTCCAGATGCTTTTTGGTGGGCTTGGACTGGTACCGAGCACACATGCAAACTGCGAACAGGAGATCTTGCCTACTAGCGGTGAGATACATTAGGGATCCAATCATACTTCGAAACTTGGTTTGATCAACAGGGATCCCAGAGAGGTCTTCATCCAACTTCGATCTCTCAACCATAGGAGTGTCAACAGGATCACTTGAATCAAATCCAAATTTCTTCAATATTTCATTTGCATACTTGGACTGATTAATGAATATGCCTCCGGGACTTTGAGAAATTTGAAAACCCAAGAAGAACGAAATTTGTCCCATCATCGATGTTTGGAACTTAGAGCTCATCTCGTTAGAAAACCGATCACATTCCCTTGGGTCAGAGGAGGCAAAAATAATGTCATCTACGTAGATTTGAACGTGAAGTAGATGTTTGCCCGTTTTCCTAGTGAATAGTGTAGGATCAACAACACCTTTGGAGAATCTGTTTGCCAGAAGAAACTTAGACAAAGTGTCATACCACGCCCTAGGTGCCTGCTTTAAGCCATATAGGGCCTTCTTCAAGCGATAGACGTGATTAGGACGATCAGGGTCCACAAATCCTTCAGGTTGACTCACATAGACTTCCTCTTTCAAATTACCATTTAAGAATGCTGTCTTTACATCCATTTGGTAGACTGTCATATTCTGATTGGCAGCATTAGCGAGAAAGATTCTGATGGCTTCAATTCGAGCAACCGGAGCAAATGATTCTTCAAAGTCTATGCCTTCTTCTTGTCGATACCCCTTTGCAACATGCCGTGCCTTATTTTTCAGAACATTACCATGCTCATCGAGTTTCACTTTGAAGATCCACTTTAGAGCGATAATAATTGTACAATCTGGAGGAGGCACTAATTCCCATACTACAAGTCGATCAAACTCATGAATTTCTTCTTGCATTGCAGTAAACCAACAGACTTTAGACAAAGCATCTTTGAAATCTTTGGGTTCGAATTTGGACAGTACGGAATTAAAGAAGCACCACAAGGCATCGGTGGCAAGTTGCTTTCGTGTGGATACCGGACGAGAAGGATTTCCAATGATGTTGTCAATTGGATGATCATTGGTCCATTTTCTGAGATGATCATGTGGTTGAGGGTAGGGAACTGATGTTGCCGTGTTAGTATCCGCTGAAGAAGATGTCTCTGTAGAAGATTCAGGAGCAAAGATATTTTCGAATAGAACATCCTCAATAGGTGCAAAAGGAGTCACTTCAAAAGAATTTTCTACTGCAGAGCCTTGCTGTACCAAAGAAGCTTGAATATTTGAAGATGATGGTGAGTGACTGGCAGATGGTGCATCTTGATTGATTGAGACAGATACAGATGGACCATCTAAATTTTGTGGAATTGGAGCATCAGCAACTGGAAGTACAGGTGGAGGTTCAGTTGTAGTATCACCCGTTGGTGGCTCAAAGTATTCATCAAACATCGGATCAAACAAAGTCTTCAACTCTTCACTGGTAGGGGGTACATAAGGAACTGCAGGAGTGGGATGCTGTACAAGACCTGAACTAATTGGTCCAAGTGTCAATAAGTTAGGTGCGGGTCCAGAACTAGTTTGTCCAGGAGCCGTTTGCTCAGTCAGCTCATCGAATGTCACGTGAATAGTTTCCATGATTTGTCGGGTTCGTTTGTTGTAGATTATGTATCCCTTGCGATCTGGTGCATACCCAACGAAGAAACCTACGTCTGTTTTAGCCTTTAGCTTTCCCAGATCCTGACTGTCATTTGTCGGGTAGCATAGAGCACTGAACACTCGCATAAAAGAAAGATCTGGTTTCTTGTCATGTATCAGCTCATAGGGAGTTTTGTTGTGAAGAGTATGTATCAAGGATCGGTTTTGGGTGTAACATGCTGTAGAAATTGCTTCTGCCCAAAGAAACATTGGTTCCTTGGAAAATGTTAGCATTGTTCATGCAGCTTCCACAAGAGTACGATTTCGTCTTTCAACAACGTCGTTCTGCTGAGGAGTGCGTGGAACACTTTTCTGGTGAGTTATGCCAATACTTTCATAAAATTGAATGAGCTGTTTGTTAACAAACTCAGTTCCATTGTCTGTGCGGGTGATTCTGACGGTTTTATTGAGTCTCACTTGCAGCTGTTTAATCAGTTTGATGATAACTTCTGGAGTTTCGTCCTTGGTTCTCAAAAACTTCACCCATGTAAACCGAGAATAGTCGTCGACCACCACAAGGATATATTTCTTCCCATTTATACTCTGAACTCTCATTGGTCCGCACAGATCCATGTGAAGGGTGTGAAGAGCTTCCATAATAGTGTTGACAGTTTTGGGTTTGTGAGTATGTTTCTTGCTTTTGCCCAGTTGGCAGGCAGAACAAAGATGATCTTTTTCAAACTTTAATCTGGGCATGCCTCGTACAAGATCCTTGCGAGAAAGTTCATTTATGGTACCGAAGTTTAAGTGATTTAGACGACGGTGTCAAAGCCAAGATTTGGTCTTTGAGGCCTTTGATAGCAAGCAAATAGGAGAGGACCACATCATTTCTTCAATAGAGATGGTGTATAGATTAGTGTCACGACTGCCTTTAAGAAGATCAATACCATCCAACTCTTTGACGAAACATGTGTGTTTTCTGAAAGCAACTTCAAGATCGGAATCACAAAATTGACCAACAGAAACAAATTGTGCCCTAGTCCTTCCACGTAGTATACTCGGGAAATTACACTGTTGCCAAACACATAATCTCCATAACCCATAATTGCCCCAAAATGGTTTTTCCCGAATCTAACTATCCCGATAAACTTTTTCACGAAATTCTTGAGCCGTGAGCGATCCCCGGTCATATGTTTTGAGCAGCCTGAGTCCAAATACCAAAGGACGATTTGTACGACCTACATTTGAAAACAGACAACGATGGATAACTGAAAAAGGTGGATCCCCACGTGCAATTGGGGTCCGTTTGGTTAGCACACACAAATTCTGGAACTACAGGAATTATAGATGCTATGGTATTCACAGTGGAAACTTCACTAGTAGATGCAATTGACCTAGTTGCAGGGCATTGTGTCCCTGAAGGGAAAATTCGACCAGTTGGCTTCCATTCCTTAACATTTACTACTTTATGATTAGTCATTCTAGTTAAGGGGCACTGATCTCCTAAAGTGAATTTCCTTCCAGTGGGTCTCCATTGATAACCGACATTAGCAAACACCTTTCCTGTTGTTTTCCAGATTTGCTTACTCTGTTTAGGTTTCCTAACATTCTTAACAGGGGATCGTTGAGAAGACATCAAGAATGACACAACACATTCATCATGATTACCAGAAATTAAGCATTCATTACATGTCTTACAAATAGCATTAGAATTTGAATTAATTACAGTACGCTTATAGCTAATACTAGAATCAACACGATTCTTTTTTATCAAATCAAACTTATGGTTCCTAGGTTGGACTTCTACTTTCTTCTCATGAGCACTCTTAGCTGGCGCAGTCCTATCTTTCTTGGTATTGCGACTAGGCTTTGACCCGCTAGCTTTAGTGTCACAGCTTACTCCTGTAGAAGCAATGATGGGAACATTAGTTTGTTTCACTGCCATTTGTTTTCCTGGTTTTGATGTGCTGGGTTCAGATGTTTTCATGGTACATCAAAGGTTACATGCTTGTTCTTAGTCGTAGAGGATGATGCAATAAACCTATCTCGCTTGTTATCAATCTTAGGATTTGTACCAATGACGTATTCTAAAAGTTCTTGAGACCGTTTAGTGAGGAAGCAGGCATCTACAACTGCACTATCAAGTGGTTTATCTATCCTATCCTCTTCTACGATCTCACGAAGGGTATCAAGGCTATCCTTAAGGTGAGTGAGATATACTTGATGAGCAGACCTATTTTTCCTAAGGGGAAGCGGAATAGACACAACATCAATTGCATACTTACTACAAGCAGAAACCTTTGGAACAACATTTTCACTAGTGATGATTGGCATTTTCCCTTTCACCTGAGTCTTTAGATTCTCAATCTCATTTAGCAAAGAAGTTATCTTTTCATTGTGATTGTTACGTGTGACTTTAATCGAGTCATATAACTCTTTGTAATGCTGTTTGATTTTTGAATTTTCAGCTTGAAAACACTCATTTTCATATTGTAATTTATTGATGGTGTCTTGATAGTGAAAATTCTGAGAATCTGAAGACGATGGTTTATGGGTGCCAATCGCATCACTCTTATTTCATTTTAATTGGGCAATTTGGGCCCTCGATTTTTGAATCGTGTTAGTGTGAGCTTGAATTTTTTCATCACGTTTGCTTAATTCAAAATATGCATCAAATTCAGGAGCATCCAAAGATGTCTTGGCATTTGAGATTTTGGTTCTTTCTTCTAAATGTTGATATTTTAATTGCAAATTAAGATTATCAACCTCTAGTTTAGAAAAATGCCTGACCATGTTGTCATGGTCATCGTTTTGGTTTTTCTCATGCAATTTAAAATTCTCCCCCTCAAGCTTAACAACACGATTCTGAGAAACATTCAAAGCAACAGACAACTCATGAAATTAACAAGCAGTTAATGCAGAATCAGTAACAGTATAAAATACATCCTGTGCAATGCATCTAGCAATCAAATTCTCATTGGTGATGAGAATATTCTTTCTTTCAATTTCACTGCATTTAAGATCAATAGCATGTTGTTTCTCTATGTTTTCCATATCTTTAAACACTCCTTTCATCTATTTTAATTCAGTTTCAAGGGTTTTTTTCATGCCCTCAAAATGTTCTTTGAGAAGTTTAAAAAATGGAATGAACTCAGTTAAGTAGCACTGTTTTGTTAATTCAAAACCCCTTTCCCCTTCAGTAATTCTTGTTGGTGTAATTCTCTTCTCACATGTTTTATCAAAATCAGCAAATAGTTGACAAAGAACATATATGCTAATTAGAGTTTTACATTCTATTGGAAGAGTTAAAGGAACTAAGTGCCTGGATGTATTGGGTGGGTACATCGTTGCAGCCTCAAATTTCCTAAGGGATGGAGTTTTGGCCTTAAGTTCTTCGGCCTTTCTCTTTTCTACGTCCAAAGACCAAAATATTTGTTCAGGCGTCAACTTAGTTTGAGGTGCAAAAACAGTCAATCGATTCTCTTCATAGTAATCATGGGGTTTGATTATGACTCGATTGGCTATACATTTGGGATCCTTCATTTTCTCAGCCATTCTTTCTCTACTTATTACTTCTATCTCATTGCTCTCTTCAAATGATGACACATCGGGAGGGGCATGACCAGGCTTAAGCATTACATTTGCGTCATACAGTGCAGGTTGGGCAATTTTAGCACTCCTAAGGAAAACTGAATTAGGTTCACCTACATCCTTTTCACTATGTTTATCACACAACTTTTTGTGCTTCTGAATCATTTGAGCAGTTTGTCTGGTTTGGTCTTTTGTGTAAAACTTGTTTTCAATCTTATTCTTTAACGTTTTAAGTCTGGAAAAATCATTTAAGAGTTTTGTTTCTTTTTCTTTGAAATCTTGTTTTAGTGTATTTACACTTTCTTGAATCTCCTGTTTTTGTTTAACAGTCTGATCCAGTTGTTTTTGTAAAGAATATAACTCTTTTTTCAATGTTTCTTCCCTTAAATTACGTTCTGTTATGAATGTACGCATTTGACTATCCATTTTCTGCTCACGTTCAGTTAGCTCAAATTTTGCTCGTTGTTCATATATGGCCACCTGATCTTTATAGATATTAAGTCTAGTGGTCAGTGAATCATCAGGGATAAACACAGTGTTCTCATGTAACTCACAAGCATTATCTACAACAGAAGATGCACTACTTGGTACAACAGACACGTCGTTGTGATTCACATATTGTTCATATGGAATAATATTACTATTTCCCATATCAACCGTATCTGATTCAACAACTTCTGTCTGTTGTACTTTGTTGGGAATCTTCTGTTCATCTACCATGTCATATGTGTCATAAAGCTTTAGTACCTCAGATATGATAGATGCATTGGAAGGACCAGCTTGTTGAGGTGATGAGACTACAGAAGACAGATTAGCCATGAAGATGGTTTGAGCAGTGGGTTCATCATCAACATCAGAGTCAAAAGCATCGCAGTCATCAGCTTGGAAGATGTTGGGATCATTTAGTGCCAAGTCCTGAACTGGTTGATCATCCACATCAGCATCAAACGTATTCCCCCCATCACCAGCAAGAAACAATAACTCTTCTTCATCCAAAGTTGCTCCATTCTCTTGAGCTTGCATCAACAGCATCTTATCTTTGAAGTAGTCAGAGTTCTGTGGACGCTTTGGTTGATTGCAGTTCCTTGCTATGTGTCCAAGTCCACCAAAGTTGTAACACTTGGGTTGCTTTCCCTGTCCCTGATTAGCATTCCCAACTCTGTTCTGTATCATACCCCGACCCATGTTCCTTTGATTCACATTCTGCCTTCCCTGAACATTCTGAACCACAACCCTTCCATCCTCCACAGTTGCTTGATTACGTGGGTTTGATGAAGTTCTAAGTTGGTTGTTGGTTTGAGGGAGTGTTGCTCTGAACTGTTGGACAAGTAAGGAAACTTGGTTGGAGAGATTATCAATCATCTTGTCAGTATGGGAGTATCCAGAATCCAGTTGGGAGTTCACAGCAGATGGTGGGTGCAATGATGATTGGGCAAATGATGTCTGATTCTGTGATGAAAAGGGCTGGTGATAACTTTGATCAAGTGAGGATTGATTGAACGGCTGAACATTTGCGACAAATGCAAGTGGGTCATTCGATGTTGTTTGATTAAGTTTTTCCCTCAATTGATGATCATAAACAACATGCTTTTCATGTTGTTGTAAGTAAGCATACAGCTGTTCATAGTTGGTCTGTCTCAATCCTTTGTTGAGCTTCACTGTTGTAACAAATCTATCCCACTCAGGTGACATGTTGTTCACAAACTTAGAATTGAGCTGGATATTAGGCATTGTCATCCTGATGATTCTCATGTCATTCACAAGCTTGTGAAATCTCACATAATAGTCAGTGATGTTTTCTCTAGGATTCATCTTGAAATGCTCAAACTCGTCATACAACTGAGATTCACGATCTTCTTTGGTCAGTTCAGATCCAGCCAGAAGCATTTTGACATTGTCCTAAACACCTTTGGCTTCAGTGTTGAAGTTGATGAGCTTGTAAACGTCTTTGGGATGTCCTTGAATCACAATGTTGGAAGCTCTAATGTCAGCATCATAACGCTTCTTTTCCTCCTCATTAAGATCGTTGTAAGTATGTGGCCTGTCAATTCCAAGAGTGACAGTTCCATCTTCAGCGGTTGTGACAGCATCTCTAGTGGTGCCCATCTGAAACGGTCCTTCATCAATGGATTTAAGAATGTTAACACCATTCTCTTTTCCCAAGCAGTAAAGTCGTATTCTTTGTGCCCATGATTCATAATCCGTCCTATCGAGCATAGGAGGGCGGGTATCGGACCCGGCAGCTTGAATGTCATCAGAAGGAGTGCTTGCCATGACGTAAACTTACACGGGATTTTACAACTCTTGTGATTTAAACCGAGAAATTGAATCTTTCGCAGGATTTTATAAAATCAACAAAAGAAACCGTAAGATACTGATTACTTAAGTGTGATATGATAAGATTTTCAAATCATAGTAAATAACCAAAGGTAAATTGCAATACTGGTCTTCAAAGAATCAAGTCACAGAAGTCAAGTCGCAACTGATCAAATCGCAACAAGTCAAATCACAATGAGTCAAATTGCAACAAGTCAAATCGCAATTAACCAAATCGCAATAAGTCAAATCGCAAGTGTCAACTCGCAATTTCAAATCGCAACTGGTCAAATCGCAATCAGTCAAATCGCAACTAGTCAAATACAACTTGTCAACTCGCAACTAATCAAATCGCAACTAGTCAAATCGCAGTGACTCAAATCGCAAAGATCAAATCGCAGGCTCACTCAAATCTCAAGCTTAGGCAACTCGCAATACCAACTCGTAACCTCAAATCGCAACCTCAAACCGTAACCTCAAATCGCAAGTCACAACCGGACAAAACTATCACTATCTTGCGATTTGTCTTTTTTCCCTTTTTAAGTAAAACGCCAAATCGTAGATCCGATGCTCACGAAATCGCAACAACAATTACCCAACGAAACTCAAATCGCAAGCAAGAACTTGTTACCGAAGGCCAAATCGCAACGAAGAAAAAATCTTCAAACTTTCAAATACATCACCAAGTAAACCATGGATTAGCTAGAAATGATACTAGAGACTTTTGTGAATACGAAAGTACAAGATTATAATGATTCTAACCACAAACTCGTGAGTGTTCTTGTTTTTGTATTCGAACCAAAAGAGAGAAATAGAACAATAATATCAAAAACTAAACCACTAATTCGTACCCACAATCAAACCAAGATGTTTACACTTAGAAGCTATTCGAACCAAACTAAAACCACAAACCAATAAAAGAAATCCGAGTACCAAACTATTCGGACCAAAAGAAAACCACAAACAAATAAAAGAAATCCGAGTACCCACAAACTAAAAGATCAAACCAAGGCTCTTGATACCAATTTTAAGTAAAAAGGAATCATAACTCGTGTGGTGTTTGTGATTTAGGCCGAATAAGAGAAAGGAAAGGAGAGGATGAGTGGAACCTTGAGAGAGAAATGAGAATGTATTAGATTGAAAATATAAGAAGGTCCAACCCTTCCCATGTGTGGGAAGGGGTATATCTACTACAATATTAGACGCCCCGTGTGGGCTGTGGAGTGAGCTGACAGTGGGTAAAGACCCGACCCACTCCACGAATACAATAATAACTAAACTATTACTAATAATTATACGAGCTACTTAATGCTAATGAGTACTCGGGGTGACCGAGTCTTCATATGAATATTTACATTCCTAACATATTGCTTATTAGGGGCCCTAAGGGGTGCGTTTGAATTATTTTACGGTTTTAAATTCTTATTTGGGCCACACAGATGCCTATTTATATAGTGCTGACCTTCCAGGTTTTGTTAACTTGATAGGTATAAGTAAATTGGTGAAAAATGCTGGCAGTAGTTCTTGCGATTAGAATAATTGGCCACCATTATTAGCCTCAGGCAAGTGAACTTACAACTTTTAATCCTGTTGGATCAGTGTATTATATATTATTGGTATTGATTATTTCTCCTTTTTGGAATACCGTCTGAATTGTGAATCATGTTATATTATTTTACTGACGGGTGTTATTATCTTAGGTATGATTAGGCAAGTACCACCAACTAGTTTCACTCTAGGCGACGGTAATCTGCGTGCAACTGTAGCCACACCAGGTCGTCCAAATGATTATTTCTATTGTGGATTTAGGAAGTGCGTCTCAATACATATTTAATAGCCTTTCTGGCTTTTTTTGAACATAAATAGGCCGGTGCAGAATGTATGAGACCTTCTGTACGGTCAGAATAATCGCATACAATCATCTGTGACAAGTAAGTGATTAGATGATTTAAGAATAATCGCATACAATCATCTGTAACAGGTAAGTGATTAAATGATTTAAGTTCCTCTTAAATGAATGCATCTTTAACACCAAAGTTTTTTTCCCCTTTTAAATAATGCAATTGTTTTGGAATACCTAATACTAATTAAGTGGTGGCTGCGATCATTGTAGGTACAAATGGACATAAAACGACGGGCTGTTCCAGCTCATATCCGAGTGCTGGCCGCGCACAGCCAATGACTCGAGGTCGTGTGATTACTGATTTGCAACATGTTATCCTTTCTATTGAAAAGGAGTCCGCTTAATGTTAGAATACGACTACTTTGATTTAAGAGGTTGACTGCATTAAAAAAGAATTAGGCCCCTTTTCATCCGTTCCCCTTTTTGCTAAATTAGATGATGTGACTCATGTAAATGGTTTCTTAAAATTGCAGGGGTATAGTTCTTCTCTATTGCAAGACTTGCCTTTCGACGCCTTCCAGCTAAATGGTTTCTCGAATTGGGTATAAACTAGCGGAAAGTTGAGTTTGTTTCTTGGGCCAGTCAGATGCGTTGGATAGTGGGTCAGCAGAAAGTTAAAACTGAGCCGGATTCTCTACGATCACACGTGGTTCTTGCATTTTTTTTTAAAACTGAAATTTGATTCTGCTACAGTAGAGTTTAATGAACTTTAGTGTTTTGTGTTGTTGGTTAATTGGTATGCGGGATTTAATATTGTACCCATTGATGTAGTGTGGAAATGTGCATGCCACTGTGGTTCCCGAATCGGCTTTCAAGAAGCAGAACGCAGTGAAGGACGTCGACGGGAATAGGGAGGTGACTAATTCGTGTCCGAAGCTGGGAAGCTATTATGAGTTTCAGGAGGCTTCGGAGATAGAGTATAACGCGATCGAGGGTGTGTTGCATATTACTAATCCTCACGCAAGAAAGGTACTAAAAATGGTTTCTTAACACCAGCAATTATACATATGCATATTCGTAGCTGTTTTTAAGATTTTTATTGGATTTTATTTGTAAATGTATGGCTCTTCTTTCTTCAATCTACATACAGATAATACTATCGACCATAGAATCACGGCCGCTGAATGTTCAGCGAGTAAGATTAGTAAGTTAGAGAGGAGATAACTACACATTGGCATTCAACTAGGTTTGTCAACTAGGTTTGCTATTCCGTAAGCAAACCTTGTCAAATTCTTTGATTTATTCAAATAAGAATTTTAAACGTTGAAAATTAAACTTTGTGTCTTTTGTATTAAACTGTTTTACTTATTGTTTTAACTGTTTAATACATGTCTATATTTGACATTGAATGTTGTTTAACTTAGTTCTTAAGTTATAACACATTATAAAGAGTCCAAAATAATTTAATTCTCATTTAATATATCTTTATCACATTTTAATTATTGGAATCACAACTCACATGTTCTCATTGATTGAAATAATATTTCTAAACAAAATGAACAAAACTTGAGCCAACATTTTCTTCGACAAACCCTCGTTTTTTTTTTTTTTGAAAAGTGAACTTCATTAGAAAACGCCAAAACCCACGAAACGGGGCGGCAAAGAAAACACCCAAAAAACACTAAACACTTTACATGATATTAAATTTACACCAATCTTCCCAACTAAGAGACTCTAACTTCGCTCTATTCTTCGCCCAAATGAACCCCACCGCTTTGATTTCTCCCAAAATATCTTCCACTCGAAACGGTTTGTTCTCAAAGAGAAGTTTATTTCTAGCTCTCCATATACTCCAACAAGCGATAATAATAATACCATGAAGAATACTCTTTTTCTTCCCAACTAACCCGGAGTGCAGGTGGAGCTCGATGAGGTCCCGGACCGAGAACACGAAAATGTGTTGGATATTGCACTACACACTAATGTTGCCAAACAACCGTCGAGAAGATGCAGGAAGTAAAACCCTCCATGGTTCAACCCTTTATATTGATATGTGTTAATACTAATAATTATCCTAACCAATACAACAACTACTAGGAATGATCAAAGAAATAAGAGTGGAACTTGTAATATTAGCTTCATATAAATCACACACTTAAAACAATGATACAAACCCTAAATGACTACAATACCTTGAGAGCACCTTTAGAACACCAACCTCTCAAGTGAGGATGGGAGGTTCTATTTATAGTTTTTGTGATGGATGGGCTTGGACTTGGGTGGGCTATTACATGGGCTTCTTTAATACAATACATAACATATAGGCTTAAGTCCAAGCCCTATTGACTAAATATACTAATTACACAACGACACGTTTAATACACTAAATAACGACAATGACCATCGCTTTTTATAAATCCTAACAATCTCCCCCTAAGGGATGGTCATTCAAATGTTGCTCGGAGTGAGTTGGTCTTTTGTCTTCATTTCTATGTGCTTCGTGTGTCGTTGTATAATAGTCTTTGTTCTTGTTCCTTCATGCTATGTGATCTTCAAAGAATCGTCTTTGTGGATGTTCTTGCCTTCAATCAACATCTTCATGTGATGATGCGTCGTGACCTTCAACATACTCATACATCTTGGATATTATACTTATGCTAACAATCTCCCCATAATCTTTCATCATATGAACTTGTTCTCGACATCTTGATTAGCTTCTTGACTTTGTCTTTTCACTTTGTCTTTTACTTGATCTTCTTGTCTTGAACTTTTACACTTGAGCATTGTTGGAGATGTTCTTCATAAGTATGAGTATGTTGAGGTGAAGATGAATGATGTATGTGGTGATGGTTAATGGATGTTTATAGGTAGCTGCATAAAACCGTTAGTAATAATCATCCAACGCTTACAGGTTGGGACTTTGAGATTGTCAACAGCATAGTGTGAAGACTTTCTCTAATCCTTCCCTAGGCCATTCTGAACCGGATACCCCCGAAAGGGCTTACACGGACACACCGAAGTGCACCCACGATTCAGTGAGTCGCTGGAGATCACCCCATGACTGTAGACCGTTTAAAGCACGTAACCATCATGATGTAAATGGCAAGATCCTTGGATCTCATTAAGACTCTTACAACTTGTGCTCTTTTTGGCGAACACAAGTGTATCATTTTGGAAGTGTTCTTAATGAGATATTTTGATGAATCTCATGGTTCTAGACTCTATTGTGCGTTTTGGTTTTTAGTCGTCGGAGGCATGGAGCAGAGTACCACCTTTTCAATATCAACACATCTCGGAGTGAGAGGCCGATAGATTATGCAGTGTTCTCCGTGAGAAATGAAACAAATATCTTTTGAGAGATATCTGAGTGGCTAGGAGGGGTGGTGCAGTGCGTCACTGGGTCCATGACGTCTTGTCTTCAATATCAGTATCACCTTAGTGAGTACCGATAGCAGATGTATTGACCCGGTTTCTGCCCTAAGTTTTCATGGAGGGCTATTTCTTTTCACCCTTTCATTCAACTTTTCTTTTTCATTCTTCAACCCCTTCTTTCCCTTTCTCATTTACTCCTTTTTTCAATCTTACCTAAGGACTTCTAATTCTAATCTATTGGAATTGTCCTTGGGTAGATCCCTCCGGCTCTGGCGGATCATAGGACGGTTTTCCTAACCTTAGTCACCTTATAACTCCATGACTATCCTAGATTTGCCATAAAACCTTTTGAAAATCTCTCAAAGTGTTTATGAATAAACACATTTAGTTAGCACTTTGAGAGTTTTATATTTTTGAAATACTCCCCCTTCACATGTGCTCATGCATTTTTAACTAAATTGCACATGTTGGGTAGAGTTCGCACATTTTGAATTGATCGACTTTCAATGAACATGACCTTCGCGAGACACGCTTACATCACTAGTTAGACTAGCTTGAAATTATTACCCGTCCCGGTCATATTCAAAGATCATCTCTCGAATTGGTACATTATACTCAGACAAGTCCTTTGTGAGACACGTTTACATCACTGGAAAACCAGCTTGAAATTATTACCCGTCCCGGACAAGTCTTTTCGATAACGGATATCAAGTTTCGTCAATTCGAGGGTTAGAACTGAGTTTGTCTGGTGAGCATACTTTGAGATTCCACGAACTTTGATCACATTTTAATCACGTCCTCTCCCCCTCAAAAATAGCATTGATATTTTTGATATCAACTGATTAAAATGAAAGTGTTTTTGGAGAGAGACGGATTTTTAGCATGAAAATGGAACATTTTGCATTTTTTAATTTTTATACTCCCCCTTAAAGAAAGCATATTATAAAACATTTGAGTTTCAAGAGGGAGTTTCTTGAGCATAGAATTTGAGAAAGATTTTGAAAAATCTTGATCATGTGCTCAAGATTCGTTTTGATTTGCCATTAACATTGCGAGTCCTGATCGAAAATAATCAGAAGTCATCAATGTAGCTCGGGTTCAGTACTGAAATGTACGAAAGCCGTAATAAAGAAAGTTTTGAGATCGACATGTTTTAGAAAATGTTTGAATGAACTCTCGCTCAAGCATCTGTACATGCCCGTATCATTGTTGAATGACATTTCTAGGTACGTACAGAATATTGATTTATACAAGAGACATGTCGTGAGAAGAATATTTTTGAATTTTGTATTTTATATTTTTTATGTCTTTTTGAAATTTTATATTTTTATATTTTGTTTTTGTTGGTTTTTCAAATTTTGTATTTTGTTTTTCAAAAATATTTACATGCGAAGCATTTGGAAATAAATTCAAGAAGATTCGGGAAGACTGGCTAACTCTGCGGGAGTTAGGCTTCGCAAGCCAATTCGACGAACTAAGTTATCAAACCGCTCTTGTGGGAGGGCTTTAGTAAATAGATCGGCGAGTTGGTATTCAGTCCCCACGAAAAATAATTCAACAGTACCCTCTTCGACGTGTTCCTTGATAAAGTGGTAGCGGACTCAAATATACTTGGTCTTGGAGTGCTGAACTGGATTGCACGAGATGGCTATGGCACTTTTCGAGTCACAATACATAGGTATGTGGTCGAAAGAGTAGCCATAATTTGTGAGTTGTGTCCTCATCCATAGAACTTGGGTACAAAACGCAGATAGAGACACATACTCGGCTTCTGCGGTTGAAAGCGCTGTGCAATCTTGTTTCCTTGATGACCAGCCTACTAGCTTCTCTCCCAGAAATTGTGCTCCTCCGGATGTACTTTTTGCAGTGACTTGGCAACCAGCATGATCGGCATCTGCAAAGGCTGTTAGATTGAACTCCGAATCCTTCGGATACCAAAGTCCCATGTTAATGGTTCTTCGAAGGTACCGGAAGATCCGTTTAACCTCTTTGAGGTGAAGTTCGGTAGGCCTTGCCTGAAACCGTGCTAATAAACAAACAGCAAATTGTATATCGGGTCGGCTAGCAGTTAAGTACATGAGAGACCCAATCATGCTCCGATATTTCTTCGGATCAATGGGTTTTCCATATAGGTCAGCACCAATTTTGGGTGAGGTGACCATCGGAGTACAAACAGAGTCACAATTTTCCATTCCATGTTTCTTTAAAATCTCAATTGTATATTTTGCTTGATTAATAAAAATACCATGATGGGATTGATGGATTTGAAGTCCAAGGAAGAATTTTAATTCGCCCATCATAGACATTTCAAATTTACTTTTCATGAGATTTGCAAAATGTTTTGAATGTTCAGGATTATTGGACCCAAAGATTATGTCGTCCACGTAAATCTGAACAATCAAAATGTCATCTTTAAACTTTTTGGTAAACAAGGTCTGGTCAATTGTTCCTTTGGAGAAATGATTTAACAGCAAGAAAGATGAGAGTTCATCGTACCATGCCCTTGGGGCTTGTTTTAGACCATAGATAGCCTTTTTGAGCTTGTAGACGTAGTCGGGATGATCTTTGTCAACGAATCCATCTGGCTGACTCACGTACACCTCTTCCTTCAGAGTTCCATTCAAGAAAGCCGTCTTGATATCCATCTGATAGACTGTGATGTTCTTGTGAGCCGCGTATGCTAAGAAAATCCTGACCGCTTCAAGTCTAGCTACTGGTGCGAATGACTCATCAAAATCGATTCCCTCTTCCTATCTAAATCCCTTGGCCACGAGACGAGCTTTGTTGCGAATTACAGTCATCTCTTCATCCTTTTTATTCTTCCATATCCACTTAAGATCAATGATAAGTTTGTCGAGAGGTCTTGGCACTAAATCCCAAGTGTCATGAAGTCGATATTGGAGAAGTTCTTCCTGCATTGCTTCAATCCATGCATCATCTGACATTGCTTCCCGAATGTTCTTTGGCTCTTTTAAACTAACTGAGCAGGCAAAGATGCACATATCACAATCGGTAGCGAGTTGTCTTCTCGTCTGTACTGGCCTAGAAGGTTCACCAATGACATGTTCTATTGGATGGTCTTTAGTCCACTTTAACGTTGAAGGGTATCTTGAATCTAACGAATGCGTGTTTGATGGTTCATATAACCGAGAAGAAGATTCAGCAGATTCCGTAGCAAATGGGTTTTCAAATGGTTCTTCTTCTTCTAACACAGCATCGTTTTGGTATGGTTCTTCTTGATTTGGTGTTGTTGGGTTTTGCTCATCAACTGTAGGTAAACCAATCTCAATTACTGGAATGGCAGGAGTAGATGTAGATGATATTGACGTGGAGGGAGTTGGTGCTTCAGCTTCGATTGTAGTAGATGCATCTTGTGGTGGTTGTGGTGGTTGATGTTGAGCGGGTGCAGCGGAACGTTGGTGTGATGTATCTATTGAAGCTCCACCATAGTATTCATCATACATAAACTCGAAGAAATTTTCCAGTTCTTGATTTGTAGGTTTATCAGTGTTAGTTGACTGAGCTCCTTGGGGTGTGAGTTCTGAACTGATGTGTCCAGCAGTTTGACTTTGTGGTGCGGGTCCTAATCCGATACGATTAGAATCCATTGGGTTAAGCGCGGGTTCTAGAGCGAGTCTCTCAGAAGCCATTTGTGAAATCTCATCAAATTTCACATTCATCGTCTCCATTACTCTTTTCGTTCTTCTATTATACACCCTGAATGCCCTCGAGTTATCTGAATAACCAATGAAGATACCAATATCACCCTTAGCCTTCAGCTTCCCCAGATCCTCTCTGTCATTTGTAGGATAGCACAAAGCGCCAAATACATGAAGATAAGAGATATCGGGTTTTCTGTTGTTCACTAGTTCGTATGGGGTTTTATTGAATCTTGGATGGATTAGGGATCGGTTTTGAGTAAAACAGGCAGTTGAATTAGCTTCATATAAATCACACACTTAAAACAATACAACAACTACTAGGAATGATCAAAGAAATAAGAGTGGAACTTGTAATATTAGCTTCATATAAGAGTGGAACTTGTAATATTAGCTTCATATAAATCACACACTTAAACCTGGCTCTGATACCACTTGTTAATACTAATAATTATCCTAACCAATACAACAACTACTAGGAATGATCAAAGAAATAAGAGTGGAACTTGTAATATTAGCTTCATATAAATCACACACTTAAAACAATGATACAAACCCTAAATGACTACAATACCTTGAGAGCACCTTTAGAACACCAACATCTCAAGTGAGGATGGGAGGTTCTATTTATAGTTTTTGTGATGGATGGGCTTGGACTTGGGTGGGCTATTACATGGGCTTCTTTAATACAATACATAACATATAGGCTTAAGTCCAAGCCCTATTGACTAAATATACTAATTACACAACGACACGTTTAATACACTAAATAACGACAATGACCATCGCTTTTATAAATCCTAACAATATGGGCATATCAGCATATATATTTTTTAACTCATTGCTTAAAAGCAGATTGTTTTGCTCTTAAATTCCAACAGGAATCAACTTTCAAATTTATTATATTTCTTTTGGTAGACTTTGCAAGATTATGTCACGTTTGACATTGCCTTCAACAAATGCCTAACAAAATTCAACAAATGCGTAACAAAAACCCTAACTTGGAATCACTTCTCATATTTTAGAGTATTCTAATTTTATGCATTTCCATTCTAAACAACATTTCCATTCTTTACGATTTAGTCATATCAAACGTCTATGGGTTCATCATTATGTGAGGAACAAATTTTTGTAATTCATATTGAAGGATATTTAGTGTTTAGCGTCTCTTGCAACTAATAACACGAAGAAAGATGTCGCAGCAACTCACGACGCCTTTGTTAAACTCGTTTAATACAAATAAAGCCAAGAGTAATTTCATTAACAAAAGAAATAACCACTCCCTTAAGCGATTGCTCTAATTTTCTTTAGGAACTCAAATATGATCTCCACCCCTTCTTTGTCTGACACGAAACGAAACAAAGATGCATGTCAATTGTACAACTGCGTTTGTGTGGTGTCTATTAGACGATAGATGGCCCAAGCCCGGTTGTGGGTTTTGGGTCCATTAGGGTTTCTATATAACGCATTATACATATCGTATCAATAATACAGTATCTCCTAAAAGGTTGTTTTCAATGTTCAACATAGTATCAGAGCGGGTTTGATCCCGAAACCTAGTCGGCCATCATGAGTCGCCGCCTCTATGCCCACCCCGTCAAACCCTAACCGCCACCCTTTAACCTTTGTATAGAATTTATATAAAGAAAAAAATGTCAAACCCTAAACCCCTTGGTCAACCTCCATAAATATATGAATCATAAGCAAATATTCTTCTTTTAGAACGCCAATTTTACATAGTTCTATACCACCTATTTTACATATCACGGTGACACGGTCTCACGCACAAATGTGCTTGAACCTATAACGTCTTGATTAATGGTAAACTCGCATACCATTAAACCAAAGAAACAAAGATATGCATTGATGACTACGCATTAAGTCTCACATATGCAATTTTTCCCACCAGAAGGTTTTTTTTTGAAAGCTAGGAATATCTTTTCGATAATTTCTAGGTGAAAAAATATAACAGGATTAGAAGACCACTATACCCAAAAATGAAAATTTATATTATTTTGAAAAAGTAGTTGTTACAATATTAATTAATATAGTAGAAGCAAAATGCATTGATATAGAAGATCACAGCTAATAGTAGTAAACATGACAACGCCGTTTCCTCCACGAAAGAGAACCACTTCCTCAAAGGGTTGCATTAATTCTCTTAAGGAACTCAAACATGATTTCCAATCCTTGTTCGTCTGACAAGAAAGGAAGCAAAGGTTCTTGTGATCATGTCAATATGTCATATGCGTGTTTGTACGATATGCGCAAATTGTGATGAGCTAATAAATGTAATACCTAGTTTTGGCACCTCATGACCACCATGGTGGTATATCACCAGCGGATCTACGTATGCTTCCACGAGTTCAGGTGCATTTGGCCTTGCAATGTCATTTTCGCCTAGATGTGAACAAATTTAATGACATTTATTTTTATTATAATTTTTTAAAATAAAATAATACGATCATAACAGAATGTGTAAAATCTAACAAACTCTTTATGATTGTTATTGTACGTTTGTATTTAGTTTGAAACAGTTTTATAAATCTACTAGTATTTGTTAAGTCGGTAAGACGAGTTATCAACCACTGCACGGTTACCTATGAGCACATGAATTCCATAACTTGTTAATTGTTAGCATTAACGTTAATTGATCCAAATATTCTGTTGAAAATCTAAATATTAGACATTTATTTTCGAAAGAGTGGCCGTTTAGTGGAGAAGAGCTCCAAGGAGGAGCAATACAAATTAACAGAACAGGAGCAAAAGGAAAGGAAGTGACAACAAGACTACAAATATAATACACATGATTCTTATCTTACCAAAAATGTGGAGCGAAGGAATATCTATGGGAGAAGTATAAGCTGCTTCGGCGAGCTTCGGAAGTGGAAATAATCTCCCTCCAAGTTTGGCACCAGAAATAATCACAACATGTTCAATTTTCCCAACTTTCTTCAGACAAACACCCTGTAAAAATACAATTACAATCACAATTAAGGTTCATATTGTCCATCTTTAATGGCTTATATCTTGGTTACAGTCACTTTATTGTTATATATAGAACATACACTTATAATTTTAAGATCCCCTAATATACAAAGTTACATGCTATGCTAACTTTATACAATGCCATCATATTTGTTATCACTTGACGATAACACACAATCGAAAGTTATAATGTTCCAATAGAGAGATTTTAAGTACTACTAGGATCTACCTGTTCCTGCATTCCTGGTAATGAACCTGTTATAACGGCTCCCTGTTTTTATTGTAAAAATAAATAAATTAGTACTAATAAATTATAGGGGAAATCTTACCTGCAGCAAGAAGCACTACTTTTCCTTTGTAAAAGATTAAAAATATTTACAATCAAACCCCAAAATTCAAGTCCATGATACATGTTTTCCCCCAGATCCTCTCCATTTTTACAAAGGAAACTTAGAAAAGCAGACATCATATATGTTCTGAAATGCACATATAAGTGTCTTTGACTAAATAACTGGTTAGCCAATAAATCTTACTTGAGAAAAACCAAGCACTCCATCAAACGGTCCAAGCTCTATCATACGATTTTCTATATATGAGATGCCCTCCTCAAAGTTGTCGTGCTCCGTATTGACCTTAAATAAAGTTAGATTAAGTTGCCGTACTCCGCCTTAAACTTCAAATATATATAACAAAAAGGTCAACTAGTAAAAAAAAACTGAATGAAGGTGAGATTTAATGTGACAATATAATCATGCATTTTGGGTCATTGTTAGCAAATAAAAGCACCTAAATATGTCTAGCAATACCATTATATGATGACTTAAATCAACATGTAGTTATGTATCTTTACCTTATCTAGGGTAAACCATTCAAAATGTTCATCACCCGGTGTTGGATACCCTATGGGAAATGGACCATTGATGAAAACAAGATCGATCTTACTGGTAATCGACTCTGGCCACTTGTCAAAATATGTTCTAAATATTGCAGCATTTGACCCATGTCCGTGGAGGCATAGGAATCTAGGTTTCTTCGGAGATCGTATGTCGTTTGCCAATTCTTGAATGCCTTGAATTTTTCAGCAAAACATACAGAAGTAATTAAGAAACAAGTATTTATAATGGTAAACCAAAACTATATGATTCTCTAGTTAAACAATTATACCAATTGATTTAAACTACAGAACTCAAAGAATTTTGAATTTAAAGAAAATGGGAAACCTATAGGAATGTCAATAGGGGTGAAAACGAGCCGAGCTACTCGTGAAAAGCTCGAGATCGGATCGGTAAAAAGCTCGAACGAGCCGAGCCTAAACGAGCCCGAGCTCGAGCTCGAGCCTAAATTAGAGCTCATTTGATAAACGAGCCCGAGCCCGAGCTTTATATATAAAGCTCGAATAGGCTCGCGAGCCTAAACGAGCTTTAATTAATTTAATTAATTTATTTAATAGGAGTATATAAAAAATGGTTGCTAACTTGCTATATAAATGATTCTACCCTAAATTTTCTCAACCTCACACGCGGTCTCTCACACTTTTTCTTTTCCATTTCAATCTTATCAACCACCTAACTATTTCCTCCTCCCAATACTTTCTCTTCAAAACAAATCTCAAATAAAAGATAATAAGTGTTTCATCTTCTTTTCATAGTCGAATAGCATACACAACGAGCACGTTTATTCTACCAATCATAAGCCAAATCATAAACACTTCAATATTTCTGCTCGAATCCAATCGAAACTTACGAACTCAAAACCCACAAACGAAGATCAAAGATACTCTTGTACATCTCAGTAACTCAGTTCGGCTTTAAGATCTTTAACGAAACAAAGATTGAATATAACATTTTTGTTATCATTCTTTCTTTATTTTCGGATATAAAAGTGTAAAGCTAGTTATAGATCTGAGATTTTGTCTTGGTCGAGTCTTGTTTGTTTTGTGAGATGGAGTGCCACTAGTCTGTAGTCAAAAGGCCCACAAATAACCAAGACCAAGTAGTGAGTAGATCGATTATTGGTTGTGAGCAGTTCTTACTGTAACCCAAATGAAAATTAATTATCATAGATGTGTATCTCTAATAAATTGTAAAAAGGGTAACCATATAAAAGTTTTTCCAATCAAATTTGATTGGTCTTTTAGATAAATGTTTGTTTTGGTCTTGCACTTTTGTTAAATATAATTGATTGATTTGGTGAAATTAGTTAGATTTGTATGTATACCAAACAGCTCAAAAAAATAAACGAGCTTTATATAAACGAGCTCGAACACATCACAAACAAGCCGAGCCTCGAGCCGAGCTCGAGCTTTATATATTATGCCACGAGCCGAGCTCGAGCTCAAGTCTTAAGGCTCGAACCGAGCCGAGCTCGAGCTCGAGCTTTCTAAAATATAAACGAGCCGAGCTCGAGCCTACCAGGGCTCGAGCTCGGCTCGGCTCGTTTCCACCCCTAGGAATGTCAATAGGGCGGGCCGACTTCCCCATCCTCGATTAGCAAACCTCACCTCAAACTCAAACCCACCCCGATCCCTATCGGTGATCTTATCGGGGCGTCTCATTAGGACAAGATGCTTCTCCAAACCCGTCTAGTTCCCCAGTGAGGATCTTATTGGGGTGTCATCTTTGGGCGTAATGCTCCCCAAAAAACCCACACTTTCCTCGTTTATTATTATTTTTTTAGCCATTAGCAATACAATTGCATGCAATAACTTGAGGAATCAAGAACCCATTAATAATAATTAAGCTCTAGCCTTAACAAGTTTTCAATAATAGTATTAAATATAAATAATAACGACTAGTTACACCCGTGACAAATCAAAACTTCTCTTAAAAATATGACACATAACAAGCCTATATAAGTACAATTTAAAATCTTCTAAATAAAAAGCTCAAAAAAATTAAAGAATCATGTTTTTATTACACAATTAAATTAATATACTATATGTGTGTGTGTGTCTTATATTTATAGTTGAAAACCTCCGTAATGCGGCGATATAGGAGATGGAGAAAAATGTTGTGGTTGATGTTGATAAATGGTACTAATAGATAAGATAATCAATATTCAGTAGTTGTTAGTGATAGCGAGAAGTTAAAAAGAAACGCACGTCTTGATGATGCAAAACAATCTATTGTTGTAGAATAGTATGTTTGTTTATGTAGGTGTCGAGTTCGTCATGTCGAGCATGCAACTCTTTTTTCACCACTTTGACAAGCTATGCCACCATCATTTCAAGATAAACCAACTACCCCAACCAACCCTTTGTTATACTAAATAAAAACATAACTGACGATTTAATGTCCATTTAAAAGTTTTGTAACTTACACTTAATCACAATTAAATGACTTTGAATGTTTAATAATACTTAATTTTTTGTAACAATATATGAATTAATGCTTTCATAGTTTTTGACCAACTAGCAGGATATTTGAAGTGGTTAATCTTAAAATGGAGATATATTGCTTATAAATCATTTATGTTTAATCATAAAAACTTAAAAGACTTTAAAATGAGTAAAGCGGTTTCTTTAAAATACCCCTTATTAATACTCTTTAATACTTATTAAACTTTAATTTTAAATGGCAACTTAGACAAGCAATATAAACTAAAAAAATAGCTGCACGGTTTATAATTTAAATAGAAACTTTAAAATAGAAATAGAAACTTTTTAATAAGATATGGTTATTAATTTCTAAGTACAGTTACATGGTTTATCAATTTTGAATGGAAGCTTTTTTATCACACGAAAATAAATTATTAAAAAAAATGACTACAAATTAAACCCGTAAGTGTTGTATCAAGAGTCATACAAAAATCACAAGTTCGCAAGTATAATTATTTGCCACTATATACCATCGTTTTGTGCGGGTATTCGTCTAGTCTTTACTACTTAAAGCATAGATGTCATCCATTAATTTTAAGGTTCTTAATTTTTGAGTAATGTTGTTTCCTTATTTATACCCCTTCTTTAAATGAAAAAATCCTATGGGTTGTATGTAAGCATATGGGTTGTATGTAAGCATTTCAAATTTTAAAAAATGACAATTAATGAACTTATATATTCCATAATTATATACTTTTAATTATTATAAAAAAGATAAATAATGTTAAATATGAAATGTTTAGTGTTCATTAAATGTTAATTATGTATTTATAGAATGCTTATACACAATCCATAGGGTTGTGCTTAACAAAACCCTAATTGGGTAATTATATACTTTTAATCATTATAAAAAAGGTAAGTGATGTTAAATATGAAATTTTTAGTGTTCATTAAATGTTAATTATGTATTTATAGAATGCTTATACACAACCCTTAGGGTTGTGCTTAACAAAATCCTTAATTCTAACACATAGTTTTCAATTCTTATAATACCCTTTATAAATGAAAAAAATCAAGCATATATTTACTACTATTTTACTTTGCTCTAACAATAAAAATAGCAAGTTAGCACATGGTTGCTTTTTAATTCTAACACACGTTTTCAAATACAAGTCTAAAAAACACACGAAACTTAAAAATGAGTAATGTATTATACACAAAGTACCTTTATTAAAAATGGTAACAAAATCCACCACTAAATTAATAGTTTAAATATTGTTTATTCTTAAACTTTTATTATTTTTCGTTTATAATTCATATACTTTTTTCTCGTAATGACTATATTAATTGAACATGACAACATGTAACTGTTGTATTAAGGGTCACGCCAAAACCATAAGTTCACATGTATAATTATTTTACCGCTATACACCATCACTTTGCGCGGGTATTCGTCTAGTTACATATAATACATAAATGTTTTTCCTTAATCCTTAAAAACTTAAAAGAATTAGTAATGTTTAATCTCTAAAATACACCTTTAAAGCTTAAATTTCAATCTTTATTTACTTTCCCATATAAAAATGTTTTTAAAAAAGGATTTTGAAATAGTTGACTTAAAAATAGTTTTTATTTCTAAAATTAATGTTCTTTTTAAAATTAGTTAATTTCTATCATTTTTTTTTTCTTTTTACAAATTCATAACAATCATGTTCTCAATCTTGATCCATATTTCAATCCTAATTTATTAAAGTGGAACTGGTATAATGTTGTGTCATCTCGGATGATGATGAATAGTTGCCAACGTCAATTGCTAAATGTTACACAAAACACTTAACCACAATATCTCAATTATAACTATTTACCACTATAAAATCACGTTATTACGCAAGGGTACACGCTTAGCATGTAGTATAGTTACTAGCATCATTTCATAGTCATGTTGTGCCAAGTAGGAAATAAAATGAGATATGGGCAACTCCAAACTAAAATAAAAGTTTCCTTGATTTACTTTCTTTTACATCATCTTACACCACGACACGTACGAGAAGGTATACATGAAAAAACTCCGACCCAATTTAGCTAAAATAGCTTCGTCATATGGACCAGGGTAGAGATTCGTTGACAAAAAAACTTTTAAGTGAAAATAATGAGAAATTATTATAACAACACATTTGAGATAACCAGATGCATACCTATTCATTAAAATTCATCTTATTTAGTTTCGAAAGTGATTTTGAAGTGCGAATGATGCAAAGTAGCATTATCAACACCTTCGACATGTAGATGATACAAAATGCCAATAATTTGCCTAATTTGATGATATGCACTTAATATATGTATATGCATTTAATTTTAAGACAACAAATTTATTAGGATGTATCCATGAATAAAGATGCATCTAATTTAAGTCGATGAATCTTCAATTTGTGGTTATAATCATTTCTCATCCTTCTCGTTTGATTCTAACTCATATGGACCAAGCGAATATCATATCCTTCGGCCCGTGAACATATACACTTAAAGTTTATTAAGAACGAGGGTTTTTTCACACCCCCCCCCCCTCCGTTGTCGTGGTGCGGGTTTTACATAAAAAAATTTTAGTTTTTTTTTACTTATTAAATGTTTTAAACATATACAAATAAATTTTAAGCAAAAACTAAAAATCTTAAATTGTTTGCAAATACATTTAAAAAAATGCTAGTTATACTTAAAAGTTAGAACTATTTAGCTACAAATTATACAAAGGTAAAAGTATTTAGGTAAAACTATATAATTATATTTTGTACATAAGGTCGACTTTCATAAACTGACCTAAGTGACAAAGACTATTTATATAACTTTTGATTTAAGAACGGTTTCTGTAAAGTTAACCATCTGACATGGACTATTTACAAAACTTATTGTTACGCAACTAGTTCCTAGATTTAACTAAATGACTATTTATGTAATTGCATATAACGATAGGGACATTTCCAGCAATTTACTGAGACTATTTTTGCAACACAAGTAAAACGGAACGACATTTTTGCCATTTTTGCATTAGGTTTTACTTTTCATTGAACAATTTGAGGCCTGCATTTTGTTTTCATATAAAACCAAAATTAATTGGGACATCTTAGCACATTTAAGTTATATGGAGATGCGCAAAGTTGAGCCAACTTTGATAGGTAACAAGTGAAAGATGGTTAGTTTTCTAAAATGAAGACATCGCGTGGAATAATCAGAGTCTACTAAACTTGGAAGCTATAATTTTTTGTTGAGAAATTTTTTTATATGAACTCTTTATGATAGTATATTACGAAAATGAACCGTGCATTCGTATTTTACGAAAATGATCTTTCAGCACGCAAGCATGCGCGCGATATAAAACATGTTGCTCATCAACAACTCTGGAGTAAGTGGCAACAAAAAAAACCCTTACTTCTTGATTGTTTTCTTCTTGACCTGATCTGTTTATTCTAATGGTTTAGATACTTTAAACTTGTTTGCTGATTAATCTTGGTTACATCAGCAGCTTTTGTTGGAAGTTTTAAGATCAAATTCAACCTTGTAATCTATTTTAGAACCTCAGTCATTTTATTATGTATAAATATTTAGTACTTGTATAGATTGCAGCTATGTATATGCCAATAAGGCTGCACAAACATATGGTTTGGGCCACAAGCCAACAAACCTTAGTTAGTTATTAGTTAATGTCGAAATTGACAGTTAAGGTAGTTAGAATACAGTTATATGACAGTTATGGATAAAGGGTCATGTTTGTTGGTTCTTATTGAACCATCACAACCTTTATATCATGCCTGTTCATATAGTATTTATAAGACATTGTAATTTCAGTTATAAAATAGAATAACAATTAGTATTTTCGTGTTTACTTTCCCTCCACATTTCTACTTTGTCCATTTTACTGCATAATCACTCTGCTCACACCCATTTTCTCAGTCTCTCAAACACTTGTTAATCACAATGGTTAACACATACACTCACATTGAAAACAACTGGTCTAAACTCCAAAGAAGAGGACATGGCCATGCTAAGAATTGGCATCAGAGCAAACCTGGGAGATATTTGAGGAATAGATTACAAAAGGAATCCATTCAGAGACAAATTAAAAGAGAAAGTGAGTCAAGACTTGGAAATTGCATAAGGCAAATTTCAAATGAGTGCAAAGAAATGCTCAGGAAGAAGTTGGAAGAAATTGAAGTTTACAATCATGCACTACCACAATCCCAAAATGATTCTGACAGGCACAAGAGATACAGATGTTTTGAATGTGGAATTAGGGGACATATTGCCATCAATTGTCCAAACAAAGGGAAGAACTCTGAAGTTGCAAACTTAGAAAATATTTCTGAGACAGAACACACTCAAATCATGTACACTGAAAGTGTCCATCTATCAACTGACTTCATGATTGAAGGCACAGATGAAGGAACATGGGACAAGATCTGGTACATAAGCAAACACCTTGAAAGGCATGTTTGCTCAAACAAAAACCTATTTGCAAAACTAAAAGAGAAGTTCAGTGTGGAAAAGTTGCAAGACCTGCACAAATTATTGTTCATACATGGAATTGGTGAAGTAAACATCAGGATTGGAAGAGAGATTATGTGCATACCTAGTGTACTCTATACACCAGATATGACATTGAACATCTTATCAACAACTCAACTTGAAGCACAAGGGTTGGATCTAACATTCAAAGGCAACAAATGCAAACCTGTGCCTATGTTCAAATATCCAACAGACTGTTAGTTTGATCAAAACAAAATGAACATGAGACAGAACAAGTACATGGAGGATTACTTCAAATTACTTGATGAGAGTTCTCATTATAATGAAGGAAAGACAGAGAAACATGATGTTTTGACACAGAAATGTTAAAAATGTGAAGAAATTGGACACTATGCGTATGTATGTCCAACCAAAACATCAACAGTTGGAAACAAACCAAATGAATGAGACTATGTCTATGTAAAAGGTGTATACTATCCAACTAAAATTACTTCATTTAATGAATATGTTTCTTTTCTTGATCTGTTGAAAAATGACAATATTATCAGTCAAGAATGGGACATATTTAGGGACAGATTCAATAGAGCTTTAAAATGGTTTATGATGTATATCTCAAAAGAGAGTTGCCTGGTCCCATACCCCCAAAGATAAATGGAATAGAGATTCATCTAATGGATCTTTATAAACTAGTTGAAACCTTAGGAGGATACCTAAGTGTATTTTTTGCAAAAGATTTTGGTTATATTGCAGAGATACTTGGCCTATCAAATGAATATGGTGAAGAGATCAAGAAATGCTACAATCAATACTTGGATGTTTTCAAGTGCTACTATAGCACAACCAGGGTGTCACAAGTTGAAACAGAAGGACATGTTTCAAGAGGCAAAAGGAACTGCCTTGGAGATCATGAAGATCCAGTGATAGAACCTAATGGAATGAACAGTCAAGAGCAAAAGAAGATTGAGCATTTTGGAATTAAATTAGAAGATCTGAATAACAAGTGCCAAGCAAACTACCAAATTGAGACTCAAGATCATTATGAGAAAGGAAGCACAAGCAAAAGGAATAAACAGGAAGAAGGGGACACAAACAGTAACTCTACTGATGACTTTACCATCATCAGTTGATTACACCAGTGAAAGCAAGAACAGAGGAAGACAGATTCAAGGACATTTGATCTTATGGGGGAGATTTTTGGAAGTTTTAAGATCAAATTCAACCTTGTAATCTATTTTAGAACCTCAGTCATTTTATTATGTATAAACATTTAGTACTTGTATAGATTGCAGCTATGTATATGCCAATAAGGCTGCACAAACATATGGTTTGGGCTACAAGCCAACAAACCTTAGTTAGTTATTAGTTAATGTCGAAATTGACAGTTAAGGTAGTTAGAATAAAGTTATATGACAGTTATGGATAAAGGGTCATGTCTGTTGGTTCTTATTGAACCATCACAACCTTTATATCATGCCTGTTCATATAGTATTTATAGGACATTGTAATTTCAGCTATAAAATAGAATAACAGTTAGTATTTTCGTGTTTACTTTCCCTCCACATTTCTACTTTGTCCATTTTACTGCATAATCACTCTGCACACACCCATTTTCTCAGTCTCTCAAACACTTGTTAATCACAATGGTTAACACAAACACTCACATTGAAAACAACTAGTCTAAACTCCAAAGAAGAGGACATGGCCATGCTAAGAGCTTTTTTATCTATCATTTTGTTCTAGTTTAAACGACCAATTATGGTTTCATTCTATTTAGGGTTCGTTTTTTTTTACTGCACTTGTATGATAACTATTATTTCTGCTGCTGGTGCTTATTGGTCAATTAACCTGATCACTACGTGTTTTATACTGTAAGTTCCTCATTCGTTCTTGTTAATAAAACCCTAATTCTCATTAGGGTTTTCTGATGCGTTATTGAAGTGTGACGTGTTATTTGATCTTCTTAACTGTGCGTTTATGCTTGCCTGAGTATGAAATCTGGTTTTCTTGATTCGGGGGGAGGAGGAAAAAGGAATAAATCAAAGCATGTTTCTGTTGGTTCAAGTATATCGTACTTCAATTCTGAGTTTCCAATACTGAGCGAATCAGTTTCTAAGGTCCTTAGTTTTATGTATAACATGGCTGCTATTGGGACTCATGTTGACCATTCTGCTGATGGTGTGCCTAACATTGTTGAACCGACTTTTTATGATACTGATGAGGGTAATGGGGGCACAAATCTTGGAGTTAAAGCGATGCTTGATGTAGTAGCTCAACCGACGATCGACTCGCAAAATAGCAATATTGGTGAGCCATCGGGTAAGGCTGAGATAGGGGATCATCTCAACTCAGCCCCATCTTTTTGTGCCAATGATACTGGGTGTAAAGTGAATGTCGTAAAGGAGCACATGGAGCTGGTTCCATGTGCCGTTATTAACAACGCTATGAATGTTAGTCCTATACACGTATTGGATCAAATGATGATGCAACTCATGGTACTAACGTGGGTGGTAAAAGCCATATGAGTTATGCTAATAAATTGAATCCATCGCTTGGGACTAAGGCCAATCTTCGGAAGGTTGATGATACTGTGCCACAAGATGCTGACTACGACGTCGAGTTACCTATTGCTTCGGTTCTTGAGGTACATGAGAGGTTGAAGAATTCGACATACGGGTATTTCATTAGTAAGCGGCTTGCTTTTCCCATTGTCGAATGGTTTGTGCGTAATAACTGAAACAAGTACGGTGGTGAGAAAGTTACTATGAACACGAAAGGGTTTTTCTTTTTTAAATTATCAACCACTCAAGGTGCAGAATCTGTTTTTTGTGATGGCCCATGGATGATTCGTGGAATTCCTATTATTCTTAATAAGTGGTCTCTTGAAACTAACCTCCTGAAGGAAGATTTGACTTGTATTCCAGTTTGGGTTAAGTTTCATTATGTTTCGATTGTTGCATATCATATTCTTCAGATGGTTTGAGCTCTATTGCCTCTAAAATTGGTATTCCTATGCTTCTTGATTCGTATACCAATGAGATGTGTTTGGAATCATGGGGTAGAAGTAGTTATGCTAGAGCCTTGATTGAGATTAATGCGACTAATGAATTTCATGGTAACTTGGTTGTCGCTGTCACTAATCTGAAATGAACTGGCTATACGAAACACACCATTCGTGTTGAATATGAATGTGATCCTCCTCGATGTAGTGAATGCTTGGTCTATGGTCATCTTCTTGAGGAATGCCCTAAAGCTCATCCTAAACGTGTCCCTAACTCTTCGGGAGCTAATAAGGGAGCATCGAATGATCAGTACATTAATGTCGTGCGAATGCGAAAGGGTCCCAGGTATGAGCGGGTATTTGGGGTTGCTAAGATCAAGAACATGGAATTTCGGCCGGTGGCCTCCAAGAGTACTTCTACTAAGGAGGCATTTACGTCCAAACAACAACAAAAGGTTACTGTAGTGATTAACACGGCTAATTCTTTTGACGACCTTGGTAATTTGGATGAGGATCCTGTTGTTAGTAAACAGACAAGTGTTACCATTGATGCATTTGACAGTCCGAGTAATACACCTCTTGTTGAAAATATTAATAAGATTAAAAGTCAAATTATTGAAGGGAAGCTTGTGCTTGTGGATGATGAAGGGAAGCCGCTTCCTATGCAAAAGGAGGCTACTGCGGGTCACATGGGTAACTATGAAGACATCCATAGCTCATCCAACGCTGCTCCTTGTGTTATTGCTAATCGTACACCTTTTATGGTTAATGAGGGTAAAAAGGTAGGTAATTCATTTTCTAAGGTTGGGAATTTGGTTACTTCGGATAGTGATAGTGATGATGAAGTCGAAGATGTTCATGATGAGACCTCTCGTTTCATGGAGAGTGGAGGTGCATATAATGCTAGTCTACATAAGGATGAAGATTTTGATCTATACGACACTTACGACCTCCAAGGTTTAACTCCGGAACAACGCGCGTTTTGTGACTCGATGGAAATAAATCTTTGTGGTCAGTATAAACGTTAGTTTTATTTCTTGTCTTTATAGTTGTTGATCATAAGATTGATTTGTCTTTCTTATGCTAGTTTAGGTCTGAAGCACTGTAGGTGTGTTTGGCTTGTCTTTTTGGGCTGACGTATGAGATTCACCCATACTCGTTGTACTTAATTGTTTTTTTGGAGTAATAAAATTTTACCTGGGGTAACCTTTTACCAAAAAAAAATTAAAAAAAAAAATGTTGGAGTAACCACATGTCCAAATAGATGGGCCATGGCCAACCCTAATGTTTTATCATAATACTAGTGACATGCATATGTTGTAGTTGTTAAGTCCGCTAAATTGTTTTAGGCCCACCCAAACTAATAAAAGTCCCCCATCCGAAGTAAAAATTATAGCAAGAGTTATAAATTTTTATATTAATCACATCCACCCTTTAATTATTAATGAGTAAGAACGCCCCCGCCGCGTTGCGGCGGGGCGGCGATTATTCGTTCCTATATGTACGTGATCTAGTAATAACAATGGCGTTACCTCCGTATGTTTTAACCCAACATGCCATCACTAAGTAAAATGGGTAAAAAAAAAGTGTGCCAAATATTATCAGCATAGTTCATGTAATTCATTCATCACTTTATCAGCATAGTTCATGTAATTCAATTCATTCAAAACATTACTCGCACAACATAAAACTACTCCACAACGTTTAAAACACACACCTTTGCTACCAATGTCTTGCCAGTTCCAGACTCGCCGTACAGTACGACTTCCTTTGGAGGCTTGATACCTATGTGTTCGTATAATTCAGGGTCAGTGAAAAGGAGCTCTACTGCCTCCTTGATTTCTTGTATTTGGGCATCTAGTCCACCGATATCAGCATAAGACTCCAAAGGAGCCTTCTCGACCTTCATCAGAGACACCATTGAGCCGACGTCGTCTTGAAGAAGGCCAACAACAGAAAGAACCTGAGAATGGTAAAAAATATGATAATTACATAAAAAACTTTTCTTTCACAGCAAGTTGGCGTATGTTTAATGCACTCTAAAACAATGATCAAAATAAAAGTTTAATTACCTGCCTACATTTATCATTTACCTGCAGATTTGATCGCCGCATGACGAATTCTTGTACGTAGGCGTTTTCACCTTTCTTCATGTAAACAACTTCCAGCAAAATAAGCAGTCTGCAGTTTGCTTGTACCTCAACAGTAAAAAAAAAATGCTCGTTTGTTGTATTCCAGGTTATGGGCTAATTATTATTTTGTATATTATTGAAAAGCAACTAACAATTTCACAGTATATTAAATTGAAAAAGTCAATAAGCTCGCTACTTTGAGCTAATGTGCTTACAATGCGACCCTATGGACTAAAATAAGCAATAAGCTCAGGTTGATAAGCCCATAATCCATACACCCCCTGAATAGGCTATTCATACCTCCATTATTTTTTTCAGAATTTTCTTTGGCTCCCTCACCAGCGAACACAATTACAAATTCCAAAAATTTCTAATGTATCTTAGATATTCCCAGGTTCTGTTTTTTTATCAGAACCTGGAGAAAATAACAAAGTTTCTAATAATGTATCTTACAAATAACTCAAAGTTTAAACAAAATTAGCAACTACAATCATATAGGTAATATCGGACTAACCTCTGCCATTTTCTGCAGCATTGTCATTGGTTAAAAAATGAGGACCGGTAAAGTCACAGTAGATGTAATATCAGCACCTATGTACTTCTGCATCATCTGACAGTGAGTGTCATGATTCTGCAAATAAAATATTGTGAGCAATTTCAACTACTTAAATAACAACAGCGAAAACTTTATATAGCAACATCTAGATAACGCACCTCTTGTTTCCGTCTGCCTCATTGTGCTTCAACTTCAGCATTGTGAGTCCCTCCTTCCGGATTGATAACCTCCAATCCCTCATAACCAAGCAACCTACCCAAAAAAAACAAATCCACATAAACCAAACATTTAAATTTTGTCTTCGACATGTAAACCATCTTTATCTTATGACACGCACCTATTACTGTATTTCAAATCAAATAGTCTACACTTTTTATTTCACAAACACATTAATGTCACTAAGTACACCAGCAGAGCAGCATTAAATCGCGTGGATCTGTCTCTTTGTGTGAGTGATAGATTCTTACCAGCATAAACCATTCGCATGTGCGGATCCTCACACTCATCAGCTAGCTTTAGCAGGTGGGAATATTCCATCAACTGGGAAAAAATATCTAATGTATGTAACTGAAAGTTTAAACAAAATTAGCGACTGCAATCATATAGGTAATATCGGACAAACCTCTGCCATTTTCTGCAGCATTGTCATTGCGTCAAAAATGAGCACTGGTAAAGTGACCATAGATGTAATATCACCACCTATGTACCTCTACATCATCTTCCAGTGAGTGTCACAATCCTGCAAATGAAATATTGTGAGCAATTTCAACTACTTAAATAACATTTAGCCAAAATACAACTTAAATTCTTGATATATATGCATGCCGAAACAACACATATGAGTATGACAATTACCTATGTAGGTCATTAATTTATTGCAAATACGACGATCAACATGGCATCAGTCCCAAAAGCCACTTACTCGATAAACACATTAGTATACATGTATGTTTACATGTTTAGCTTTAATGTGTGAATATAAACCAATTACCTCAAGGCTCCTATTAGAGGTTGATTTAGCACCATCAGACCAGAATGCGACCTTTAAGTAAAGCAAAGCTCATCTTTATAAACCAATTTTGAAATATGTATCAGCTTCCACGATAACTTCACTCTGTTACCCAACCTACGACGATGGAAATAATGCATTACAATCATGATACAGTTGTAAATGATATATTTAGAAATCAACGTGACATGTAATTGAAAATATAGACTCGTATAAGATTCTTTTTCTGATATAATTTCCTTTTTTTATTATGTTTTCCAGATACAGAAGCTTCAAATTTCCCAAAATACTGAAGATAAAAAACTCTAATCTCATTAAATAACATGAAAGTAAATACGAAAATATTACCAGAAAGGTTTGTAAGTGCATTTGATAGAGCCAAAGTGGATGAACTTCCTTTTCCACTACCCGTCATATCTTCTCCTAAAAGCAGCGTCACAAAACTTTCCCTCTTTTGTTTCATCTACAAAATAAAATAAGAAACAGAATATTAAAATATGTTTGTCACCTTTGTTATACCACAAAATAACATAAAAGTATAAAACCATAGAAAATATACCGGACTCAGGAATCGGAGGCCCAACGAATAACCACTTTACATTATAATGTCCTATGTTGGGGTCTTTTTAATGGGCTGGACACACAATTATCACACCAAACCAATGATTATTGGAACAGTTGGTGTAATAGCCTAAGGTAATAATCCTATGATATCCCACATCAAATAAACAAAAACAACCGATGATCGGTAAAAAGTAATCTTAATACTAAACGGCATTTGGCCTAACAGTGTATAAGCGATTCATTAACCGAAAAGTTGTGTGTTCCAATCTGAAATCTCAACCAAGATACCTGCGAGATACTATTAGGTGGTACATTTATGTGCCAATATTTGTGGTTGTCAAAAAAACATTCACACTCAAATGTGATTTTTGTTATAACTAAAATCAAGATAATTCTTGATTTTAATATCAAGATACAAATTATAATGTTTGGAGGAACAACCAAACCAAATAATCCATTACATCTATGCAAATGCCATAACAGATCATAATAATATAATATCATGTCATAAACCATGTGAATATCTAATTAAAGGTATAAAATCAACTTCCTCATGTTTAGTTACCTAAAAATTCCGAATTTGCTTGCAAGAACTTCTTTCTCGGGAAGCAACTTCAGAACATTTGGTGACAATACCTTCATCATTCTTTTCCCCTTCGCCGACACATTCTTCCCATTTGATAAATGTTTCTTTACAGTCGGCATCCTTCATATATGTACAAAACCCATATTCATCTTCAGATTTTGCAAATAGTTTTTGAATAACTTCTTCATCAATCTTTTTTACAGCTTAAATCAATCCTTAATTCATAAAAAATCGAAACATCTAGTAACCTAATTTTGTTTCAATCCAAACAAAAAGTAAAAATAAAAATTACCTTAAACTGAATATGGTTGATTTGTACCAAATCACCCGAAATCACACATGTTTCTTTCTTGTTATAACCTGATACTTCTGAAAACAAACCGACACGATCTAAAGGTCGGCGAGCAAGAGGCGGGTAGGTTTATCCCTTATGCTTATCTGTTTTAGTAAATATCTTGGAGATACAAGAGGCGGTGACCATATAGGGATTAAAAGTTGGGTTAAAAGTTGGGCCTGGTATAGGCTCACTAAAACCGGGCCAAAGGTAACAATATTTTATTTCCACCGACCACAGAGATTACTATATAGTAGTAATGATTTTAAGGAGTGGCGTGTGTTGTTGATGTTTTAAAAATTTTACTGGTAAGAGTTATAAAAATTACTGCTTAATCACATCCACCCTTTAATTATTAATGATTTTAAGGAGTGGCGTGTGTTGTTGATGTTTTAAATGTTTAGAATGAACACCTTTTGTAAGAGTTATAAATTTTTATATATTCATTGTTATCAAATTCTTTTTGTGTTTGTTTTGGCCAACCCGACCGTAGAATCCTAGCTCCGTTACTGGTGCCGCATGTTGCTTAGCACGTACATGATATCCAATGCACTCCATGTTGCGCGCTTCACTTATCAAAATTAATGTAAATCCAACACTTAATGCGTGCTTCACTTATCGAAGTTAATGTGAATCCAACACTTTCACGGTGTTCTCAAGCGTGTTTTGAGGAATAAAAGTGAAAGGAAGTACGTATACCAAAAAACTGTCTTGTTCTTTAGTTTTCAAAAGGAGTGAAAGCGGCGAAAATTGAAAAGAAAGAGTGACTATGTCTTTAAATATTAAACTTTCACCACATATTTAGGATGAACCGATGAAACATGAGGAAAAAGAAACAAACAAAAAATAAAAGAAGTTTAATGAAAAAAATATCTCTTATTTTTGGAGGTACTACTTGTTTTAAAGGGTGTAATAGTAAATTCATAAAAATCAAGAGTATAATAAGCTACAACATTTTTTCACTTGCTTTCCTTTAGAGTATCTACAATGCATTGAGTTTTTAAAGACTTGATTCATTTAATACATAAAATTTTTAATCAATTTTTGTTATCAAAAAAAGTCATGTTGTAAATCTTCCTCCAATGCAAAAACTAGTCCAAAAACTTTTTATTAATGAAGATTAAATGTAAAACAAAAGCTTCAAACACTTGACAAACTACAAGCTTTTACTAAAAATTTTACAAAAAGTCTTTCATTGCAATGCTAAAAATTCTTTAAAAAGACACTTACAAATAGTAAAAAGTTTTTCAAAAACCATGCATTACGGATGCTTTTAGTTTAAGTTCTAAAACTCAAAAGTTGTATCAACTTTGTCTCCTCTCATCCCCTTCTTTTCATATTTCTTTTTTACTTTACATTACTCTTCTAAAAAAAGAAGTTGATATGCACACCACAAAAATTGATGTGCACATAACAAAATTACATTTGTAATGCATATGGTACAACACCACATATGCATGCTTGTAATGTATACCTCTCTTTAGGGGTGACAATTTATTACCCGAAACGAAACCCGACCTGAAACCGAAACGAAAATTAACAGGTTTGGGTTGAGTCTAAATAGATTTTGGGTCGGGTTTGGGTCGACCCATCTAACCTATTTATTAAACAGGTCATGTTCGGATTGAGAATACATTAAGCGGGTCGACCCACCTACCCGTTTAAGATTTTTTCTTAAAATAAAAATTATCTATATTTTATTATATTGGTTAAATGGGTTAAACGGGTCGACCCGCAAACCCGTTTAACCTGTTTAACTCGTGTAATGTGACAACTTTTGTATATAAAATGGGCTAAATAGGTTAACCCGAAACTAGTTTAAAATATTCAACTCGTGTAACATATTTAATCCGCCTACCCAAGTATATATATATGGGTTAAATTGGTCATGTTCGTGTTATGTGTAAACAGGTTAGGGTTGATTCATTGACATAGCTGACCCGATGATTTAAATGGGTCAGGTTCCGGTTGGGGTTTTCGGACCCGCCAACGTGTCAACCCGAACCCGCCATCTTGAACCCGATCCGAATTGCCACCCCTACCTCTCTTATTGTGATGTGCATATCACATCTTTAGAAAAACTCAATAATATTAATGCGCGCTTCGGTGATTAACGTGAATACAATAATAAGTTTTAGGGGACGTTTGGTTAAGCAAGGGAATTACTATAGGAATGAAAATTGGAATGGTTTACAAACCATCGCCTATGGTGGATTTAGAAATTGCATATTTTTACGGGTTTGATAACCGTATTCAAATACCAAACCAACCAACTAAACAAATACAATATGAATAAAAGTCATTCCTTGATACCCATACTCACATACCAAACACCCCCTTAAATATATCATCCACCAACCACATGCATACAAGTTGACATTAGTTTAATATATCATCAACTAATAACAACCACATGCATACAAGTTGACATTAGTTTATTGATCGGAGATATATGGTCTGGTTTCGTAAATGGTGTGCGGTATAAGACTTACGGAGTATTTGGTAATTTGGTTATTTTTGTTTCGTTGACATTCAGAAAAGTAGACAAGAAAAGCGTACATGCATTATGAAGTGACTCAATTTGATATATAATTAAATGTCTAACAAATTATAAACCGCGCGCATCTTTTACAAACCTGCCATTTCTTTATCTAGAACCGTGGAAATGTAGTTGCGAGATGATGAACCCTCTCTGTCATCTCCTACTCCGTCTTCTGGCCGGACCATGACAGAATTTTGCAAGAGCAGCAGAAGAAATGTGATCATGCGCCAGTTGATGAGCGCCCTTGATTTGTTAACTTTTTCTATCATTGATGATCTGAAAGCAGTCATCCGATTATTCCACTATTTCTTAAACTATCCGATGAAAAAGCAATTCATATTACATGGTGAGGTATTATTCTGTAAAATTCTGGGCAGACCTAAGTGGTTTCGGGGTTTATGATACACATAAATTTATCAAGCTCAGTGTAAAATATTGTAAAGTATATCGATTTTCTAGAAATGCACCATGTGAAAGTACTTATTTCTTTTGTTACAAACAGTCTTGTTAGGTCTCCGCAATAGATGTTTTGCAAATGCCCCTTTGTATATTCATGGTTGATATTTTTAATTTAGATAAATTAACGGCTCTTGCAAAACTTGTTAGTTTTAAGATAATAAACAATTTAAAAAATAATAATAATAAAATAATCAATTTATACTTATCATTTTCTTACCATTTGTAGAATGATAAATTTATCTTTAATTATTTAATTATTTTAATTCAAGTTTGAAAAACACTTCAAATGAGGGTAAAATATAAACGCGATCAAATCTCCATATTGATTTTTGACTGACCAATTAATTTAGAAGGATCCGAAATAGAAAGGTGAACAAATAATTTATTAACATGCCAAAGGTTAATTTTTATTGTCGAGATATATCATATCTTTAGTTGAGTAACTAAATATTATTTTATTAGTTTTTTTTATGCAAAATTAAAACAAACTTTATGATAAATAATTTTTTCAATAGTCAGAAACAGTTCATTGATAGATAAAATAACTTAATTAGCTTGAAAAATATTAGTTGCTATTGCAATATGATTTCAACTTATAAATCAATAAAACTTGAAGATAAAAAAATGAACTTACTTTCTCAGTTGATGTTGAGTATTCATCCCTCTTCTTCAATTTCCAGCTTCATGTATAACATTCCCATCTAATGTGCTCTATTTATCTGGTCACTTCAACGTCATCTTTCACAATTAATAATGAGATGAGCTGGTATGAAAACAGTGTAGTATTTATTAGAGGTATAGGATATTGCTGTGCGTTATCTTTATTTATTCATACATATCCATATACTATACATATCCATATACTAGCTTATAGACCCGTGGAATACACGAAATTTTAGAGGGTTTTTTATTAAAAAAATATATGTACATGAGTAAGGTAAGAAAGAACAACGAACGTAAACGCTATGAAATTTTCTTGTAACGGAACAATAAGTTATGACTGAAAGTATAAAATACAATGCTTGTAAATATCTGTGTAATAAACGTTCATTGCCTCTTGATCTCCGATATGTTTGTCCCGAGAAGCAAATGCATGTAGTGACCATTCTAACACTTCAACAAAAGATCCAATCCGTGAACACCTAATAAGTATAGAAAAAATGTAAATAAAAGAAGTTTGGAATTTATAATAAGTGTAAATAAGAAAAATGCCACAAAACATTTAATATGTATACTGTACATACCTATTGACCGTTTGATAATAGATCTTGAAGAACTTCTTATAGACAACATTTATAGTAGTTTTTGATAGTTTACCATCCGCATCTGAAATAACAACCTTCAAACTTTTTTAAATAAATTATTCATTAAGGAGATACATGTGTGAATACATTAACAAACAACAACGAACATAAATATGTTCTATTATTTTCTGAAAGGAATAATAAGTAGCATGTCAATGATACGATAAACAATTTGGTGAGCACTTTTATTAAGAAAATCAGCGTGCATGTATCCTCTTCTACAACTGGTAAATAGTTTTGGAGAGTAAAGATATGCAGTCAACGTCAAACACTTAGTAGTCCATATTCATTTTGTGAACACCTAAATATGAAAATTGTTGATACACTTAGTAGTCCATATTCATTTTGTGAACACCTAAATATGAAAATTGTTGATAAGAGTATATGTAAAATTAAAATGGTATCATTGACATGCCACTTATATAATTGTACATACACGTTGAATATCGATCATAGACCTTGAAGTATTTCTTTTTACACAACATTTGTAGTACTTTTCGAGATATTATCATCTTCATCACAAATGACAACCTTCAAACCTATTTTGCTTTTGACTTTCGAAACGGCAACGTATAGTTGTCTATGTGTGAAAACTGGACGTGGCAGATACAAACCAACCTTTGGAAGTGATTGACCCTGGCTCTTGTTTATTGTGATAGCTTAAAGACCCGTTGAATCACATGTATCTTAAAAAGAAATATTCACGAAAAGGTTTGCATCGCAAAAGTTTTAATTAATTTCCTAAAATTTTAGCTTAAAGACCCGTGGAGTCACGGATATCTTAAAACGAATTGTAGATAAATGAAAAAAAAAAATTGAATATTTAATAGGTGTCATTATTTCTTGAAGAAAAAAAAATTATTTTTCATATACGATTTAACAGATAAATAATTGATTGTTGAGAATATGTGAGTAAATAATATGTTAGATCGGAGTGATACAATAATGAAAGTATTAGACACTTGCGTTATATGCTCCTAACACTTTATTACTAGATATCTAAGCATTTATAGAAGATATTTAAGTGAAGAAAAAAAAAGGAGTCGAAAATTAAAAGAGTGTATTAAAAACAAAGTATATGAAGTGCATATATTGAAAGTTTTGAAAAATCCTTCTAACACTTGATGTGTCTATACTATATAAACTTTGACACATAAAAATCAACTTCTTCATATACTAATGAAGTGAAGATATTGAAAGTTTTGAAAATAGGTACGATTGAAAAGAAAAACATAGTAGTCAGATACCTAGAAAGTTAGTTTGTAAAATTTACACGGCAAATACTTTAACCCATTTAAGATTTGGTGTTTGATCAAGCTTCTTGAAAAATGACGGACATGCCAAAATGATATATTCATTAAGGATATATTCATTAATTAAGAAGTTATGTGTTTAGATAAATTAACAATACCTTCCTCAAAATGATATATCCATTAAGGAGTTAGGTTGTGTAGATAAATACTCTAATGTGACGGAGCATAAAAGTCTCGAGACATACAGATTACGAGCTCGTGGCTCGACCTGTTGGTCTAGGTTGACACTCCACAGTCTGCACAACTACCATTACAATAAGGATTTAAGATCTAACTTCTTCCTACAACACTAATCAGTGGAACTTGCTTTTGACTATTACAAAAATAAACCTTTCTTCATTTTAAAGTCAAAGTAGCATAATTACAAAGAAATAGCTCAATAAATACAAACTTTATTCACACCTCTCTTTAGACCAGTACCTAACTGCTCTAGCAACTTCAAACTTGATAATTACTCCTAAGCCATGGCACGCCACCAGTGTTGAAGTCTGAAGATTTCCATATTAGGACCTCCTGGCTTGATCTTTTCGTGATAGTTGTTCTACCTTCAATGGCATTTCAGTCTCATCTGAACCTCTGCAATACAATACCGATTCAAAATCCAATTCTTCTTATAAATGAATTTACACCAGCCTAGCTCAGTGGTAGTTCCTCAAACCATGATTCAAAACCTTGCTAGTTTATGGTCCTTACGAAAATACCCTTTCACAGTTCCTAGGACAAAGAGTAGCAACTCACAAATAATAGCTTGATACAAATACAAACGTTGAACTGAAATTAACGCTCAACAGAGTTGTATAGAATTGCACCTCAATCAGGTTTCTAATTTGAGCGACCCATTTATAGATCAACTCTTGGGTGTTGCCATCACCAACGATAGTTGTGGTATCCTTGGTAAGTACCACCTTTGCAGCAAGTCTGAAAACCTCACTCCCAGCATTCTCAAGGGTTAACCATACCTCTTCTTTTATTACAGTTCCTGAATAAATACGAAAGAAGATTATAAAAAGAACACACAGGAACTTAACTGAGGACACTTTTTTTAGATACTGGATCACAAAAATCTAGCAGAGGTGTATGATTAGAAAATTATACATCATTATTTAATTTCTTATTATATTGTTCAGTTTTGGTCATATTTAGTTCATGATATAACAACAATTGTATTGAAATACTATCCTCGTAAAATGGCAAGACGTCAAAATTCGCCAAAAGTAAATTCAATAAGAGGTTAATCAAATTCAGATGTATCTTAATCACTACAAATGCAGCCAATTCTGTCACAACTCATGAAAAAAAACATGACGCTATAGTTATTATACAAATGGCTAAAAAGTTTTTTTTTTTTTTTTTTTTTTTTTTTTTTTTTTTTTTTTTTTTTTTTTTTTTTTGCAAAAAAATCACCAAGCCAGCTATTGATGTCTATATAATTTGTACAGATTGAACCAACTCGACAAATTCTGCAAGCTTTAAGGTCTTATCATTTTCTCATGTATTGATCATAAGTGCAAAAAAATATATTCTCAATAATAATCCACTTTGAGTTTGTTTCGATAGTTTGACCTCTTTCTAGCTATTTTTAGTTTGCCCTGTAAGAGACACACTTTGGTTCAGAACAGTACCTGTCTACTTTTTGACACTGTTTTCCATAAGTGGTATAAAACCGCTCTTGTGCATTACCACGCTCTGCTTTTACCACCTTTCTTTTTCTAAAGCATTTCTGCAGAACCAGATTAGGGATTAGTCATCTTTAGAAGGTCTAAACAGAAAATTTCAGGATCTTTCACTTGGAATATAATAGTAATGATTCTAGGTAAGTGAAAGATAAAACAAACAAATCAATTCAATAATAAATTCTGTTAATAACATTATAAATTCTTAGTACAAAAATCATTAGTGGCAATGCAATCATAATCACTTAAGCTGGAACCTTCTAAAAGGATGACACGATATATTTAACCAAGCGTATACCCACGGTTCAAGGGTAAGGATGCAGTTTGATACAGGTTATACATCGGTGATTCAAGTTATAAAGGTAATATGAGTAAAGCATGATAGGTGACATCTATGGAAGATTGTTAAAGCCACATTTAGAGACCAACATTTCGCAAATATTATTCTATTATCATAATTTTGTTCCAAATAAAATCACAACCTTTATAAACAAAATTGCACAAACAATATTTGGTGGACAACCTAACCCTTCAAATTCACACATGCTTGATAGTTAATCCACCTACCCATTTTGCCGCATCTTGAAAAGTAACCCTTTGGAAACTTTATCTTTGTCATTTAAATTAAAAGAAGTTAGCAATATAGTCGCTTCGCAATATAAAAGGCCATACCCAAGACTCAAAAAGATGTTCAAGTTATCAAGTAATCAAATTAGTCGCTTCACAATATAAAAGGCCATACCCAAGACTCAAAAAGATGATCAAGTTATCAAGTAATCAAATTATTTTGCATTCAAATCTATCAATCACAATAAAATATATTACAACTGAAAATTGTAGTTAGCAAGGTTGTCTTTTCGAAAACTAATGAAATACCATTTGTTCAGAGAATAATATATTGCATTCATTGATAGATAATGGACTCTGCTGAATCATCTTCAAGGTTACAAGAACCATCTAAGACACATACGTTAAATGCAAGGTACCCTTCTACACTTCAGTGGACTAAAGACCATCCAATTGAACAAGTTATTGGTGAACCTTCAAGGCCAGTTCAGACGAGAAGACAACTTGCCACAGACCCCGAAATGTGCATTTATATTTGCTCAATAAGCTTGAAAGAACCAAAGAACATTTGGGAAGCAATGACAGAAAACGCATGGATAGAAGCGTGCAGGAAGAAATTCTTCAATACCGTTTACATGATAGTTGGGAATTAGTTCCAAGACCACTTGACAAACTTATCATTGATCTCAAATGGTTATGGAAGAACAAAAAGGATGAAGAAATGACTGTAATTCGTAACAAAGCTCGTCTCGTGGCTAAAGGATTCCGACAGGAAGAAGGGATATATTTCAAAGAATCATTCGCGCCAGTAGCAAGACTTGAAGCAGTCAGGATTTTCTTAGCCTATGCAGCTCACAAAAACATCACAGTATATCAGATGGACATCAAGACGGCATTCTTGAATGGAACTCTGAAAGAAGAAGTATATGTGAGTCAGCCAGAAGGATTTGTGGAAACCGTAGAGGGGGGTGAATACGTTTTCATTTAAAAACTTAAATGTTTTGTATCAAATGACCAATCAAGTTTGACATAATATGAGAAGTGTCAACAAAAAGTCTTGTGACAACTAGTGATAATGGAATTCCATAAGTGAATCATATTACCATAACACAAATCCAGACACAACATAACTACCACACAATATAAGTAATAAGCCACACAAACATAAAAGCAATGCAAATATAAAACGGTAAATGCAAAGATAAAAAGTAAAGAGATAAGTAAGGAAAGCGCAAACCGGGCACGATGATTTATAGTTGTTCGGTCACGAAGCTCCTCTTCGCGATACTCCACTCCCCGAGTACCCAACTCGAGAGTTGCTTCACTAATCAACAAGCTCCCTTCTTGGCGGAGAAAACCATACAACGTTTCTTACAATATTTTCCGACACTAAGCTAGATGTCGAGTTCTTCTTTGGGTACAACCAAACCCGTTATGTTTTATGGCCCAACATAACAAACCTTGTGTTTTGAGGCCTAAACACATAAAACGCGTCGCTTACATTATTTTCTGACATTAAGCTAAATGTCGAGTACTAATCTAGCTAGTACCAATCTCACTCACGATCTACCCGATCTTCACAAATCACACAAGCTACAAGATCCACATGATTTACACTCGATCTACCCGATCTACTCACGATCTACCCGATCTATTTTATCTTCACATGATCTATCCGATCTACTCACTATCAACACAAGCTACACAGGATCTCTCCGATCTCTACAAGATCACAATGAACCACACGAGCTAACTAAACAAGATGAGAGACAACTTGATGTATATCAAGATACAACAAGTACGTAACGAATGTTACGAGTGCACTACACTAACACTATAACACTTTGTATCTTTGTGATATGATGTGTTCTTCTCTTGCACTAATAGAGGAATGATGGTGATCACTTGAATAGATGATTGGATCATTCTAAAACAAACTAAAACTCAATAAATGATCGAAGAAAGTGATCTAAATAAGAAAGGATTAGACCAGAGAAAACTAACTGGAAAAATCAAGTTGGAAGTGTAAAATGGTCCACTATTTATAGGCAAAGAAAAAACTAGTCGTTACAGACAGATGGTACCACTAAATACCCGACAGTACCACTAAAATTAGTGGTACCGTCCCAGACTGGGACGCTCCAAATTTTGTTTTTAGCGGTGAAAGTTTATTTGGGGAAGTTTGGAGCTGATTTGGGGGGAAAAATAGATGTTTGTCACACCCCCAAAATCGGGTCCAGCGGAAGTATACATGTAGCTGGGGTGCAACTCAATTGGTATCACAACACAAGTGCAAAGAACGGTTTACAACTCAATCATTTAGAATAACATTGTTTAACAAAAATGTTGAATTACATTGTTAAAAGTAATGCGGAATTAGGCCCTTAAAAATATAGTTTAAAACGGTCCCTGTATAAATATCAGAGTCTTCTATGACCATGCCATGCCCTGCCAAAGCCTCCAGTAGCGTGTCTTTGCTAAATACCTGAGAATACATGCTAAAGTGTCAACACGAGGTTGGTGAGTTCATAGAGTTGTTGTAAAATGTAATGCCTTTGGATAATGATTTCCCAGCAAAGGCATTGTAAATCCACTCAGTCCTAAGCCTTGGCCATAACAAGACTTGCAACCTGTGTGTTTACAACCCACTGCCAAATGAGTTTTGGTTTGGTGAATAAAAGTAATATGTGGACCACAAGATTCACAGTACATTTGGTTGATCAATACATTCGATGATGTGACCAATTCATTCGGTTGTGTGACCAGTTCATTCGTCATGTGACCCGTTCATTCGGTCATAATACCCGTACATTCGGTTATGTGACCCATTCATTTTGTCATGTATGTACATAGTAGTGGAGCCGGTTCATTCGGTTAAGTATGCATAATGTTTGAAGTGTTTGTGTCCATGAGTAATAAAAATTAAGTGCAATACTAGTGAATGCATTCGGATCAATAACAAATTCATAAGTGGAGCAAGTAATACTTTGATGAAACAAGTGGCATAATCAAGTAAATCATGTATACATTTGGATGAAAATGAGCATGTATTCTCCCCCAAAACAGTTATTCAAAACATACGAAAGTAGGGGCTATGAAACTCACCTGATGCGACAGCAACAATGATAATAATGGATACGCTGAAATGAGGCTCGGTCTCTAACCGCGACCTAACATGAATGATATGATCTAATGTAAGCAATGAAATGATGCTGCACATGCAAATACGTATGTTATCGATACCACTCGATGATTTTGGAAAATAACGTTTATCGTCGAAAAATACATTTTTGACGTCTCGTTAAGTTAAATACTACTTTTCGTGTAAATATGTTGAAACGGTACTCCACGATCCTTGTTTGGTGTTATATTGGTTAATATAATGTTTTCGTCGCAAAATAACTCTTTTTACAACTTTTGAAATTATGCCCGAACGGCCTTGTAAAACTAGCCGTGAAATATAGCTCGTTATGTGTTAGTGACAAAACTCGATGTCTTTGTAAACCTTGTAACAATATCTAAATATCGTTATATTCAACTTTTGACCAATTATGCCTCGATCAATTAGATAATCGGCTATCAACTTAGTGACTTGTAAAAATACTAGTTTTCATACTTAAAACACTTTATAAAAGTGGGCTGTCAAAATAAGTGATGAATTGTCGGGCTTTAAACGTGTATATCTCGGTCGTTATAAGCTTGTTTTCTACGTTCTTTATATCCACGGGTTCGTATAATTATAAACTAACATATTTTCAATGGCTCGGCTCATCTAGATCACGGCTAATGACTCGTTTTGCCCCTTAAAGTTCGGCCAACAGCACACTATTTTCTGAAAATTATAGTTTTCGTCGCGTAACTTAAATAATTCATAACTTCTTCGTTATAAGTCGGATTTTAGTGATTCTTGCGGCCACGGTTTCGTTTTTGAAAGTACTTTCTAAATATGAAGGCCAAAATGACCCATCAGTTACTGAAAATTCCAGATCTGCCGATTAAGGACAGACCCTTATCTATAATGTTTAAAATCCATTTTTAAAGTTCTAAACTTACTCAAATCTCTTCAAATCAACTCCACAAGTTCGCAAATCCTACCATACACCTTCTTAGGGTGTCATGGGGTCCTAAACATCACCAATCATGGTGGATTTCATGAGATCATTAGGGAAAACTTATGGATCTAGTGTTTTAGGGAGTTTATGTTTAAAAGTGGTATGTAAAACATAAGTATCTTGCATGGATGATTAATATAACTTGAAAATACATGAACATATACATCAAATGAAAGAATAAAAATGATCAAAACATAATCTTGAAACTTACTTGATGATTGGATGAGATTTGATAAGAAATGAGTAGAAATCTTGAAGTTTGATCACAAATTGATAACTAGGAATGTAAAGGGAGTATGATTATGCATTGTTCTTGAAAAATTTATGGATTTCTTGTGTTGTTCTTGGTGTGGCCGAATCTAGGTGATGATGGGATGAGAGGTTTGATCTTCCTTTCACTAAAATGGTTATGGTGTATGTGTTTGTGTTAGTGGATGATAGAATTAAATCATGTAAATTCAATTAATGCATTTTGGAAGTATTGGGCTAATTAAATGGTTAGGGGGGCGGCAACATGTGGGTATATGGAAGAGATTTGATGGTCATTAATGAAATTGTCCCCCATTTAATTAGATATTGGCTAGTTTAGTGTATACCTTGAGTGTTATCGGGTACCGAGTTAACTAGAAATAACCCGTGACGAGGTGAAAAGAGATACGACGAAGTTGTAAAAATTTTGAAATTGTATTCCTGATGAGAATCGGGTGTTAAAATAATTATCGAGTTGAAAATTCGCAAACCGACGCTGTTATAGGCGTTTTCCGGAAAATATAGCAAATGGTTTTAAAACACCGGGTAAATTAATAATATAATTTTTATATCATTATAGTAAGTATGAAAATATGTTAGGATCATTGTCGGGAGTATCGGGTATATAATTAGTAGTAAAACTGAGTGGTAACGTTAATTACAAATTAAGCATACGTAAATAGAAATAATGCATATCCGTGCATGACCTAGGATACTAATGATGTTACTGATGATATGTAGACTACTTCTAGTCTATATGACGGGTCCTTAATGATGATGTATGAATACGCCGCTAAACCTCACCGGTTACGCGTATTTGAATACTCGTAAGCCCAGTTTACGAAGTGATGAACGATAACCATGAATAGTGAATTTTTCTCCGGGAATGAATAGTGTCATGTGAATAGTAAAATTTTTGAACGCTTCTCATAATCTCAAATTGACTCCGAAAACGGTGAATAGTAAAATGATGAATAGTGATCGGTGAATAGTAAATGATGAATAGTAATTTCCCGAGATGAATAGTGAATATGGAAAATATCCTGAAAATGCGGGTTGTGACAGTCTCCACCCGTTAAAGGAATTCAGTCCCTGAATTCAGTTAGCGTTGGTCTCGGGAGGGTACTCGGTGAAGAGACGTGGATATATGAGTCACATTGCGGTTATAAAACACAGAATATTCATTAGATCGGAATCGCAATAGTACATGAAGTTCGTACGATAGAACACAAAGTGGACATAAAAGAAATACAACACTAGAGGGTTTACGCTTCCGTTAAAATAGATAAAGCAGAAGTTCTCTTCTTAACCATTGTCATTGTTGTTGTTGTCCTGACGAGCCTCGCACTTCAACGAACTCTTCCTCCATTCTGGTTTCTCAGCTCTGGACATTCACTCTTGAAGTGTCCAATTACTCCACACTCATGGCAGGTTACCGTGACTTTCTGATGCATTACGAGGGTGGGAGCCTTGCAATCCTTGGCTTTGTGTCCGACCTTTTGGCAGTTTCCACATTGAGTGGGGCAAGGTCCCTCGTGGTGAAACCGGCACTTGTGGCACTTGGGCAAAGTCCCGGCATATCCTTTCCTTTTACTTGGTCCTGCAACGTAGGCCTTAACCATTTCATGTCCTTTGTTTGGCTGCCATACTTGATCGTCTCGTTGGTTGTCATCCCTTTTCCTCTTGTTTTCGTTGTTGTTGTGGTTGTTGTTGTTGACAGTAGTTTCTTGCTTTACTACTTGAGCCATAAGCTTTTGAGACATTCTGATAGCCTCGTCCAGTGTGTGTGGTTCAGAGGAAATCACATCTCCTTGGATGTTGTGAGGTAGTCCACCAGTGAAATTTTCTAGCAGCTTTTCATTATCTGGAACCATAGTTGGACATAGCACAGCCAATTCTTGAAATCTCCTGATGTATGTTTCGATATCATTACCTGTTGTCACTAGCTCGTAAAACTCTGTTTCCAGCTTCTTTATTTCAGTGCGTGGACAGAACTTCTTAGTCAGCAACTTCTTGAATTCATCCCACGTAAGCTTGTGAGCATTTTCCATTCCCACGGGTTTTGCATAAGAATTCCACCACGACATAGCTTCCTCAACAAGTGTACTAGCAGCAAACTTTACCTTGTACTCCTCTGGACAGTTACATAGAAGAAACACAGATTCTATCCCTTCATACCAACGGATCATAGCAGTGGCTCCTTCAGTGCCCTTGAATTTTGGGGGATCTCCACTCTTAAAGTCCTTGTATGTACATTTACGACCATTAGTACCATTAGCAGCCATTCCGGCAACTCCTGCGGTTTCTGCCCGAGAAGCGGCTTCAGCAGCCCGTGCAGCTACGGCCTCCCTTTCAACTACTAGTGCTGCCTCTATACTATCCGCAACAAGCTTCCGAATAGCAGCTGGTGTCATAGTTGAAGTAGCTTTCTTTCGCGGCATAACTCTTCAAAACAAGAAAAGGAGGGTGAAACGTAAATAAGACGTTTCCTAGAAGTAGATGTTCTGAGTGGCTTGTCATAAAATGAAAACTTGAAGTCGTTATGATTAGTTGACATGCTTCTAGGCGGTGGTTCACGAGGGAAATGAAGGCATGAATGTTCTATAATCTTGGTTAGGAGGTTGGATTCATCCCTATAAATGTTTCTTGGTGAGGAAGTCAAATAACAATGATGAGGAATTCACATAACAATGATGAAAGAGAGTACGGTGATGTAAATGTATGGTGCACAATGGGAATGTCCATGAGATGCAATGATTTATCGGCGCACTTCCACTCAGTGGTAACCGAAGTGGTGTAGGTGTGAAATATTCTTGCAACGTTTGAGTACGCACACCTGAATGAAACATTTGGAAGTTGGGTAGAGAATTGATCTGGACAAAATTTTATTATAACCATTCTCAGTATTGCAAAATTCATCTCTGAGTCGGATATAGGTGGTCAGCCTATGTCCCACTATCCCGGGTCGAATATAGATGACCAGTCTATATTCTACCGAGGTTCCATGAATTTTGAAATACTCAGCCCAGTTATACTAATACCATGTCCTTTACATATGAAAAGATGTTCTGAAAGACTAGTGCAAATGACCAAACTCGAGGTCGAATGATGAAACTACGCAAGGAAAAAGGCGTAACAATGGAACGCATATGATATGTAAGCATACTAATAGGGAAGGCAATTAAGGTAATCAACTAGAATAAGTGAGTGTAATCTATCTGATAATGAGATACAAATCTCATCAATTATGTCAGCAACAAACCACAAATGAGGCATCAGCTTGGCAGGCAGGCACGTGGCGGTCATAGGATTAAGTTTTCGTAAAAGTAGCTATAGTTTAGGTTTTAAAATTACCCAATTCTCTATAGCCTAGGCTCTGATACCAATCTGTCACACCCCCAAAATTGGGTCCAGCGGAAGTATACATGTAGCTGGGGTGCAACTCAATTGGTATCACAACACAAGTGCAAAGAACGGTTTACAACTCAATCATTTAGAATAACATTGTTTAACAAAAATGTTGAATTACATTGTTAAAAGTAATGCGGAATTAGGCCCTTAAAAATATAGTTTAAAACGGTCCCTGTATAAATATCAGAGTCTTCTATGACCATGCCATGCCCTGCCAAAGCCTCCAGTAGCGTGTCTTTGCTAAATACCTGAAAATACATGCTAAAGTGTCAACACGAGGTTGGTGAGTTCATAGAGTTGTTGTAAAATGTAATGCCTTTGGATAATGATTTCCCAGCAAAGGCATTGTAAATCCACTCAGTCCCAAGCCTTGGCCATAACAAGACTTGCAACCTGTGTGTTTACAACCCACTGCCAAATGAGTTTTGGTTTGGTGAATAAAAGTAATATGTGGACCACAAGATTCACAGTACATTTGGTTGATCAATACATTCGATGATGTGACCAATTCATTCGGTTGTGTGACCAGTTCATTCGTCATGTGACCCGTTCATTCGGTCATAATACCCGTACATTCGGTTATGTGACCCATTCATTTTGTCATGTATGTACATAGTAGTGGAGCCGGTTCATTCGGTTAAGTATGCATAATGTTTGAAGTGTTTGTGTCCATGAGTAATAAAAATTAAGTGCAATACCAGTGAATGCATTCGGATCAATAACAAATTCATAAGTGGAGCAAGTAATACTTTGATGAAACAAGTGGCATAATCAAGTAAATCATGTATACATTTGGATGAAAATGAGCATGTATTCTCCCCCAAAACAGTTATTCAAAACATACGAAAGTAGGGGCTATGAAACTCACCTGGTGCGATAGCTACAATGATAATAATGAATAAGCTAAAATGAGGCTCGGTCTCTAACCGCGACCTAATATGAATAATGGAATCTAATGTAAGAAATGAAATGATGCTGCACATGCAAATACGTATGTTATCGATACCACTCGATGATTTTGGAAAATAACGTTTATCGTCGAAAAATACATTTTTGACGTCTCGTTAAGTTAAATACTACTTTTCGTGTAAATATGTTGAAACGGTACTCCACGATCCTTGTTTGGTGTTATATTGGTTAATATAATGTTTTCGTCGCAAAATAACTCTTTTTACAACTTTTGAAATTATGCCCGAACGGCCTTGTAAAACTAGCCGTGAAATATAGCTCGTTATGTGTTAGTGACAAAACTCGATGTCTTTGTAAACCTTGTAACAATATCTAAATATCGTTATATTCAACTTTTGACCAATTATGCCTCGATCAATTAGATAATCGGCTATCAACTTAGTGACTTGTAAAAATACTAGTTTTCATACTTAAAACACTTTATAAAAGTGGGCTGTCAAAATAAGTGATGAATTGTCGGGCTTTAAACGTGTATATCTCGGTCGTTATAAGCTTGTTTTCTATGTTCTTTATATCCACGGGTTCGTATAATTATAAACTAACATATTTTCAATGGCTCGGCTCATCTAGATCACGGCTAATGACTCGTTTTGCCCCTTAAAGTTCGGCCAACAGCACACTATTTTCTGAAAATTATAGTTTTCGTCGCGTAACTTAAATAATTCATAACTTCTTCGTTATAAGTCGGATTTTAGTGATTCTTGCGGCCACGGTTTCGTTTTTGAAAGTACTTTCTAAATATGAAGGCCAAAATGACCCATCAGTTACTGAAAATTCCAGATCTGCCGATTAAGGACAGACCCTTATCTATAATGTTTAAAATCCATTTTTAAAGTTCTAAACTTACTCAAATCTCTTCAAATCAACTCCACAAGTTCGCAAATCCTACCATACACCTTCTTAGGGTGTCATGGGGTCCTAAACATCACCAATCATGGTGGATTTCATGAGATCATTAGGGAAAACTTATGGATCTAGTGTTTTAGGGAGTTTATGTTTAAAAGTGGTATGTAAAACATAAGTATCTTGCATGGATGATTAATATAACTTGAAAATACATGAACATATACATCAAATGAAAGAATAAAAATGATCAAAACATAATCTTGAAACTTACTTGATGATTGGATGAGATTTGATAAGAAATGAGTAGAAATCTTGAAGTTTGATCACAAATTGATAACTAGGAATGTAAAGGGAGTATGATTATGCATTGTTCTTGAAAAATTTATGGATTTCTTGTGTTGTTCTTGGTGTGGCCGAATCTAGGTGATGATGGGATGAGAGGTTTGATCTTCCTTTCACTAAAATGGTTATGGTGTATGTGTTTGTGTTAGTGGATGATAGAATTAAATCATGTAAATTCAATTAATGCATTTTGGAAGTATTGGGCTAATTAAATGGTTAGGGAGGCGGCAACATGTGGGTATATGGAAGAGATTTGATGGTCATTAATGAAATTGTCCCCCATTTAATTAGATATTGGCTAGTTTAGTGTATACCTTGAGTGTTATCGGGTACCGAGTTAACTAGAAATAACCCGTGACGAGGTGAAAAGAGATACGACGAAGTTGTAAAAATTTTGAAATTGTATTCCTGATGAGAATCGGGAGTTAAAATAATTATCGAGTTGAAAATTCGCAAACCGACGCTGTTATAGGCGTTTTCCGGAAAATATAGCAAATGGTTTTAAAACACCGGGTAAATTAATAATATAATTTTTATATCATTATAGTAAGTATGAAAATATGTTAGGATCATTGTCGGGAGTATCGGGTATATAATTAGTAGTAAAACTGAGTGGTAACGTTAATTACAAATTAAGCATACGTAAATAGAAATAATGCATATCCGTGCATGACCTAGGATACTAATGATGTTACTGATGATATGTAGACTACTTCTAGTCTATATGACGGGTCCTTAATGATGATGTATGAATACGCCGCTAAACCTCACCGGTTACGCGTATTTGAATACTCGTAAGCCCAGTTTACGAAGTGATGAACGATAACCATGAATAGTGAATTTTTCTCCGGGAATGAATAGTGTCATGTGAATAGTAAAATTTTTGAACGCTTCTCATAATCTCAAATTGACTCCGAAAACGGTGAATAGTAAAATGATGAATAGTGATCGGTGAATAGTAAATGATGAATAGTAATTTCCCGAGATGAATAGTGAATATGGAAAATATCCTGAAAATGCGGGTTGTGACAGCTGATTTGGGGGGAAAAATAGATGTTTGTGATTTTAAACTTGTTTTTCAAATTAAAACATTTCTTTTTTATTAAAAAATAATTTGTAAAATGTATTTTTGAAAAAATGTTTTGTCACATTAAAAATGTTAAGTTTAGAGAAAAATATAATCCTTTGATCATTAGTCAAGTTGTAGATTTGATTGTTCATACCTTTAGTGATTTACGTCGGGATGGAAATCTATGACTTTGTTGAAGCATACTTGAGACGTCGAGAGGTGTTGATGTAAGTATGCATTGATGATTTATGTTTACAAGTAACTTGCACATTTTACATTATGCATTAAAAGTTACATGTTTGTCATTATTAAAACCGAAGAAACCGTTTAGTTTAAATATCGTAATATTTGCACTAACAATCTCCCCTTTTTGATGATGACAAATATGTAAACCGTAACACACAGTAAAATATAAAAGTTACCTGTTTACACTCCCTTCTCCCTTTTTTTTCGAAGAAAAAAGGTAGTTGCCTTGAGCTCTCCCTTGAATTCACTCCCTACTCCCCCTTATTGCACTACTTTCCTTTCTCCAAAGAAAGGCGAGCTTGCATCAACCCACTGAAGTCTTCTATCACCACTATTAAGACGACTCCATGCTATGTATTCAAATACCTCCGAGCTCCCCCTAGCTCAATGCTTCCCTATGGTGATTGAATCCCCTTGTTTATTTACCTTAGTATCCAGCGGATCCATGGATCAAATTCTTACAAAGGCTTATCCTACATCAAGGGTTAGCTACGTGCAACATAAAATATAATAAAATAGGAGCAATCATGATAGAACATATAGCAAGATATAAAAGGGTTAAACTATGTTAAGATGTAGCTACCTAAAAGCCATGAGTATGGGAGCATATCAAAGTATGCTGGAGGTTAGACACATGATGAAAGTATGCCAAAAGGATAAAAACAAAGAAGAAAGCCCAAGAAAGTTGAGCAACCAAAAAAAATCAATGCGTATTGCAATTCAAAGACACTTGAGTTTCACAACCCGACCGAAAACCTAAGGTGTAATTGTTCAATCAATCACACTAACAAGAACGAGATTCGTTCGTTGACTGACATACAAAATGACTTCTTCCAAGTTGTCATTGGGAAGGCGAGTTCTAACAAACCTTTTGAACGACATAATCATCTACCTAAGATGATTGGTGTTAAGGATAGTTTGTTGAGAAGACATACTCTAAATGAGGTAGATATATGTTATTACTATTATGACAAGTCATGCCATAAAGTAGACTCGATGGAAGTTTAAAAAAAAATAAGAATGAGAATGACACGCACTAAGATTCAAATGGAAATGATTCCATAAGATGGAAGAGTGTTGGTTTTGACCTTTGATAGAAGGTGGGTAAAGATGGTTTAGATTAATATATCGTTTGCACTGACAATGAGATGCATGATATATTTCAAAGGAGAAAAAGAAAATGTGCATGTGATCCTATTGTGGCTGAAAATCTCTAACAGGGTTGAGGTAACGAAGTTCTAGTTTTGGATGATCCTAGTTGTGTGTTAGAGACAATTTTGGTGCATGTAGGATTTCGTGTGATTGTGTAGTTATACACTTTGGGTATAATGATTGTGAGGATTGACGGTTATTGAACTAACTATCACTATCAAGAGTGAAGAATAGTTATAAGGTTTTGTTGTTTTGTGACTAGGGTTTTGCTAAGTAGTGGGTACTTAAGAAGTGAGTGTTTTAGGAAAGAATTATAGGGAATAAAAACCACATTTGTTTGTTCTTGAGAGTGTTTGGTGAAGTACTATATGTGTATGAGTGTGTTTTTCTCTCCCCCTTAATCGATGGCCATCCGGACAAGATGTTTAAAGAATAAAAAATAAAGAGGAAAACAAACGTTGACAGAAGCGATGAGCTTAGTAACGTCATGACAAGTGGTGGATAACATACAATAAAATTCACCTTTGAAGTCACGTAGCTCTTCTCATCCATTGTGAATATTCATTGAACATTCATATGATGAGGCATGTGATTGCGTGGAAATGTGCTAAGGGTTAAGAAGATATAATCTTCAAGGTTGTGGAGTTAGTGATAAGGTTCTAGTAAGGTTATCTTTGATAGAAGAAACTATGTTGATGAAGAAAGGTTATCTCAACTTATCCTAGCGGTTCTTCGCTTGAAGTGTGTGGAAGTTGAGTGGGATGCGGAAGCATTGGTAGTGTAGAACGAAGGTTGAGAATTGTAGGTATGTTGAGAAGATGATGGATACGGAAGTAATCAAACATATGGTGTGTTTAGTACCATGCGGAAATGAAAGGGGAAAAAGCTAAGAAATCAGAAGATAGGCCGAATCTATTTAGATAGAAGACAGTTCTGGTTCAATACTACAGCGAGTGGGTTTTGATAGTGCTTTTGAAACTGTGAGAATTGAAAACAAAATAAACTGTCTCAGCAGATAACGGTTCGACGGTACCGTTAAATTTAGCGGTACCGTCCCTTATTTAAGGGTACCGTGACCTGCTAAGGTCAGTTTTGACCCATAATTTTATTTTCGACAAAGAAATTTCTCATATGTTTTGATTTTTCTGGACCTTAGATTAAAGGAATTAATACCAAATAAATTCTTTTATGAATGAATCAAACGGGATTCGATGAACGTTGATCGAGAATGAGAGATGACATTTAATTGCATTTCGCAAATTAAATATGCTTTAAATATTTCGGATGAAATATTTAAGTTGTCATTGGAAGCTTGAGAGGATTTGACTCTAATCTAGAGATGTTTTAGACATACATAAATCAACGATTTGAGAGGATCTAATGAATAAATATCACTGATTTAGTGAGACTTTTAAACATGATGAAAGAATCTATACCTAATAAATTCTTTGAGGGATAAATCCAACGGGATTTGACACGAGATTATTGACAATCCGAGATGACTTTAATATTTCCAAGGAAATACTTAAATAATCATTAGACGTGACTCGAAGGATGACTTCAACATTTTCAATGAAATATTTAAATAGTCATTAGACGACACTTAGGGGATGTTTTGAACACATGTAAATTATGAAATTTACGAAATGTGTTCCATCATTCCTAGACCTAAGCGTAAGTAGTTGAATGGTTCACGTTTGAGAGGTTTCGATGTTTCTAGGGTGATTGATGGGATTTTTGGGATGAACATCCATTGTTGTTGTGAGATCGCTGCACGTCGGTAGGTGATCAAGATTGACGACGAAGACTCAAAAGTATCAATCTTCGTATAAGCATATTGCCCGTTATTCGGAAGAAAGAGAGTATCAACGTACTCTTAGCGAGATAGGATGATAAGTTTGTTTTCTACCCTAAAACCGATGGATAAGTTCGATCCTCATTATCTATGAGGTGAGCTTGACACAAAACACGACGACAAACCTATGGGGATAAAAGGAACTAACGAAAATGAATACACTTGGTCTTAAGAAGTGTATATTCACACGAGGATGAAAGGAACTACTAATCAATTTTGTAGTAACTCATGAGTCCTTTGTCACCCGATGGTTGATGTTAGCTTTTAGCTTTTGGATGAGCGTTTTAACGTATGTTGTTAAAATGCTTGAATATGATGTTTCGGATATGACATTTAACAATTGCGATCGCAGGTTAAAATTACTTGAATATTTCGGATGAAATATTTAAGTTGTCAAACCTACTCTGAGTTCTACTAGGCTTGTATCTAACCTTCCCTTGACAAAAGAGTGTATCACTTGGAAGAAAGAGAAATGATGACCAATGAATTAGGGCAATTTCGCGACTACTCTAATTTTTAGATTTTGACACTAGTGTAAGACTAAATGATGTCTAAAAGTTTATAGTGATATGTATACCTAAATCATTATGTGTCAAAACAACATAGTGTGCATGCACAATTAACAAGAAAATCAAGTAAAATGCACATAAGGAACAAATGCAAATATCATACAAGTTGTGGGATGCAAGTTGTTAGTGCAAGCAGTCTCGTTGGGGAGATTGCTAGTGCAAGCAATCTCGTTTGTTTTGATTGATGACAAACATGTAACTTGATACATAACGTAAAATGTACAAGTTACTTGTAATCATATCTTGTCTCAACATACATTCAACATCTCTCAAGTCCTCGTATGATACAACACAGGTTCGTACATGTTTGTTATGTAGCATTATGATCAAACCCTTAACAAACCATTTAGAATGTTTAAAATACGGTTGGGTAATGAAGTATTTTAAAAAGGCTAATCATTCTACTTAGAACCTTATTTTACATGATCACTAGGATACATGTTACATACATATACACATTACAAAGTTCACTAGGAATAACATATACAAGTTTACATGTTTATTTCTTAAAATGGAAACTTTATTAGTTAAATAATACCATGACATCATGGCATACATCACAAGTGAAATCTTTGTAAGATTGTGTAATATTTTGTTTAGATACACAAGTTAGATAGTTGACATTTGTGGATCTTGGAAGATTTGGCTAGATATGCAAGATTTGGAAAGATACACTAAAATCTCTTAGCTATCTCTTAACTGTCATACCCGCGGAACTAAACGATAACAAGCACGGATCCCTTTTATGGGATCCGCCGGATCCGCGGGGCAAAAGTATTGTTGGCTATAAACACCAGCCCATTGTTTGCCCATAGACTCATGCCATTAGAAAACATGGTAGTCCATAGTTTTGCCCATAGTTTTCATGCCACTAGAAACCATGTTAGTCCATGGTTTTGCCCATAGTTTTCATGCCATGTTTTCTTATAAATAGTTCTTAGTTTTACCCATAGAATCATCTAACTTAGAACACACATTCCCTCACTCATTTCACACACTTAGATCAGTAGCTAAACATGTAGATTCATACATTAATCACCTCATTACATAATGATCATAATGTTACTAACTTTCATTATGTTGTAAGCATACACTTGTTATGATCCTGTGAAGCAAGCTCAAGATCACAAGTCATCATCCATAGCATACTTACTAATCCACCATGAAGATGCATATATGAAGATCCATCACAACAAGTTTAGGGAGCTTGTGATCTTCATACATTGAAGGCTTCCGATCAATGGAAGTTCATATAGTGTAGGCATTCATATCCATGATACACTTATGTCATGGATCATTGTTGTAACCATCATTGTATCATTTAGATCAGTAGAGTGAGGTTAGTATTTTAGTCCTTAAAATACAAAGAGTGTTGGGAGTGGTTGTACCCTTGTAAAGAACTCGACATCTAGCTTAGTGTCGGAAATTGTATAAGCGACGATGGGAGTAGTTGTACCCTTGTAAAGAACCCGGTGTTTAGCTTAGTACCGGAAAAGGAAGTAAGCGACGTGTAAAGGTTTTCTCCGCCTAAGAAAGGGAGCTTGTTGATCTAGTGAAGTAACTCTCGAGTTGGGTACTCGGGGAGTGGAGTAGGGCGGAGAGGAGCTCCGTGACCGAACCACTATAAATCATCGTGTTCGGTTTTGCTTTCTTTTACTTATCTCTTTACTTTTATATTTGCATTATGTGATTGCTTGTGTTGTGATTATGTGATAATACTTGTGTGACAACTTGGTAGACATAAACTACAACAGATAGTGTTCATATTAGAACTAGCCGAATTGGAAATTTGATACAACAAGTTTTAAGTTTTAAAACGGAAAACGTATTCACCCCCCCCCCCCCTCTACGTTTTCACAAATTGTATCAGAGCCAGGTTGGCTCTCATTTTCAAAACAAATGGTTTTTAAAATAGAGTAAGATCCATGTATCAAATTGCCTCTGAAGCAGAACATAATATGAAAAATGTTTCGCTAAGTATACTTTGAAATCTTGTTGTTAAATATCACTTTGTATACAAGCTTGAAGGTGTTCTTGAAAAATAAAAGAAAAATATTTCTCAAAAGAATTTGTAAGTGTCAAATTATGTGCTCAGAACTAATTTACGAAAAATACCATTTTGAAGGGAGTGTTTGGAATAATCATTAAGTTAGTTGAAAAATCACCTCCGTAATATTTAGATAAGTCACATAGGTAGAAATGTTGTTAATATTTGTAATATATGCCTAAGATTAAGTGTAGCAAGTCCCACACACTTTCGCTATGTCAAAATATGAGTTTAGGATAATCTGTCACAGGTCTCGGCGGATCCAAATCACATAAAGGGCGGATCCCTCTAAAAGGATCCGTCAGATCCGTCGGTGCAGTACTTAGTTTTTGTCAAACTTCAAAAATTCATAACTAATTAACCGTAAGTCCGTAGGAATTGCGCCACCTATCATTTTGAAGGGAATTAAGTCTATTTTCATTTAAAAATAGTCTCATGGCCTAGATCTAAATTGAAGTAGGTAAAACAATTCAAATACTATAACCTGTTCAAAATGTTAAGTTTTATTTTGACACAGTAAGTTAAACTTTTGAGTCGAGCAATGTAAATTGGTATCCTTTGCTCATAAATATGATTTCTTTTGAAACTAAAGAATTTGGTAATATAAAGGAAACAAATTAAGCTTTGCACACATCGTCATATTTAAACGCAAAGTGACAAAAAGTATACTTTCATCTATGTTATGGTATGTGGCTAACTGTTCTATATTATTTGCATATATGTGATATGCTTGTTGATAAGTATGATTGTACTTGTTTATTTGTAATACATAAGTGTCTTGCCATGATACTTACTTGCTTGTTTATCAATTGCTTGTTTTATGCACAATAGAACATTTGCTAGATATTGTGTAATACATTGATAAACTATGTCTGTTCTACTTTTAGACTTAGATATTATTGTTTGATTATATTATGTGAAAACCTTGCATAAATTACTTAGAAATGTGTACTAAGTGAAATGTCTTGAAAAGTATTGACTTGCACAAACTCTCACTTAATTGCTCAAGTGTTATAATGAGTAAACATGTAGTATCTTTGAAAAAGAGTGTTTGGTACAAACAATTTGAAACAATGATGTGTTGAGTTGTTATGCCTTTAGGATATTATCTTGTTGTTAAACCTTCATGTGAACTAACCATATCATGCAGGACGATAACACTTTGATGTTATCAAGTTTCCGGGTTTAAGCCACTGTTTGGCTTAACTCTCATTTAAGGTAAGTTAATATGATCGGATTAAACTATGTGTGTATATGTGTTAGAATAAACATTTTTAGTAGTTTTGCATTACATATTAGCTAATAGATATGTTCCAGGAGAATTTTCAGGTCTTGGTCGAAAAACGCGAATTTTGCATATCTCTCTGTTTGTTTTTAGTACTTTTGTTCAACGGATCCGACGGATCCCTCATTTTGGATCCGCCAAGAGTTAGCTTTGGATCCGCCAGTCCAGAACCCACGGATTCCACGGCTCCCAAACTTTGGCTCCGCCTTTGTTGTCTATTGGATCCGTGGGTGTCAACAGTAACTTTTTCAAAATTCCCGACTAGTTCTGATCCTTAGATTATTGATTCTAATTCTTGGGATTCTTATCTCTAATGTTCACTCAAATTAGGATTAGGACATCTCACCAAACACCAAATAGGATAATCATATCTAATCACAGTTGCAAATTTCATGTAAATGCTCCAAGGTACCTTTTCGGTAAACCACTTAGTATTTGTGATCATTACACACATTCACTGCATCCTCCCGTCCTTTACTCATTCACTAGCTTGATTTGTAAATTGACAACTTCCAAACTAATCCAGACTCACTGTTTGCAAATATATCACAGATTACAAACCCAATTCATGTCTATAAATGTTATCTTGTATTCACATATGTTGCCTCACTTGGTTAACATGTCATCCTTCAAGACGACGAGGATTTACATCGAGTCATAACTCACACTTAAGTTATAGATGTAATTATCAAGTCTTGCTATTCTTTTCTCAAAGTAAGATTGACAACTTAAGTATTTCATCCGAAGTATTCAAGTATATTTTGACTTACAAATGTAGTCATTAAAAGTCATATCCGAAAGAATCAACTCCCAAGTATTTTAACAACCTATGTTAAAACACTTATCCTATCACCTAAGTACTCTTGTACTTTCTGTCTTAGACCCTAAGCTTTAGATCACATCACAAATTAGTAATACCAACCAATGGATCATAAGAATCAGTCTTCATCACATTAAGCCCCTAGGATTCACTAACATAACCAAGCACTTCATCCACTAGTGAACCACAAGAATCAGTATCCATTCATGTCATCTTCAACATTCATGAAACCCAAAAGTACATCCATAGTACAACAAACTCCTACAACACCATAATCCATTGAATGCATTGCTCTAAAAAGCCCTTAGTCCAACACTTATACCAAATCAAATGTGCGTCAAAACTCAACCATACTTTACCACCTATAAATTTAGAACCTTCACCATCAAATGAGCATGATGCTCACATTCATTAAGTAGTACCACAAGTCATCAAAGTATTGGTAATACTTTGTCAACATTGTAACAAATTATAACCAACTTATGTTATAATGTAATCTCAAAGCCAATCTCATACATCCCAAATGACAATGAATCTTGAGGAGTATACATAAGAAACTCAAGTAAGTTTATCTTGTCATCATCTAGTTATCATAATATTAAAACCTAGTTTATTTAGAATAAGTCTATCTAATTCAAATACTCTGGGTTCATATCTTCATTTAGGAAAACATGATGTTTCAGAAAAACATTATGTGTTTATTTTTCATCTTGTTAAAAAGGATAATGTATATCCTATGCATCATTATTTTCTTGCAACATGAACGGTTATGTTACAAGAGATTTCATTACACCTCATCGGGCAAATGATCTTAAAACAAACATCCACTAGTTTTATGAACTATCTTCCTCATTGAGCACTGGTTAAATCTTACTTGTTAAAAGATACCATACGTATCTATTTCCTTTCAAGCGTACATTAAACCTTGGTCAAAACTTGTGCATATCCACATCTCTGGAGCATACACAAAACCTATTAAAGTTGGTAACTTTATTTAGATTCTTGTTCCAAAGAACTTTCTTCAGAACGTTCATGACATATCCCATTACCATACACAAACACGTGTCTTGATCTTAGATCACTTGCATAACTCATACTTAAACTCAACTCAAAGGATGTCACCCTTTAGATCATTCAATTCCAAACACAATGATTAAAATCTGTTGACACATATTTACATATATAACATGACTAGTTTTAACAGAAATAGTTGAGTCTCATTAAGTCATGTATTGGTAAATTATCTTGTCTTAGGAATAATTAATAAAATCACTTGCATTACATATACATGTATTGATTACATGATATTTGTTTGATATCTTAATGTTATAATAATTATTTGATTGATTTTCAAATGTGTAAACCTTAAAAAGGTTTTTGTCTGCATGATTATATGCTTCATGTTAACATGATTTAAATAATATGTTCATTCTTTCGTTATATGATATTTCGCAAGATTAATGTATTACTTGTTAACTCATGATATGTCATTCTAATATGATATTTCTATATTTGAAAGCTCGTGTCTTTTGTTGACATTCGTTGAGTCTTTTTCATAGGATAGTCTAAATAATGCATGTTTCTAAAATGTAGGAATTGTTTGCATGAACCTGTCGTTTCATTACTTTTGTGACCACGTCACACTATTTGTTTGCCATGTGTGCACCTATATGTCTAAGTGCTTTTTGGTATGATAAACACTTAGAAGTTGTTTTATTAATCACATAGATCATTGTGTTAATTAATGGGTAAGTATGCTTAAGTAACTAAGCCTAACTTCAAAACAATTTCACAATGTAATATCAAAAACAATGTCATGTCATCTTACAATATGAGTATTTGTCTTGATGCCATGTAGTAGCTTTTTGTCTGGTAGATGAGATGTTATGATTTCTATAAATATTCACATCTTTTTTCATTAGGACTTTTGTCTTGTAGATTGATAACAATTTATTAGTTATTTTTCCTTGTTATGCTTATTTTGCATAATTGTTATCTCATTATTGCTACTTAGATTAGTAATATGTTTATGGGATCCATTTTCTTGCATATAGTCTTAAAAGCTAATAGGATTAAGCTTTAGAGGTTTGAAATTTGTGTTTGGATATCTTTCAATATACCTCTCTCCAAATCGTATTGTTGCTTCCGCTTTCCTAACATTATCTTCATCATCTTTTAGTTAAAACAATACACCTCCCATAAGGAAAACCACATGCCTCGTCGTGCGATCATCTCGCATTGATAGAGAAGAGCTACGTAACTTCAAGGATGAAGTTCTTTGTATGCTAACCAATATCCACAAAAACATTGCTAAGCTCATCTCTTTCATTAATCTGCAACATCCTAAACACTTTACCTTTATTCTTCATAGATTATGTTGAATGTCCACCAATTAAGGAGGAGAGAAATTCATTCACATAATTGTCTTTTCACATTAAAGAACATGTACTCATGTTTCTTACATTCCCAAATACCGACATGTAGGTTCAAATCACTCAGTTAAATCAGTTCACAAAAGACACAAGTGTGTCAAACCTCCTTAGATCAACATCACAGTTATGCACCAATACCTCGTCAAAAACACATCATGTGTTTGACATACCTCTTAAACGAGAAGCATTAAGTCTCCTTAGACTTTTACTAGGATTAGTGAAGCTGTAATACCGGAAAATCTAGAACATGTAAAATGACCAAATTGCCCCTGCTACTTTAAAACTTAATTAAAGCTTATATAAGTGCCTAAATAATTACAAAACCTTTGTAATTAAATTATATATGACATGAAATAATTACAAGGCACCATTTAAATAATTGTACATGACATAAAAATGTTTTGGCACCTTAAAAACACACAAAAACCGAAATTTATATATATATATATATATATATATATATATATATATATATATATATATATATATATATATATATATATATATATATAAGTTATTTAAATTAATTAAAATATATATAATAAGGATAACCATCAAGTAAATTAGGAAGGATTCAATCACAATAAAATTTCTGGTTTGTTACCTATTTTGGCCGATTCTCAAGTCCCTCCCCTCCCCAAATCTCGGCTCAATCAACTCTATATATTTTATATATCTTTTTCTTCCTTATTTTCCTTTGCCGAGAATCAAAAACACCAAAAAAATCACCATTCATTCATACGAATTTTCTGAGGTCCAAGTATAATTTTCCTGTGTTCTTACACGTCCCAAGAAGCCTAGAAAAATAGTGTTTCGATTTGTGGAGGCCGAGATAAATTATTGTCGAATTTCTTGTTCTAGATCACTCGAAAGGTAAAAATTCCATTGTAATTCATTCGACCATTGTAAAATTCATTCTCCATTTTTCTTGTGTTCCTCACATCATATCTGATCTGTGAAAAAATGAATTCAAGGTTTAGTGATCGCGTTTGAGCTCGTGGGGAATTTCGTGGTCGTTTTTGTTCTAGCCGAGAGAATCATTTTGGTCCAGCTTATTCCATTCGATCTAAATCTGGTTTGGTATTTTTCTCATGCTCTAAACATCACATAAGGTCTGTATAAAATGATAGAAATGAGCCATGCATGGTCTATAAGCCGTTTACGAATTTATGAAATTATAAACCTAAAAACACAATAACTCGACATATAGCTCATGCGATTTTTCTGGGTTGCTTTGATAATTTTTATGAGTCCTATGATCATCATATAAGTCTGGAAAAATGTTAATTCGAATGGTTGTAGCCTATTTCGATCGCTTTGATTTTAATGGGTAAAACATATGTAATATTCAAATATATGGAATACGAATTTTATGGGCATGATACTTATTTTATTTAGGCTCTATATAATTCTTATGATCTGGGAAAAATTTTGTTTCGAATTTTAGAAGCTCATATAATTTGTGGCTAATTATTCTCCAAATCGGGTTGTAATTCGTAAAAAGGAAAAATATAAAACCCTAAGGTTTTCGATCTAGGATTAGGGTTTGGATCTGGAAACATGTTAATAAATGATGAACTAATGATGAGATAATAATGGCTTAATGATTAGGGAAGCTAGGGTTAGGGTTTGAAATTATTTTGTGCTTATCGAATTGGAAATAAAAGTGTAAGGGGGCGTTTTGTCAATTATAAAACTTAAAGGTTATTTTTATAATGTTAATTAGATCAGTACTAAAGTATAAAAATTATAACATGAGGTCCTTATGTGTAAAATTTGCAAGATTTGGAATTATGTGTATCTTGGTGGTTTGAATTAGAATTAAATTAAATGGAGGGGCTAAAAATGTAAATTCTGGAAACTTGAAATCTTTTTGAGTAAATAATTATATTAAGAGTGTATTTGGTAATTTTGAGTATTTATGGGTCTAATATGTAACTATTATGAATTTATGATTTAAAATATAAGTTTTATAAACTATAGGGACTAAATGTGTAATTATGTGAAACTAAAGGGTAAAATCGTACCATACATTAATTTGGAAGGTATATTCTGTAAATGATTAAATATAAGGGTTAGTGGTGTAATTAAGGATATTATATGGGTTAAATTGTAAATTATGTAACTTTATGGTTTATTTTGTAACTTTGATAAATGTAGGATGTAAAGTGTAAAATATGAAATCTTATGGACTAGAGAAGTAATTCTGAATAAATGAGGTATTTAAATGAGTAACTTATGATATTTTCATTTTAGACCCTTAACTTGATATATTTACAATTAAAACCCTAAACTATGTGAACTTGTCATATTTAACCCTAAACTTTTATAACTTGCTAAAATCAACCCTAACTCCATAATGGTACTAAATTAATAACTTAACTAAATTATAATATTTAAATCTTGTTAATTATAGAAACCTGCTAATTATGGAAACTTACTAAATAAGGAAACTTTCTAAAAATGGAAACCTGCTAAAAATAGAAAGTTACTTAATATGGAAAGTGGGATCATTAGTAATTCTGTCTTTACTCCTCTAGGTGTGAAGAAGGAGTGATTGGTTGCTTGTCAGTATCTTATTCTGTGATTCTGCTATTTGGGTAATAAGGTACAGATATTCTGCCCTTTTTCAGTAAGGGTGTCCTCTTCCTCATTTCATTCAGTATCCATGATTCATCTTAGTATTTCTCTGAGCAGTTGTTATGTTTTCTCATACTCTGATTTGTTTTTCATTATGTATACCAGTTGGTTATGATCTGAGCCTTTTATATGGGGCTTTCCTACTTGAATCTATGCCTTTGCTATGTCTTCCTTAATTCATGAACCGTGCTTTATTTCTTTTGATACATGATATGACCTGTTCACTACCTTGTAATATGAATATTTAGACTCTGGGATACATTGAAGGTTCATAGGATTTTATAACTAAATGTAAAAACTCTTCTTAATTACATGTGAAAATGTTTTGAAAACTTTCTTTAAAGGACCTACTTTATGAATACTGTTTTGAGGATCACTTTCATGAAAGCCATTTTAAGAGATTACTTTTTGAACTATGATAGGAACTTTTAATATAAACCTTTAAATTGAACCTTGTTATGAACCTTCTGATTTTGGACTCCCTGATACTTGACCCTTCTGACATTGGACCTTTTAATATTGAACCTATTTTCTGATTCCTGATTTATTGCTATGTTTCCTTGTTCTGTGAACCTTGCTTGTCTCTTTCATGGTATTATGAGCTTTTGACATGACCTTTCTGATATATGATCTTTCTGATATATGATTTTTCTGGTATATGATCTTTTGATATTAAACCTTTCTGATATTGAACATTTCTGATATTGACCTACTGGTATGACCTTTCTGATATGAACCTCTGATATGAACCTCTGATATGAACTTCTGATATTTTGAAATGGAAATTGACTTATGCAACTAATTTAAATACTTGATACCTTGCTATAAACTTAACTTGAACCCTGATACACTTGATATGAACCATTCAACTTGAACCTTTATTTGAACTCTTGCCCTGATCCTTTGTCCTGAACCTTGTCTTGAACCCTTATATAAAACATGACCTGGACTACCTGACCCCTGAATACCTGACACCTGACACCTGATACTTGAATCCGACACATGATACTGATTTCTGATACATGATATCTGATACATGATACTGATTTCTGATACATGATATCTGATACATGATACTGATTTCTGAGGCATGACACCTGACACATGATACATGATACCTGACCTTAACCCACAGTTTGATACTACGAGCCATAACTAGTCATGAGGGTTTCATGTCCATGTCATTGATGCACCGATGGCATGACTCTAGGGCAGGAGAGTGATGACCTGTTCCGTCCCTTTTCTGTATTTTATTTGGTGTGTTGGGAGGTTTATGGCCACCAGGGGCGTATGGATGCATCCTAGAACTGTTACTGATTACTGATTACTGTTATTACTGGTGACTGATGGTGTGTGCGATACACGTCTTTCACACTCTGGGAGCTCGCGACTCCACCCATAGAGGTTATCCCCTCACTCTGTTTAGTATGCTGAGGTCTCCCCTCCATACACTCTGATACTGATCATATTACTGTTACAAGTTACTGTTTCTGGGCTCGTAGAGGATTTCTGTTACCCTGCACCTCGTGACCTTATAACCTTATTACCTTTACTCACCATTATTATTACTGTCACCCTGTAACCTGATATATGACTTAACACTTGACTTGACTGGATCTGACCTGGTATGTGGTAGAATTACGGATTACATTTTATACTATTTCTGTAACTAGTTTTAATCCTGTTATATCTGTATAATCTTTATGTTCCTGTTCCTGATTCTTGTTACACCTGGTATTCATTCATCTACTTCTCTACTTTACCTTTACTGCTTGTTACCGTTATATCTGTTCACTGAGCTCTTGTAGCTCAGCCGCGTTTTCTTTCCTCGCGGCAGGTTTTAGTTGGAAGTTGGGATTGATTAGAGAGTACTTTGGACATAGAAGAATTTACTAGCAGCTTGGGATTAGCTATTGATGATGGTTAGAAGAACTCATTTTAGACTTAGAAATCATTGTATTGGAATCCTGTAATTTCATATTTCCTTTGTAACCATTGAATTCTATTGTATTATTTATGTCGTATGCTGGTATCTGTTCTGATAAGCCACCGTTGTTGTGACACCTTTGCCCTTGTCGGGTTGGGGTGTTACAATTTATGGTATCAGAGACAGGTTGACGACTTGTAATACATTTACCCTGGCCTGTGCGTTTAGGACCATTAGGCTTTCACTGTAAGAACATAGGAGAACACCTTGAGGACTTGCTTTAGGATTCCCTGATATGAACTTAGGTTTTGACCGGTGAGGGATGGGTAGACTATAAGGTATTTAAGTATCATCGTTTCCGCATCACTCTGATTCGTGCCTTGCTATGACATTGCTTTGGTTAACCTCTGAGACTGTAGAAGTACTAGGTGGACTAAGACAGGTGATTGCTTACGACTTGAGATAAAGTATGATCATCATGAAGGCATAATTATGTGGTGCTGGTATTATTAACGTGATAATACTTACACCATATAACGTGCCCTTATTGTGGCCATAGGATGTCTTGGGAAGTACCTAATAAGTTTAGAACTTGATCACCGTTGGATTATCCGTGATTTGTGAGACCTTAGGTTCATTCTACCTATGCGTATACTCTACCTTCGTTCGTTAAATATCTGGATGAGTTGGACTCCCGTTTTCATTCTGTTGACCTAAGTTGTAAATCTTGAAGTCATGTAGAACTCCCTACTGTTGATACAGTTGTATTGATTTGAAATCTTGTTCGCATTCCGTATGAGTATTCCGTTCTCATTTCTCTCTCGCTTCCTGCAAATTTCGAGGACGAAATTTTTCTGTTAGAGGGGAAGAAGTTGTAATACCTGAAAATCTAGAACATGTAAAATGACCAAATTGCCCCTGCTACTTTAAAACTTAATTAAAGCTTATATAAGTGCCTAAATAATTACAAAACCTTTGTAATTAAATTATATATGACATGAAATAATTACAAGGCACCATTTAAATAATTGTACATGACATAAAAATGTTTTGGCACCTTAAAAACACACAAAAACCGAAATTTATATATATATATATATATATATATATATATATATATATATATATATATATATATATATATATATATATATATATATATATATATAAGTTATTTAAATTAATTAAAATATATATAATAAGGATAAACATCAAGTAAATTAGGAAGGATTCAATCACAATAAAATTTCTGGTTTGTTACCTATTTTGGCTGATTCTCAAGTCCCTCCCCTCCCCAAATCTCGGCTCAATCAACTCTATATATTTTATATATCTTTTTCTTCCTTATTTTCCTTTGCCGAGAATCAAAAACACCAAAAAAATCACCATTCATTCATACGAATTTTCTGAGGTCCAAGTATAATTTTCCTGTGTTCTTACACGTCCCAAGAACCCTAGAAAAATAGTGTTTCGATTTGTGGAGGCCGAGATTAATTATTGTCGAATTTCTTGTTCTAGATCACTCGAAAGGTAAAAATTCCATTGTAATTCATTCGACCATTGTAAAATTCATTCTCCATTTTTCTTGTGTTCCTCACATCATATCTTATCTGTGAAAAAATGAATTCAAGGTTTAGTGATCGCGTTTGAGCTCGTGGGGAATTTCGTGGTCATTTTTGTTCTAGCCGAGAGAATCATTTTAGTCCAGCTTATTCCATTCGATCTAAATCTGGTTTGGTATTTTTCTCATGCTCTAAACATCACATAGGGTCTGTATAAAATGATAGAAATGAGCCATGCATGGTCTATAAGCCGTTTACGAATTTATGAAATTATAAACCTAAAAACACAATAACTCGACATATAGCTCATGCGATTTTTCTGGGTTGCTTTGATAATTTTTATGAGTCCTATGATCATCATATAAGTCTGGAAAAATGTTAATTCGAATGGTTGTAGCCTATTTCGATCGCTTTGATTTTAATGGGTAAAACATACGTAATATTCAAATATATAGAATACGAATTTTATGGGCATGAGACTTATTTTATTTAGGCTCTATATAATTCTTATGATCTGGGAAAAATGTTGTTTCGAATTGTAGAAGCTCATATAATTTGTGGCTAATTATTCTCCAAATCGGGTTGTAATTCGTAAAAAGGAAAAATATAAAACCCTAAGGTTTTCGATCTAGGATTAGGGTTTGGATCTGGAAACATGTTAATAAATGATGAACTAATGATGAGATAATAATGGCTTAATGATTAGGGAAGCTAGGGTTAGGGTTTGAAATTATTTTGTGCTTATCGAATTGGAAATAAAAGTGTAAGGGGGCGTTTTGTCAATTATAAAACTTAAAGGTTATTTTTATAATGTTAATTAGATCATTACTAAAGTATAAAAATTATAACATGAGGTCCTTATGTGTAAAATTTGCAAGATTTGGAATTATGTGTATCTTGGTGGTTCGAATTAGAATTAAATTAAATGGAGGGGCTAAAAATGTAAATTCTGGAAACTTGAAATCTTTTTGAGTAAATAATTATATTAAGAGTGTATTTGGTAATTTTGAGTATTTATGGGTCTAATATGTAACTATTATGAATTTATGATTTAAAATATAAGTTTTATAAACTATAGGGACTAAATGTGTAATTATGTGAAACTAAAGGGTAAAATCGTACCATACATTAATTTGGAAGGTATATTCTGTAAATGATTAAATATAAGGGTTAGTGGTGTAATTAAGGATATTATATGGGTTAAATTGTAAATTATGTAACTATAGGGTTTATGATGAGGCGAAAAGTGTACCGCTTTTAAGGGGTCATTTAAGCCCGAAATCGTATTTATTTGATCAAATATTGCCCTAAATCGTTCCTTTTGTCATTTTAGGTACTTTTGAGGAGAAATCTGGAAAAGGAGGCATTTTGGACGTTTTTGGAGCATTAAAGTGAAGAAAACGGCAAAGTCTCAAGAATCGGCTAAAAGTTACTCTTGACGGCGTCACAATTAACATGGGACGGCGTCATGCCTTGGCAAGAAAAGTTGGATGTGAAATTTACTCATGACGGGCCAGTGAGTTTGCATGAGAATTCTGACGGCGTCACGCTTTAACTAAATCAAGGGCGTCACGGCTTAAATCATAAGGGGACGGCGTCACGTTCATGATCCGACGGCGTCAAGCCTTGATAAGCCAGAATGGATTTTTGAAGAGCTAAAGAGGGACGGCGTCAAGATGGTCATCCGGGAACCCTAAAAGCGGCGAGGTGACGGCGTCACAATGCATAAGGTGACGCCGTCAGATGTCAAAGTCTATATATAGTTTTCTAATTTTTTGTCATTAAGGGAGAGCTGAGTGTGTGGAATTTTGGGATAAAACCCTAAGACGATTTTAGCTACTTTTTCAGGGCTTTTTGCCTTGAGATCTTCCATGTTTCATTGAAAGATAAGTTATCAATTAATCATTCAATATGTCTATGTGTTGTTTGATTCTATCTTATGCTTGTCTTTTGTTTAACATGTTAGGCTAATTTTATCTTGTGTTTGCTTAGATCTAATGAAACCTAGCTATTGATTATTGGTTGTTAGTGTGTTGTTAGTTGTATTGGATGATTGTTTATCTATGTTAGGCTTAAGAAAACTGGCTAACTTCCTATTCGGTAACTTGCTTGAACGTCTTAAGAAACATGAACCAAACGCGTACTAAAGGTTTTTATGGTTGTATTTAATGCATAAGCGAATTCTAGTGATCCCATGTTAGGAGCTTCCTAGCCGGCTCGACATAGGAGTGAAGTAGGAGCTTGTAGAGTTTGGGGAAGTAAGTACGCCACCCCACGAATGGTATTAAGGAATACACCCGTCATCCACGCGACTAATACACACTAATTAACCGGTAAAAGATAGTTAGGGAGTAAGGAAATCTAAGTAAACACATTTCTCTACACATAAGTTTCTCACCACTTTTCATTTTTGTTATTTTATTTTATTTGCATTTGTAGTAATTTGGGTTAGTTGACTAGCAACTAATTCCGCCCACTCCTTCAAAACCCGAGATTTTACTTGCTTTTATAAATTATAAAAAAAACATAAAAAGAATCTTCCTCAACCCTTAGACCTAATTAGAGTAGCCTTTCACACCTAACGAACACTATTCCCTGTGGAGAACGATCAATCCCCCGTACTTACCACTACACTATACTACATCGGTCAGGTACACTGCCTGGTGGGGTTGTAAGCCTCTTGAGATCCCTCGAGAGGTAAAACCTGTTGTAAGGTTGCAAAACCCACGCATCAAGTTTTTGGCGCCGCTGCCGGGGAATAGTTATTGTTTAGGTTGAATTTTTATTTCTATTAGGTCTACTCACTAGATTCCTTTCTAGTGAGATTTTTATTTTATTTTTCTAGGTTTTCTTTAGTCTATCTATTTTCTTCGTGTCTTTGTTCGTAACCATTACCGTCCGACATCATGGAAGATGGTAATATCCTTAACCCACACAACCCACCACCACAACAACCACCACCACCTCCTAGAGCCCGTACTTTAGGAGAGTATTCCCGTCCTAGCCACCACGGCTATCGAAACACCATTGAGCTCACTCAAGGAGCTAATATCACACCCTTGCGATCCGACACCATCCGGTTGGTGCAAAGCGGATGCGCATTCCATGGACTTCGTTCTGAAGATCCTAATCAACATCTCAAGGACTTTCTTAAAATCGTTGATTCTATAGACCTTGATGTTGCCACTCGAGAGACGACCCGATTGCGTCTCTTCCAATTCTCTCTGCGGGACCAAGCTAGTCAGTGGCTAGAACGTCAACCCGCAGGATCCATCACCTCTTGGGATGATCTCACCACTCGTTTCCTTGCTCAGTTTTTCCCACCGGGAAGAACTACCAAGCTAAGGAATGATATCTTGATGTTCCAACAACGTCAAGGCGAAACTCTCTACGAGGCATGGACTCGATTCAAGGACTTACTCCAAAAAGTCCCTCACCATGGCATAGAACTTTGGCTCCAAGTCCAAATCTTCTATGACCATATCAATCTCTCCACAAGGCAAACCATTGACCAATCGGCCGGTGGCAAGCTACGTGATCTAAGTGCGGAACAATCATGGGCTCTCCTAGAGGATCTTGCTCTTTATGACAACGAAAGTTGGAGTGATCCCCGTGATTTGAATAAAACGGTCAAGGCAATATCTTTGCCTTTGAACAATTCAAGCACTTCCGACCGTAGGATCGTAGAACTTGAAGACCAAGTCAAGTTTCTCATGAAATCCTACGAGGCTCCTAAACCTTCAAGCCAAGTGAACAAAATCACTTCTTCATGTGAATTATGTAGTGGTCCCCACGACACTCGTGATTGCATGGAACTCCCCGAACAAGCTTTTGTGGACTACGCATCCTCGCGTACCGACGGAGCGGGAGACAAGTGGTACACTTTCAAGCCCGAGCCAAACCATTATGGTGATTCATACAACCCCTCATGGAAAAATCACCCGAACCTTAGGTGGAAACAAAACCAAAACTCACAACAAATCAATTCTTCCAACCCACCTAATCGTTTCCAATCAAGCGGTTCCAACTCGAACCGTACTTTCAACAACAATCCTTCCGGCAATGGTAGTACCAATAACTTTGAAGGATTGATGTCTCAATTTATGGCATCTCAAGAAGCTCGTTTAGCCAAGTTTGAAGCCGAATTCAATCAACAACAAACTGAGATGACCAATAAAATTGACAACTTGTTGAAAGCCCTCCATAACCAAGTGTTATCACCTCCACATAAGGACGCTAGGAACACAAATAGCGGACCCCAAGTCAAAGACCCTTCTTCATCCAAACATGTCCACTTCGTCAACGTTGTCACTATTAAACCAATCGATAGGAGCATGGAAGAAAGTGAACCAAAGGATGAGGATAGGAAAGTCGAGGTTGATAAGGAAGTTAGGACAAGTGAGATTGAAGAAGTAGATGATGATGAGGACTACTTCAATAGGCTACCCACTAAGGAAGAGCGTGCATATCATACAAACTTATTCGATGATCCCGAGACACCATACTTCCTAGGTAGACCAATCATAGAAATAGGCGACCCTTCTAATCTCAACATACCATGCAACATAGGGCATCTACATGTGTGGAAAGCTTATATCGACCTTAGATCACCCATAAACATCATGACTAGAGCCCACTACAACTTGATAATGAAAAATCAGCTTGGGTATAGGATGTTCCCTGACAAGGGTTGGATGAGTAACTTCACGGGAAGAGTTAAGGGATTACCGGTTTATGTAGGAAACTTCACCTATGTCACCGACTTTGTAATTGTTGAAGATATCCGCCCAATTGTCGATGCATCCTTAACTCAAGTGGTTTTTGGAAAACCATTTGTTGAGGTCTCTAGAATGACTTATGAACCTTCCTTAGGGATAGTTAGATTTAAGGATGAGACCGATGAAGTAAGCTACCAAATGCCATATAAGATAGAACAATTCCAAAACTTGTCAAATGTTGAGAAGGAGCTTAAACAAGCGGTCTACTATAGGAATGATAAGGATAGAAGTAAAGGAGTAGACTATGTTATGGAAAGGATATTCGGTTTCTACAAGGATTGTTTGAAATTAGGACCGGAATATAAAACCGGGAAGGAGAATGGCCTAGGAACCGTGACCGATGATGGAGTCACGTAATGTACGTGACTTTGAGTCTAGCTACAAGACTCGTTAATAAAGAAAGGCGCTTCTTGGGAGGCAACCCAAGCTTTATTTGTTTTATTTGTTTGTGTGTTTGTTTTATTTGTTTCGTATGTGTGTGTAATTTTTATTCTTATTGATTCATGTTAAAAACTAATTTGTGAAAATGCTTTATTTTGTTTTTAACTTCGTCTTAACTACATATAAAGGTATTTTGCAAAAGATAAGTGTAAGGGAAATCTAAATCGGTTTATTAGAACACAAATGAACATGAATCATAATAATAATAAGTTAGCATACATATTCGTATTTGTTTGAGTCAAATGCTTGTATCGAGTCATAATGATGTTTTGCAGGATTTCCAGGAAGTAAGGTAAAGGTTTTTCCAGAAATTTTCCGGAAACTTAAAATGAAAATTTTTGTCAGGTCATTTCTGACGGCGTCAGGGTTATAACCTGACGGCGTCAGATTTAATTTCCAGAAATTTTTGAAAATTTTGTTTTCATAAAAAGTTTTTATTAAAATCTCCAACTTATAATCTCCAGGAATCTGCAAAGTTATCATTCCACAAGCATTATATCCTTATATATAGATTTTATCCCGCCGATGTTATGCAGGTTTTCGTGTTTGTTTTCTCAGGTTCAACAGGTTATTTTGGACAAGGAAATGTTTTGAATCAAGCTTATGGCGATGCATTAGTCATGGAGCTTCAACATTCTCTTTAGAGGAAGATTTAACCGTGTAATTTCATTATCCAACGAGCGAATCAGGGGAGTATTTGATTTCATTCTTTTACTTTATGCTTTTACATTTGTCATTTGAACATTGGGGACAATGTTCATCTTAAGTGTAAGGGGAGGGTAAAAGTACGATTAGAGAATGCTATTACGCTTGATTTTTGTTTGTTTAATAGTAGATGTATAATAAAACTGAGAGAAATACTTGTTAAGGTAATTTCAGTGCCAAATTTAAATTTTTTTACAACATATAGGAGTGAAACTTTGATCTTAATGAGCGTCTCAACGGATAGGAGTTATATGACTAGCACAAAAACCGTACCACTAAAAAATTTTCCACCCCCAAATATGTGAGGTTCGCCCCTAGAATTGGTAGGAAAAGCATTTATGCTATGATGTGAGTACCGGTAGCACTTAGATTCTAGAACTTGCGTTAGGACCATTCCGAGGCCACAAGTGAGACTACATTCGTGTAGTTAGATTTACTACATGATAAGAGGCATTAGGATTAACCCATTGTTTTACACCTGTGTTTTTGTTATAATTACATTGGCTACATTGGTCAAGTAATTCTCCCACACCCTTTGCGTTGTACTCATTTTTAGTACACGATACCCCTAGTACACCCCTCAGAGCCTATCTTTTCGTTTCGACCTTTAAGCATTTTACTTAAAGGAAGAATTTGTTACACCCCACTTAAATGTACACCCAAATCGCCTTAGCCTACCTTGTATGCACTCATTTTTAGTGCATTATTGTTACAACATTTGTTTAAACCCAAGTTAATTATCTAGTTGATTACATGGTTGCTAAGTCGAGTCATATCCTTGTACATATTGTTTTGGGACGATTGGGACTCGTGGGTAAAGTACTAGTGTAATGGAGTAATGGGGAAGAACATCATTTATTACCCCCATATGTGCTAAATGTTTTAAAAGTACTCCAAGTTTTTCAATTATCTTAATTCGAGTCATTAGAATAGTTATTTGTAAAGTTATGTAAAAGTTCAAGTGTAAGGGGATGCAACGCCCCTATGATGTATTATTTTGGATGGTAGGGTAAAAGTGTATGCAAAAAAAAAAAAAAAAAAAAAAAAAAAAAAAAAAAAAAAAAAATCAAGAAAAATACAAAAAAAATGAGAAAAAGAAAAGTAGAAAAAACATACGGACTACCATCCCGTTTCATTTTATGTTTATTTTTATGTTTTTGTTATTTTGTTATTTTGTTTCTAGCTTAAGATCGAGTCGAGTCTTGGCTTAGCAACATTGTATAGTACATGTAATTGATCAAGATCTTTAACTAGCCACCAGTAAAATATCCTTTATCCAACAAAACCGTGTTTTCCTTTTCCCTACACCTAACGTTATAACCCATTTAAAAGCCCTCTTTGATAGTTTATCTTAGGTGCTTACGCCTAGTGGAGGAGGTTTTCGATCCTTTCCCAAGCCTATGGTAATCTATTTGCTATGACAGGTAGTGAGAGATATTTTCCGTTTTCATTTATGAGATTTATTTTGATGACACTTGAGAGATGTGAGTATCTAAAACACTACTTGTGAGGTGCTAGTATGTAATCTCCGTGCTTATTATGATTGAAGTGGAACGATTATTTGTTGTAATTACTTTTATGTTTGCATTAAATGACCCCTAACTTGTATTTTGATTGGAATAAAAGCGCATTTGCTTGAGGACAAGCAAATCTCAAGTGTAAGGGTATTTGATGAGGCGAAAAGTGTACCGCTTTTAAGGGGTCATTTAAGCCCGAAATCGTATTTATTTGATCAAATATTGCCCTAAATCGTTCCTTTTGTCATTTTAGGTACTTTTGAGGAGAAATCTGGAAAAGGAGGCATTTTGGACGTTTTTGGAGCATTAAAGTGAAGAAAACGGCAAAGTCTCAAGAATCGGCTAAAAGTTACTCTTGACGGCGTCACAATTAACATGGGACGGCGTCATGCCTTGGCAAGAAAAGTTGGATGTGAAATTTACTCATGACGGGCCAGTGAGTTTGCATGAGAATTCTGACGGCGTCACGCTTTAACTAAATCAAGGGCGTCACGGCTTAAATCATAAGGGGACGGCGTCACGTTCATGATCCGACGGCGTCAAGCCTTGATAAGCCAGAATGGATTTTTGAAGAGCTAAAGAGGGACGGCGTCAAGATGGTCATCCGGGAACCCTAAAAGCGGCGAGGTGACGGCGTCACAATGCATAAGGTGACGCCGTCAGATGTCAAAGTCTATATATAGTTTTCTAATTTTTTGTCATTAAGGGAGAGCTGAGTGTGTGGAATTTTGGGATAAAACCCTAAGACGATTTTAGCTACTTTTTCAGGGCTTTTTGCCTTGAGATCTTCCATGTTTCATTGAAAGATAAGTTATCAATTAATCATTCAATATGTCTATGTGTTGTTTGATTCTATCTTATGCTTGTCTTTTGTTTAACATGTTAGGCTAATTTTATCTTGTGTTTGCTTAGATCTAATGAAACCTAGCTATTGATTATTGGTTGTTAGTGTGTTGTTAGTTGTATTGGATGATTGTTTATCTATGTTAGGCTTAAGAAAACTGGCTAACTTCCTATTCGGTAACTTGCTTGAACGTCTTAAGAAACATGAACCAAACGCGTACTAAAGGTTTTTATGGTTGTATTTAATGCATAAGCGAATTCTAGTGATCCCATGTTAGGAGCTTCCTAGCCGGCTCGACATAGGAGTGAAGTAGGAGCTTGTAGAGTTTGGGGAAGTAAGTACGCCACCCCACGAATGGTATTAAGGAATACACCCGTCATCCACGCGACTAATACACACTAATTAACCGGTAAAAGATAGTTAGGGAGTAAGGAAATCTAAGTAAACACATTTCTCTACACATAAGTTTCTCACCACTTTTCATTTTTGTTATTTTATTTTATTTGCATTTGTAGTAATTTGGGTTAGTTGACTAGCAACTAATTCCGCCCACTCCTTCAAAACCCGAGATTTTACTTGCTTTTATAAATTATAAAAAAAACATAAAAAGAATCTTCCTCAACCCTTAGACCTAATTAGAGTAGCCTTTCACACCTAACGAACACTATTCCCTGTGGAGAACGATCAATCCCCCGTACTTACCACTACACTATACTACATCGGTCAGGTACACTGCCTGGTGGGGTTGTAAGCCTCTTGAGATCCCTCGAGAGGTAAAACCTGTTGTAAGGTTGCAAAACCCACGCATCAGTTTATTTTGTAACTTTGATAAATGTAGGATGTAAAGTGTAAAATATGAAATCTTATGGACTAGAGAAGTAATTCTGAATAAATGAGGTATTTAAATGAGTAACTTATGATATTTTCATTTTAGACCCTTAACTTGATATATTTACAATTAAAACCCTAAACTATGTGAACTTGTCATATTTAACCCTAAACTTTTATAACTTGCTAAAATCAACCCTAACTCCATAATGGTACTAAATTAATAACTTAACTAAATTATAATATTTAAATCTTGCTAATTATAGAAACCTGCTAATTATGGAAACTTACTAAATAAGGAAACTTTCTAAAAATGAAACCTGCTAAAAATAGAAAGTTACTTAATATGGAAAGTGGGATCATTAGTAATTCTGTCTTTACTCCTCTAGGTGTGAAGAAGGAGTGATTGGTTGCTTGTCAGTATCTTATTCTGTGATTCTGCTATTTGGGTAATAAGGTACAGATATTCTGCCCTTTTTCAGTAAGGGTGTCCTCTTCCTCATTTCATTCAGTATCCATGATTCATCTTAGTATTTCTCTGAGCAGTTGTTATGTTTTCTCATACTCTGATTTGTTCTTCATTATGTATACCAGTTGGTTATGATCTGAGCCTTTTATATGGGGCTTTCCTACTTGAATCTATGCCTTTGCTATGTCTTCCTTAATTCATGAACCGTGCTTTATTTCTTTTGATACATGATATGACCTGTTCACTACCCTGTAATATGAATATTTAGACTCTGGGATACATTGAAGGTTCATAGGATTTTATAACTAAATGTAAAAACTCTTCTTAATTACATGTGAAAATGTTTTGAAAACTTTCTTTAAAGGACCTACTTTATGAAGACTGTTTTGAGGATCACTTTCATGAAAGCCATTTTAAGTGATTACTTTTTGAACTATGATAGGAACTTTTAATATAAATCTTTAAATTGAACCTTGTTATGAACCTTCTGATTTTGGACTCCCTGATACTTGACCCTTCTGACATTGGACCTTTTAATATTGAACCTATTTTCTGATTCCTGATTTATTGCTATGTTTCCTTGTTCTGTGAACCTTGCTTGTCTCTTTCATGATATTATGAGCTTTTGACATGACCTTTCTGATATATGATCTTTCTGATATATGATTTTTCTGGTATATGATCTTTTGATATTAAACCTTTCTGATATTGAACATTTCTGATATTGACCTACTGGTATGACCTTTCTGATATGAACCTCTGATATGAACCTCTGATATGAACTTCTGATATTTTGAAATGGAAATTGACTTATGCAACTAATTTAAATACTTGATACCTTGCTATAAACTTAACTTGAACCCTGATACACTTGATATGAACCATTCAACTTGAACCTTTATTTGAACTCTTGCCCTGATCCTTTGTTCTGAACCTTGTCTTGAACCCTTATATAAAACATGACCTGGACTACCTGACCCCTGAATACCTGACACCTGACACCTGATACTTGAATCCGACACATGATACTGATTCCTGATACATGATATCTGATACATGATACTGATTTCTGATGCATGATACCTGATACATGATACTGATTTCTGAGGCATGACACCTGACACATGATACATGATGCCTGACCTTAACCCACAGTTTGATACTACGAGCCATAACCAGGCATGAGGGTTTCATGTCCATGTCATTGATGCACCGATGGCATGACTCTAGGGCAGGAGAGTGATGACCTATTCCGTCCCTTTTCTGTATTTTATTTGGTGTGTTGGGAGGTTTATGGCCACCAGGGGCGTATGGATGCATCCTAGAACTGTTACTGATTACTGATTACTATTATTACTGGTGACTGATGGTGTGTGCGATACACGTCTTTCACACTCTGGGAGCTCGCGACTCCACCCATAGAGGTTATCCCCTCACTCTGTTTAGTATGCTGAGGTCTCCCCTCCATACACTCTGATACTGATCATATTACTGTTACAAGTTACTGTTTCTGGGCTCGTAGAGGATTTCTGTTACCCTGCACCTTGTGACCTTATAACCTTATTACCTTTACTCACCATTATTATTACTGTCACCCTGTAGCCTGATATATGACTTAACACTTGACTTGACTGGATCTGACCTGGTATGTGGTAGAATTACGGATTACATTTTATACTATTTCTGTAACTAGTTTTAATCCTGTTATATCTGTATAATCTTTATGTTCCTGTTCCTGATTCTTGTTACACCTGGTATTCATTCATCTACTTCTCTACTTTACCTTTACTGCTTGTTACCGTTATATCTGTTCACTGAGCTCTTGTAGCTCAGCCGCGTTTTCTTTCCTCGCGGCAGGTTTTAGTTGGAAGTTGGGATTGATTAGAGAGTACTTTGGACATAGAAGAATTTACTAGCAGCTTGGGATTAGCTATTGATGATGGTTAGAAGAACTCATTTTAGACTTAGAAATCATTGTATTGGAATCCTGTAATTTCATATTTCCTTTGTAACCATTGAATTCTATTGTATTATTTATGTCGTATGCTGGTATCTGTTCTGATAAGCCACCGTTGTTGTGACACCTTTGCCCTTGTCGGGTTGGGGTGTTACAGAAACCAAGTCATTAGTTATAAGTAAATAGACGTTAGCTTGAACCTTCGTTTGATCAAAAACGACAAAACATAACCAAATCCATTTTGGTCTCACGGAACCCTTCGTTAAGAAGGACGGAACCAAAATTTTGGTTCCGCCAAATCCGCGGGTACCAAGTTCAGTGTTTAACCATTTAAAACAGACAACCCTCTCACAACCGAGTCTAGGATTTTCCTTCACAACTTCATTGTCTAGAACACCATCATAGGATCTCATCCTTTTCATTCTGACACATATCAAGCACGTCGCTGTTAGTGCAAACAGAATCATCTTTCTAAACACGTTGGTCCAATCAACACTCTCATCATATGATGTCATTTTTATCCACATATAGGTATCTAGTATTTCCAATTGTTACATATGGAATCTCTATTCTTAAGTGATCATTGTCTTCACTTCCTCTCATTTTCATTCAAACATTTACTATGGCACGATTCATCTTTGGTATATGATAATATCATAACCATAACAGTCTTCAAATACTCTTATAGCATTTGCTATACATTAGAGTTTCTGAATTCATTGCGTTCATTATAATCACCACCATCCATCACTTTTTTCACTAATCATCAATCCCATGGATTAGCGAAAAACCTACTTACATCAACCTTTAGTCATCCATTAAGTTATCATTCACTTGTAAACGAACACCTTATTAACACCACCCACTTTAAGCATTTTAACTTCACTTCATATCCTCCTCATAGGCATTGTTTTGTAGGATTTTATCATATTATATTCTTGTAAATATAATTCTTATTAAAAGATTACACTCTTTATAACATGGTTTACTAGATAATCACGATTGATATCACAATTCGTATGCTGCATCATATTTTTCTTTGATTAGACAATCACAATCGGTATGTTGGTTGTGATTAGATTATTTGCATAATATTTTTCCTTGAAATAAAATATATTGCACTAACCATTTCATTGTAGGTTCATCATCATATATGCTCGATCGTATATAGCATACTCATCATAGGATGAAGTTTGCATCGATTATTTTTCTTTTATAAGTGCTGCTTAACGCTCTCAAACCAGGAGGATTATCAGTCTAGCATTCATATTGCATCGTCTATACACATTGGTCGTATATGACTTAAGACATAGCTTCTAGTGCACTAATCTTTTGTTTTGTAGGTTCATCTTGACGCCCTAGAGCAAGGGGGAGCTTTCATCAAGCATTTTTAGGATGCATCATATACACGCATTGGTGTATATCACATACTTGTCCAAGGAAAAATATTGTTTTATACTAACCTTTATTTTGTAGGATTCTTCATCCTTGGATCATATACGTCGGTACCCTAGCAACGGGGAGTATTGATCAAGGGGGAGCATATCATGTACTAATCCTTGTTTTGTAGCATTCATAAGCCTTACATCATATACGTTGGTACCCTAGCAACGGGGAGTATTGATTAAGGGGGAGCTACAGTCAAGGGGGAGCATGCTTGCATTCTTAAGAATTCTCATTCTTCGACACACTTTTGTGTTTCGACATAATGGAGGAGATAGGTCAACATAGTCCAACATAGCTTACCCACGTATCATTGGGTGTTTGCTTTTCATTTATCATGCATTTTTCATATATACTCTTTTTATTGCACATCACTAACCTTGATGTAGGTTAAGAGTCTTTATTTGATCCATGGATCCGCTAACAACCATAGGAGATTGGAATAGTCTATTTAACTTCACTAAGGATGATGCAAGCTCGCCATTTCGGGGAGAAATTAAGTTAACTCCAAGGGCACACCCTTTTTGCTTCGACAAAAAGGGGAGAAAGGTGTAAACGGAGAAAGTGAGTAATTACGGACACAAGGAGAAAAGGAAGAAAGGTGTAAACGGAGAAACGGACACAAGAATAAAGTAAGTAATTATGGACACAAGTAACTTTTTGCATTTTACTTTCTACCACGTTTACATATTTTGTCATCATCAAAAAGGGGGAGATTGTTAGTGCAAGCAGTCTCGTTAGGGAGATTGCTAGTGCAAGCAATCTCGTTTGTTTTGATTGATGACAAACATGTAACTTGATACATAATGTAAAATGTACAAGTTACTTGTAATCATATCTTGTCTCAACATACATTCAACATCTCTCAAGTCCTCGTATGATACAACACAGGTTCGTACATGTTTGTTATGTAGCATTATGATCAAACCCTTAACAAACCATTTAGAATGTTTAAAATACAGTTAGGTAATTAAGTATTTTAAAAAGGCTAATCATTCTACTTAGAACCTTATTTTACATGATCACTAGGATACATGTTACATACATATACACATTACAAAGTTCACTAGGAATAACATATACAAGTTTACATGTTTATTTCTTAAAATGGAAACTTTATTAGTTAAATAATACCATGACATCATGGCATACATCACAAGTGAAATCTTTGTAAGATTGTGTAATATTTTATTTAGATACACAAGTTAGATAGTTGACATTTGTGGATCTTGGAAGATTTTGGCTAGATATGCAAGATTTGGAAAGATACACTAAAATCTCTTAGCTATCTCTTAACTGTCATACCCGCGGAACTAAACGATAACAAGCACGGATCCCTTTTATGGGATCCGCCGGATCTGCGGGGCAAAAGTATTGTTGGCTATAAACACCAGCCCATTGTTTTCCCATAGACTCATGCCATTAGAAAACATGGTAGTCCATAGTTTTGCCCATAGTTTTCATGCCACTAGAAACCATGTTAGTCCATGGTTTTGCCCATAGTTTTCATGCCATGTTTTCTTATAAATAGTTCTTAGTTTTACCCATAGAATCATCTAACTTAGAACACACATTCCCTCACTCATTTCACACACTTAGATCAGCAGCTAAACATGTAGATTCATACATTAATCACCTCATTACATAATGATCATAATGTTACTAACTTTCATTATGTTGTAAGCATACACTTGTTATGATCCTGTGAAGCAAGCTCAAGATCACAAGTCATCATCCATAGCATACTTACTAATCCACCATGAAGATGCATATATGAAGATCCATCACAACAAGTTTAGGGAGCTTGTGATCTTCATACATTGAAGGCTTCCGATCAATGGAAGTTCATATAGTGTAGGCATTCATATCCATGATACACTTATGTCATGGTTCATTGTTGTAACCATCATTGTATCATTTAGATCAGTAGAGTGAGGTTAGTATTTTAGTCCTTAAAATACAAAGAGTGTTGGGAGTGGTTGTACCCTTGTAAAGAACTCGACATCTAGCTTAGTGTCGGAAATTGTATAAGCGACGATGGGAGTGGTTGTACCCTTGTAAAGAACCCGGTGTTTAGCTTAGTACCGGAAAAGGAAGTAAGCGACGTGTAAAGGTTTTCTCCGCCTAAGAAAGGGAGCTTGTTGATCTAGTGAAGTAACTCTCAAGTTGGGTACTCGGGGAGTGGATTAGGGCAGAGAGGAGCTCCGTGACCGAACCACTATAAATCATCGTGTTCGGTTTGCGCTTTCTTTTACTTATCTCTTTACTTTTATATTTGCATTATCTGTGTACGTGTGTGCTATTCGCTGATTCGTGCCTATTGGATTAGTTTATTATTTAATTGCAACCAAATCGTGCCAGTCTCTCAGGCTGAACCCCCTTGCGTTAGATTAGGTTGTATAGCTAACTTAGAATATTAAAATACTGATTAGAATAACGAGATAATACGTTTAAAACTTGAGTAGGCCACTAATAAACACAGAGGTTATCACTTGTTTTATTGATAGTTTTATATGAAGTGTATGTAGTTAACCCTTTCTCGTTGGCCTTATTCTTATCGGCGAGTAAACCCTTAATGATTACTTATGTCTAAAAGTTATTCCTAAGTGATCAATTTAGTAACAACCGTGGGAGCCACATTCTCTTCCGTAGTCAAATGCGTAGGCCACTAATAAACACAGAGGTTATCAATGCACTAATAAGTAGTAACCAAAGACATCAACATATAAACTTTAATTGATGGGAAAGCAGTTTTAAGGGAGTGCAACCTTTCCGTTGTCACATTACACAAGCCACCAATCCTGATGAATTAAAGTTTACTAACACAATAAAACAAAACTACTTAATGAATTAAACACATGCAGCACCTTCTTACAGCTCTTGTATCTTCGTTCGGGTGTGTCTTGTGCTGCCTATTCGTCTGAATTCGGCCTTAGGTTTATCTGGTCTTCGTACTTCGTATATAATATATGTGTTGACTAAAGCTACGGAATTCGTCTGGTCTTGGGGTATTTATAGTTTCTGTCTGAGGGTAAGATGCGGCGCATCTAGTAAGTAGATGCGGCGCATTGACTTAACTTCGCGTGGGGTCCAAGATTAATATATTCAGGAATATTCGTACACCGCCAGAAGATGCGGCGTATCTTCATTCTTGGATGCGGCGCATGTCCTCTTGTATCTTGGATCGTATCTGGTGAAATCTTGATAGTGATGCGCCGTATGTAATAAGTGAGATGCGGCGCATCTGGAGCAGATTTGTCTTGATCTTGGACATTTCAGTAGACTCTTAACTTCTTGCTTGTTTTGCCCCATAATTAGCCCAAAATCGCTAAGTTTCACCAAATGCTTGTTTTTAACTGAGAATTACAAAAGTAAACGATTAAGTATCAATCCTCATACATAATATAATAAAACAAGTCAAATAAATAGGATAAATGATGGTAATAAAATGTACTTATTTGAGTTCATCAAATATCCCCCCACTTGAACTTTACTTGTCCCCAAGTAAACCTTAGAATTAATCTTATGAAAATGTATCCTAAAAGATATTAGGATTTATTTTTATATTTAAGCATGTATTCATTTCTGTCATAATCACACAACCAAACACTTAACGAATTAGAAGTAAAATAAAATATTTTGATAAAAGCAAATCTAATCGTTTAACTGTCCAGTCGTGACGAATATTCTATCATAAGCTTGGCAAGTATACACATCTCCTCCACTAAAGCCAAGGAATAACAAGTCTAAAGCGGTAAAAAGAGTTTTGAGGTTTAAGGGTTAATTATTCTCCTTATTCTCTATCGATCTCAAATTCCAGAAAAGGCGACAAAATCACAAATACATGATCGAATCCACGAACACGATACTTGAAATTGCTCAAATCCTTAACTCGAATAGGCTAAAGATAGGTCCAAACTTTACCAATAATATTATATCAAAAAGGGCGACAAAATCATAAATACATAGCCGAATCCACGACTACGATACTTAAGATTGCTCAAATCCCTAATCTCAATAAATCAAAGGTTTGGTTGGATAAAGAATAATACAGGGTATGGATAATATTTGGGATACAAATTGGTGTAAAATAAAAAATAAACAAAACAGATAAATTAAAATCCTAAGTGTGGTTAATCACTATCCCAACCATCCCAAGAATAAGACTCATATCATAGAATAACTCACGCTTTAACACTTGAAACACACGCTTTAGGTAGACACGAATTATACTCAACAAGATCTTAATCAAAGAATAAACCTTAGTTGGCGTTCCCATAACTGCCAACTCCCATTTAATCCATAGATATAATATACAAAAACTAGTGGTGATATCGACCACTTAATACAAAACTTCACATAAGTTGGTTAAACAAACATCCAACTCTTCCTTTTTTCTTTTTCTTTTCTATTTTTTCAATTTTTTTTTTCTTTTTCTTTTTTTTTTTTTTTTTTTTTTTTAAACTACTAACAGAAACATAGATGTGTAAAGTTTCACCACATCACTATAATGATAATTCTGGATAATTTTTCCATACTTTTCATGGCTTCAGAAATAACGGTAATAGTGAAAGTAGTAAACACACGAAAAATAAACTCAAAGATATACAATATTTACTTTCACTCCAATTGCGTTGTGCAATTTCCCGACCTAACCATAGATAATGAATTACGCACGCGAACACAGGTAATGTAAGGAAACACACTTTGCCTAAAGCAATTAACCAACCACGGATTTTAATCTATAGGGTAGGCTAAGGTGTAAGGGTGTAACAAAACATTTTAACAAAGGTGTAAGAAACGAAAGGAATGGCTCTGAGTGTTTTTCTAGGGGTATCTTACTCTAAAAGTGAGAGTAACAAAAGGGTTTATACGGGGGTTAACTAACCAGAGTAGTTAGCTAATAACACATAACATATAAAGGCTATTTGGGTGTAATCCTAGAAATTTACCAATTTAGACAAGTCATTCCAATTATATAAAATAATACTTATTATGGTGGTCTCGAACAGTATACAAGCCAAGTTCTAAAGTTTACAAGTCACCGGCACACTCATAGATTTGTGAGTTTTGAAAAAAATCACAATTTTTGAAAATAACGTCATGTGTGCAGCTATGCAACTTAGACTTTAAACAAAAACATGCTAAAAAAAATTTAAGTTTTGATATATTAAGCACATTTTAAGCATATTTTGAAAAGTTTAGGACAAGTAAATGTTAAGTGTTCTAATTCTCCAATCCCCCCACTTAAGTTAAACAACGTCCTCGTTGTTTGTATAAAAGGTTAAAAACTGGAAAATAAAAGAATTAGAACAGAAAAACTCCCCTGAGATTTGCTCGGTATGATCCTCCATTTGTATAAGAACAAAAATCATCTTTCTTGTGGATTAGAACGTTTAAGCTTCATAATCGATGTATCCACAGGAAATGCAGGAATCTATAATACCACCAAGACTTTAACACACCTAAATTAAGAAAGGTTCAAACTTGCATAATACATTAGTAGTTAGTTAAAATAAAACATAAAAATCAAAACTGAAAATCATCAGGTCAGTCGATGCGCCGTATCTTATGGAAGAAGATACGCCGTATCGAGCCTGGAATAATTACGGATCAGAATAAAAGATGCGCCGCATCCTTAACCAGGGATGCGCCGCATTAAAATAAACTGATAAAAAGTTTTAAAGTCAAAAGTGAAAATGCAGAAAAAAATAAAGTAAGATATGACCATTGCAGGAGATGCGTCGCATCTTGGGATTGAGATGCGCCGTATCCTCTGCGGCCTGACTGACTCGACACAAAAACAGAATAATAAAAATTTCTCCGGGTTGTCTCCCGGTCAGCACTTGTCTTTATTCCAGAGTCTTCAAGTTAGACTCACGTTCAGCTCTTCATTTAGTCCTTGTCACGGTCCATCCTTCTTCCTTCATCCGAAAGATGTTCCCGTATAGCTTTGCGACGTTTTCTTCCGTTCGGCTTAATCTTCTATAACTCTTGGTCTTTGTCGCAACATATTCCTCCTCTGGTCCCAAAGAGTATTTGATGATTTTAAATTTTTCAGAAATAATCTTGGGTGGATTATTATAAGGGATCCTAAGTAGTTGACACTTTCTTTTGGTAAATTCTTCCTCGTCTTTATCAACAAACTTAAAATAAGGATCCTTAATCAAATAGTCATCTAGTTCATCAATTAATGACTCATTGTTATCATCATTTTGAATTGCCTCCCACTCTCTTTCCAATTCCCATTGTAACTGTCGACTAAGCTTCGTGTAATCATCAAATTGTTCATGCACCCATTCCCAGAAAGTAGTATTCGATGTTCCTTTAAGTCCTTTCAAGTATTCAATTCTACCCTTTTCTTGCAAAGCCTCCGCTTTTTGTGGGCAGTCTTCTACATTATCATACCACTCATAGTCTTCAAAGGTCACATCATTTCCAACCCGTTTCATCCCAATTATACTTCCCCCATTACAGGTTCCGTCACTCTTATAATCACAGGTCGGCCAAACACTACTCCCATCCTTGAAAACGAAAGGTGTACAGGTGTGATTAATGTGCTCAAATTCCCATGGTTTATCCCAAACCCATGGTATTTGGTCATTCCATTCGTAGTACCAGGTGTTTTTGAAATCATCGTAAGTCTTGAATCCTGGTAGATCTCCAGTTAGCACATCATCGTCAACTTGAAGAAGGTAGTTAAATTCCTTGAATTGCTTGCACAAGGGTGTCTCATAATCGAACACATCAATGTCAATTCTGAATAATTCTTCAATGCCCTCATTGACTGTTGAATCATGAAGTGACGACCCATAGTTGCTCTCTACTTCTTCGTCTTCACCTCTCATCCAATATACCCATAATGCATCTTTAGTAGCTCGATCCATGTTCTTATGGTTATTGAACTTACTAGCCAACCACTCTGAAAAATCAACATTGTTAGGATCATGGTCAACGTCAAAGCAAGCTTTTCCAATCATTTTCCTCCTTATCTCCATGAACTCGTTAAATTGCTCCCTAAAACTCCGTGTCAACCATGAAGTCATAATCCGCTTGACTTCATTCGCAGGGGCAAATTTCAGACTACCATATTTAAGTTCAAGCCAATCATTGAGGGAGAGGTCCATCAATCTTACCAACCTGCCATGAAATAGTAACTCCACCACAGCATAAATTCTTTCATCGTCCAGATAGTTCTCATTTAATCCCCAGTACTGTTCGGAATAAGGCATGTAAGAGATTTGGGTATTGCCTCCACCACAGCTTTTGTTCCTTGAGTCCATGTATGCAAGATAGAATTTCCCATCATCTTCTTCGATAGTAGTCCAAGTCAATCCTTTGGATTCAATGATACGCCATAAGAGCAACAATTCATCTCCAGTGTATCTCACAAATACATCATAAGAGAATACCCCTTTGTCAATGTTGCATAAACGCATGAATTCCTTAAAAGCAGCTTCAAGAGGGGTCTCCCAAGAGAATAAATCCGTATCAATCTCGAGTACATTGAAGTTGACATTATCATAAACTTCCATGGATGAGTTCGAAAGCAAGAATTCCATAGCAAGATATCCGTTCTTCGACATATCTTCCATAGCAAAATCTGTCATCACAAGTAAAATCATCAGTAGGATTTGTTCGCTATAAAAGAAATTAATGAATTCAGAAACGGATATAAGAATACAAATAGCTGATATCTGCAGACGATGCGCCGTATCCAAAAAGTTGGATACGCCGTATCTTATAATCGTTAAAATTAAATCAGACTTTATTCAGAAAATAGATACGCCGCTTAGAAATTTGAATGCGCCGTATCTGTTTATAAATCAAAAATCGATATACTTATTAAAATTAAATGCGTCGTATTAACAAAAGTTAATGCGCCGTATTTTCGTTACGTTTCAAAATATAAGATTTTTGATTCAGAAGATACGCCGTATCGACAGAAATCGATGCGTCGTATCTGTTTAATAATTCGAAAACTGTTTTCAATTAAAATAATAGATACGCCGTATCTACTAAAGCAGATGCGTCGTATCGCGTTAACGTTTAGAAATTTTTTTTATCAAAAACAGATACGACGCATCTTTGGATACGCCGTATCTTGGGGAAAAGATGCGTCATATCGAATTAATTAAACGCGTTGTATTTTATAAAAATTAAACGCAATACGCCGTATCTGAGAAATCAGATGCGCCGTATCGTTCGATTTAGCTCAGTACAACGATAGCAGAATACAAAAAATACGAAAAATAAAAACAAATAAAAACACAAACGAAAATAAACACAAAGAAAACAAATAGCACACAAAAACAGAAAATATGCAAAATAATACAATGAATGCAAATTAATCTAATACACAACAGAATTAGCGGTTAGATAAAAAAAATTAAAAAAGAAAAACCTAATTAAAATACTAATCAAATTAACAGATAATAACAATTCACTCCCCGGCAGCGGCGCCAAAAACTTGATGCGTGCGATGTGTCGTTGCGGTTTAGCAGTATTATTGCCGACTCAAGTTTTAAATTTATATTTAGCCGACTTATCAATAACACACACACTTAACGAGCAGTGTACCCGGTCAGTATGAATATAATGGTAAGTAGAGTGTCGATCACTAAGAGTGGAACGTATTATCTCGTTATTCGAATCAGTATTTTAATATTCTAAGTTAGCTATACAACCTAATCTAACGCAAGGGGGTTCAGCCTGAGAGACTGGCACGATTTGGTTGCAATTATATAATAAACTAAACCAATAGGCACGAATCAGCGAATAGCACACACGTACACAGATAAATACTTGAGACAATAAGAAGATCCGTCCTTACGATTAAGTAGATTGTCACTTGTTTTATTGATAGTTTTATATGAAGTGTATGTAGTTAACCCTTTCTCGTTGGCCCTATTCTTATCGGCGAGTAAACCCTTAATGATTACTTATGTCTAAAAGTTATTCCTAAGTGATCAATTTAGTAACAACCGTGGGAGCCACATTCTCTTCCGTAGTCAAATGCGCAGGCCACTAATAAACACAGAGGTTATCAATGCACTAATAAGTAGTAACCAAAGACATCAACATATAAACTTTAATTGATGGGAAAGCAGTTTTAAGGGAGTGCAACCTTTCCGTTGTCACATTACACAAGCCACCAATCCTGATGAATTAAAGTTTACTAACACAATAAAACAAAACTACTTAATGAATTAAACACATGCAGCACCTTCTTACAGCTCTTGTATCTTCGTTCGGGTGTGTCTTGTGCTGCCTATTCGTCTGAATTCGGCCTTAGGTTTATCTGGTCTTCGTACTTCGTATATAATATATGTGTTGACTAAAGCTACGGAATTCGTCTGGTCTTGGGGTATTTATAGTTTCTGTCTGAGGGTAAGATGCGGCGCATCTAGTAAGTAGATGCGGCGCATTGACTTAACTTCGCGTGGGGTCCAAGATTAATATATTCAGGAATATTCGTACACCGCCAGAAGATGCGGCGTATCTTCATTCTTGGATGCGGCGCATGTCCTCTTGTATCTTGGATCGTATCTGGTGAAATTTTGATAGTGATGCGCCGTATGTAATAAGTGAGATGCGGCGCATTTGGAGCACATTTGTCTTGATCTTGGACATTTCAGTAGACTCTTAACTTCTTGCTTGTTTTGCTCCATAATTAGCCCAAAATCGCTAAGTTTCACCAAATGCTTGTTTTTAACTGAGAATTACAAAACTAAACGATTAAGTATCAATCCTCATACATAATATAATAAAACAAGTCAAATAAATAGGATAAATGATGGTAATAAAATGTACTTATTTGAGTTCATCAGATTGCTTGTGTTGTGATTATGTGATAATACTTGTGTGACAACTTGTAGACATAAACTACAACAGACAGTGTTCATATTAGAACTAGCCGAATTAGAAATTTGATACAACAAGTTTTAAGTTTTAAAACGGAAAATGTATTCACCCCCCCCCTCTACGTTTTCACAAAAGTAATCTAGGTTCGCTAAGGAGGATCCTAATTACTACTTGTTCAAAATGAAATCCTAAGGGGAGATAAAGTTCACCGATGTAAACCATCTTTAGTCAAATGTAGGAATGAAAAATTTTCAAGTTAGAGAATGAGTATGAGACTATCATTAGTGGTGCTCAACTCAGGCTAAACACGACCATTTTTACAGGTTATACCACGAACCCAACTTCTCTCCTAGAAGCAATTCAACCGTTAGGTCAAATTGAATATCTAGTGCGATAGGTTCTCCAGTAGTCATTCTCATGTCAGAAAAATTCAAATTCCTATATTTGCCTATCGAAGTGTAACAAAGATGATATTAGCTTATTTCGCTAATACATGGCCTAATATGACTCAACTAACCATATTTGAAAGTTGGTTAAGAAGATGACATGTCTTACACAACTCCTAACAAAGGCAAGCAAAATGTTTTAATTTCGTGTTTGAGATTTAGAGGTTATTTGGTGGAGATGGTGCATTTTATGATCTCTTGGATAACATCTTTGTTTGTTGAGTTGTTACATGTTATTTTAACATGATTTGGTTTTCTAGAACCAAGAGATGCCTTAATGTGATACAATGTAGAATCTGCTAAATCGAGAGTGTTTCAAGAATGCTCCTTTGCATATCTTGAGAAAAGAATATAGTAAAGGTTACTTACCTCAATAGATCTTGTGAGTATTAAATGATGTATGATTGAAATGAGATATATTGTATCTATCAACAAATATGCTTTTCTAAGAGTAAACTTATCACTCTTACGAATGCTTAGTAAACAAGTATTTTAGTGTATGACCAATTTTACTTGTTTATGCAATGACACATGTTATATTGGGTTATTATTCAAATCTAATATCCTATATTTGTTAACAAGATGCAATGTATTCTCTTGTAACATAACCATTCATGTTACAAAGAAAATGAGATGCATATGATATAAATTATCCTTTGTCAATCTTTTGATAAGAGAAATACATGTGATTTTCTCGAAGATTCATGACGTACATAATAGTAAATAACATATTATGTGTGACACTTTTACTTGACATGTGATTATGAGTGTTGAGTCGTTCATGAGCAAAGTTTACATATGTTGTTTTTTTTGCTCGTGTTTGGTTTTCCGGAAATGACACATTTACTAATTGCATTGCAAAGTAAATTACTTGAATATTTCGAATGAAACATCCAAGTTGTCAATCCCACTTAGTTGTTTATTTTTTGCAACTTTTAAACATATTAGTTTAATGTTTGAAACACAACCATTGGACAAGAAGACTCAATATGACATCTTCAACACAAGTTGAGTTATGATCCGATGAATATTATTTTCGTCTTGAGAGGACGTCATTATTTTCATAACAACCGAGTGTGATTGAGTATGTAGATTCAAGATAATATATTTCGTTATATTTTGATGTTATCTTGAAGCTAGACAAATAATAACTCCAATTTCATGTCCATATTTGAAAACTTGTTAATTAGATTCGATGATGATATCAATCATAATTTGAATAATGAATTGATATGTACTCGAAATCTTTCTTGACCCTTACGAACACTCCGTTTAAAAAGAAAATAAAAATTTAAGGAATGTGTTCCATTTATTCTAATACTATTAGTATGTGTGAGGTTAATGACATATTAACTTACTACTTCGAGACTGTCATTCATTTTTATGTGCGAAAAACTACTTATTATTAAGTATAATATTCTTAGTTTTCGACATATCATGAGTATAAAAATAATTATCTTAACAATTTTTATACAACATAGGTAAAATACTAAATGTTTAAAATATTTTTTGTGTGTGTTAGACGAATGCAAGTTTAATACATTTTCTTCTACTTAAAACTAATGTATTAATATGATCTTTTATCTTGTTTAGACAACCCATGGTCAAGCAAGACAAAATGATGTAATGTTTTAGAGATCATGTTACGAATTTAATGAAAGTGTTAAATATTTTGACGTGATATATTTTTTTACACTTAAACCTGTGGAAAAATAATTATGTAAGACAATATCTTTTGACACACATGATCAACCAACTTAGTTTCCATTCCTAAGAAGGTTACTAAATCATTTTAAAATTTGCAAGATATCGAAAACATATATGCAAGAAAAGTGGTCTATGCCTATATGCAATGCAAAATCAATTACGCAACTTAGTGCAAGAAGTCTAGTCTAAGTCCTATTGACGCATAAACCAGAAAACTAATAATCAACACATAGCAACAAGGCATGTAAAATGCTTGTGATTATAGATATAATTAGCTCAACTAAAGATAACTATAAGCACTTAAAACTAATAACTAACAATACTAAGACACAAAGAAAAACAAATAACTATTTAGCATAACACACAAAAATACTTATCGTCATTTTGTGTATTAAGTATAACAATGTACACTTAGCTTGATTTTATTTGAAAATTAATTAGTTTCCATCCCATTTCAAAATTTGATCAAGTTCAACACTTTGAAAATATAAATACATCAACGTGCGATGTTCTTTTTAAAATTTGACCAAAATTTTGCGCAATCAGCATAAATGGACTAGACTTTCAATTACGAATCAAAAACTTTGATAGATTTCACTTTAAAATCAATTCCTAAAAGTATGTTTAAATGAAAGTAGACTCAATTACGTTTAAAACGATAGGTGGTGCGACTCCTACGGACTTACGGTTGATTTTATATGAATTTCTGAAAATGACTCAGTTCTGAGAAACAGACAAACAGATACACGGTACCGTTAAATACCCTATGGTACCATTAAATATAATGGTACCGTCCAACATTTAGTGGTACTGTCCACTGTTATTACAGTTCTGTCCCAAATTAATTTTCTGATTCGACGCAACAAAGAAACGTAAAAATTTAGTAAACTAGATACCGAACATGTAGAATATGTTAAGCATCATTTCTACCTTTAAGACCAAGAAGATATTTACGAGAATACTTTTACTACAAAATAAATAATTTTCTGAAACGCTCATTTCAAAATCGGGTTACTTTACAACTTGTTTTAAAGACATTACTGGAAACTTACAAACTCCATTCTTTTATTTGTTTAACAAAACCTTCAAGCCAGTATGACAAAGTATACTTGACAACAAAACTTGTAAGTATTAAGCAACTAAATACTTTTCATATTTTCACACTCATCAATCACCTTCATGTGTAATTTGATGCATGAATCGTACTTAATTTTGAAAACCATTTGTTTTAAAAATTTGAGCAACCTGGCTCTGATACTAATTGTGGAAACCGTAGAGGGGGGGGGGGTTGAATACGTTTTCATTTAAAAACTTAAATCTTTTGTATCAAAGGACCACTCAAGTTTGACGTAATATGAGTAGTGTCAACAAAAAGCCTTGTGACAACTAGTGATAGTGGAATTCCATAAGTGAATCATATTACCATAACACAAATATAGACACAACATAACTACCACACAATATAAGCAATAAGCCACACAAACATAAAAGCAATGCAAATATAAAATGGTAAATGTAAAGATAAAAAGTAAAGAGATAAGTAAGGAAAGCGTAAACCGAGCACGATGATTTATAGTGGTTCGGTCACGAAGCTCCTCTTCGCCCTACTCCACTCCCCGAGTACCCAACTCGAGAGATACTTCACTAATCAACAAGCTCCCTTATTGGCGGAGAAAACCATACAATGTCGCTTACAATATTTTCTGACACTAAGCTAGATGTCGAGTTCTTCTTCGGGTACAACCAAACCCGTTATGTTTTATGGCCCAACATAACGAACATTGTGTTTTGAGGCCTAAACATATAAACCGCGTCGCTTAAATTATTTTCCGACATTAAGCTAAATGTCGAGTACTAATCTAGCTAGTACCAATCTCACTCACGATCTACCCGATCTTCACAAATCACACAAGCTACAAGATCCACATGATCTACACTCGATCTACCCGATCTACTCACGATCTACCCGATCTACTTTATCTTCACACGATCTACCCGATCTACTCACTATCAACACAAGCTACACAAGATCTCTCTGAGCTCTACAAGATCACAATGATCCACACGAGCTAACTAAACAAGATGAGAGACAACTTGATGTATATCAAGATACAACAAGTACGTAACGAATGTTACGAGTGCACTACACTAACACTATAACACTTTGTAGATGATCACTTAAATGGAAGATTGGATCACTTGAATGGAAGATTGGATCACTCGAAAACAAACTAAAACTCACTAAATGATCAAAGAAAGTGATCTAAATAAGAGAGGATTAGACCAAAGAAAACTAACTGGAAAAATCAAGTTAGAAGTGTCAAATGGTCCACTATTTATAGGCAAAGAAAAAACTAGTCGTTACAGACAGACGGTACCACTAAATACCCGACGGTACCACTAAATTTAGTGGTACCGTGGTACCGTCCAAGACAGGGACGCTCCAAATTTTGTTTTTAGTAGTGAAAGTTTATTTTGGGAAGTTTGGAGCTGATTTGGGGGGGGGGGGAATAGTTGTTGGTGATTTTAAACTTATTTTTCAAATTAAAACATTTCTTTTTAATTCATAAACAATTTGTAAAATGTATTTTTGAAAAAATGTTTTGTCACATTAAAAATGTTAAGTTTAGAGAAAAATATAATCCTTTGATCATTAGTCAAGTTGTAGATTTGTTTGTTCATACCTTGAGTGATACTTCGAGATGAAAATCTACGACTTTGTTGAAGCATACTTGAGACGTCGAGAGGTGTTGATGTAAGTATGTATTGATGATTTATGTTTACAAGTAACTTGTGCATTTTACGCTATGCATTACAAGTTACATGTTTGTCATTATTAAAACCGAAGAAACCGTTTAGTTAAATATCGTAATATTTGCACTAACAGGATTCATTGACAAGGAACATCCAGACTACGTCTACAAGCTAAAGAAAGCCATTTATGGTTTAAAACAAGCTCCAAGAGCGTGGTATGACGAACTATCATCTTTCCTGATCAAAAACAATTTCACCAAAGGAACTATTGATTCTACCTTGTTTACAAGAAAATAAAAAGATGACATTTGATTGTTCAGATTTACGTGGACGACATTATCTTTGGGTCCACTAATCCGAATCATTCAAAACATTTTGAAAATCTCATGAAAAGCAAATTTGAAATGTCCATGATGGGGGAACTTAAATTTTTTCTTGGTTTACAACTACATCAATCCCCTCGTGGTATTTTTATTAATCAAGCTAAATATACAATTGAGATTTTGAAAAAACATGGTATGGAAATTTGTGACTCTGTTGGTACACCAATGGTCACTTTACCAAAAATCGGTTCTGATTTATTTGGGAAACCAATCGATCCGAAGAAATATCAGAGTATGATTGGTTCTCTTGTGTACCTTACTGCTAGTCGACCCGATATTCATTTTGCTGTTTGCTTATTAGCACGGCTTCAGGCAAGACCTACCGAACTTCACCTCCAAGAGGTTAAACGGATCTTTCGATACCTACGAAGAACCATTAACATGGGACTTTGGTATCCAAAGGATTCCGAGTTTAAACTAATAGCATTTTCAGATGCCGATCATGCAGGTTGCCAAGTTACAGCAAGAAGTACATCAGGTGGAGCACAATTTTTGGGCGAAAAGCTAGTAGTCTGGTCGTCAAGAAAGCAAGATTGTACTGCATTATCAACCGCTGAAGTCGAGTATGTGTCTCTATCTGCGTGTTGTGCCCAAGTTCTATGGATGAGGACACAACTCACAGATTATGGCTTTACTTTCGATAAAATACCTTTGTATTGTGACTCGAAAAGTGCCATAGCCATCTCGTGCAATCCAGTTCAACACTCGAAGACCAAGCATATTAGAGTCCGCTATCACTTCATCAAAGAGCACGTAGAAGAGGGTACTGTTGAATTATTTTTTGTGAAGACGGATTACCAACTCGCCGATCTATTTACTAAAGCCCTTCCAAAAGATAGGTTTGACAATTTAGTTCGACGAATTGGCATGCGAAGCTTAACTCCTGAGGAGCTAGAACGTCTTCTCGAATCTTCTTGAAAAAATATATTTCAAAAAGCTTCGTTGTAAATATTTTTGGAAAAAAAAATACCAAATACAAAATTTGAAAAACCAACAAAAACAAAATACAAAAATAGAAAATTTTCAAAAATACAAAAACAATATAAAATCAAAAAATACAAAAAATATTCTTCTCACGACATGTCTCTCGTATAATCGATATTATGTACGTATCTAGAAATGTCATTCAACAATGATACGGACATGTACTGATGCTTGAGCGAGAGTTCTCTAAAATGTTTTCTAAAACATGTCCTTTCTCAAATTTTCTTAAAATATGGCTTTCGTATACTTCAGGACGAAACCCGGACTTAAATGATGACTTCTGATTATTTCCAATCAGGACTCGTACGTTCAAAGATGAAATCTTTTTCAAAAAGTTCGAGTATAAACAAACGAAAAGATTTCAAACAAAAACTCGTCTCTACAAAAAGACTTGTGTACAGTAATATACACAACTCGTTTTTCTAAAAGATGTCTTGAGCACCTTTTCAAGATTGTTCAGACGATTTTTCAAAATCTTTCAAATTTAGTGTTCAAGATAACTCCCCCCAAACCCTTAATTGATTTTAAAATTTCGGTTTGAAATAAACTTTCATTAAGGGGGATTAGAAAAATAAAAAATGTTCCGATTTCATGCAAAAACAAATTCGTCTATCTCTCCAAAAGCTTTTCCATTAATCAGTTGATATAAAAAATATCACGATATGCTATTTTTGAAGGGGAGAAGACGTGATTAAAATGTGATAAAAAATGTTTAAAGATCGTAGTAGAATCTCAAAAGAGCTAGACTCAGATATAACCAACGAATTGACGAAGCTTAAATGTCAGTAATCGAAAAGACTTGTCCTGGACGGGTAATAATTTCAAGCTGGTCTAACCAGTGATGTAAGCATGTCTCGAATAGGACTTTTTCTGAGTAGAGTGTTGATGAGTGTGTAAATACTCATCATTTTACACCCATAAAAGACACAAAAATGACCAAAAACACCCAAAAATATTGCAGATATCCTTGGTTTTGTGTTTTATGTGTTTCAGGTACCAAAGGATTGAAAACGGAGCGAAAACGGGCATTTTTGGGATCGACTCGACAACCATTGTGCATTTGATCAAGTGAAGACAAAAGTCAAAGACCAAAGTCAAAGTCAACCCCGAAAATACCAAAATAACACAAAAGGTCCTTGGAATTTAATTTCAGTCATTGGCAGCCATGGTCCTTGGATTTTCAGATTTTTACAACATTAGTCCCTTACACTTATTCCAAACTAAATCTTAAAACCAAATAACTAATAACCCTTTACCCACTTAACCCATGACCCAGCCCATCTCACCACAACCAACCCAAGCCCACTAAAAACCCATCCGGTCTTATTTGGTTAAACAAAATTAGGTCAAACACAAAATCCCACCTTTCTTCCTTATCTCAAAATCCCGCCAAACCCGTACCATCACCATCACCTTTCACCAAGTCCCATACCTCCCCCTACCTCTGTCTCAGCAACCCTAACCCTCCCCCAAGTACACTCTTCACGTGATACCAATTGCCACGCTGGCAATCCACACCATTTGGGCGCCAAAAAGAGATCAAGAGCTGAGATCATTCCCTTTTTAATCCAAGGGTTGGGATTAAATCCAAAGAAGCACAGAAGCAAAGTGAAGCAGTTTTGTCTCACGAAACTAACACAAGTGAAGACCCCATAGTCTTTTAGAAGGAGTATAAATAGTAGTTCATGTAATCCTTTTAAGGCATGTTTAATTTAGCTAATATAGTTAAGGTATTGTGTAAGGATTTATAAAAGTGATGGTCATTTACGTTTTATATTTTGTAATGTGTCGTTGTATTTAATTAAGTAAAAGTAGTCTATGGGCTTGGACCTAAACTAATAGGTTAAATGTAATGTATTAAAGAGTCCATGTAAAAGCCCAACCCAAGTCCAAGCCCATCCACCCATCTCTCAAAAACTATAAATAGCTCCCTTCCTCTTACTTGGAAGGGTTGGATGTGTGTGTTATTCTTTCTCTTGTATCTCTTTCTTATCTTTCTCCTTAATCTAATATACACCATTCCCATTTCTTATCTTTTATCTATTATTCTCATATTGTGTTGTGTATGATAAAGGATCAATATTAAGCAATAACAAGTGGTATCAAGAGCAAAATCTTAAAGATCTAGGGTTTGATTAAACGGTTGTTACTATTACATATATATTATATTAAGTTACTGTTCCATTTGTTAAGGTCTCATTTGAATTATTTTTGTTTTTTCTTTCTCTACTGTTACATTGTTTTTTGTTACATTGTTACGTTTCTCTTCTGTTACATTGTTATTGTTCATTTGAATTCTGTTCTATAACCATTTTTCATCACATCATCATATAATCGAACGAACTCCTTGGATCAATCCAATCTTCATCGAAGCAACGACTTGATCGAACGAGTAGAATTGTCGAACGAGCATTTAGTCGAACCAACATTTCATCGAAGGAGGTTTCATCGAACGAGCACTTTCATCGAAGGAGGTTTCATCGAACGAGAACTTTGATCGAACCAAGTATTTCATCGAATGACTTATGAGGCGAAAAGTGATCGAACGACCAACTTCATCGAAGCAACAAAGTAGTCGAACCAACTTTCATCATTTCAACAACGTGATCGAACCAGAAGCAAGGTCATCGAACGAGCTTGGGTATCGAACGTAGTGTTTTAGTCGAACGAGAAAGGGTAGTCGAACGAGGTGTTTTATTCGAACGAGCAGGGTGATCGAAGGAGGATACTTCATCGAAGGAGCATTCAGTCGAATGAGCAAAAGGGTAGTCGAGTTAGACTTACTCTTCCAATTGATCGAACGAGCTTGTTGATCGAACGAACTTACTTGATCGAACGAGCAAATTTGATCGAACGAGTTACTTAATCGAAAGAAGTAACCTAATCGAACGAGCAACCTTAATCGAACGAGCAACCTTAATCGAACGAAGTAACCCTAATCGAACGAGCAACCCTAATCGAACGAGCAACCTTAATCGAACAAGTAACCCTAATCGAACGAGCAACCCTAATCGAACGAGCAGTTCTAATCGAACGAGAATACCTAATCGAACGAACTAGTCGAAAAAGTTTACCTGATCAAACTTTCTAGTCGAAGCAAAATTTTGATCGAACCATTCACTCGTCGAACCATACTTTATAGTCGAAGCAACTCTTCATCATCGAACCACCACTCATTCCATTTCATCGAAGCATCATAACACAGTCGAACAGAAACTTTAGTCGAACCATAAATTTTTTCATACTAGAGTTTCTTCATCAGTGAAGTTTGCTGTCTTTGTGTTGTTTCTTAATATTGAAAATTGTTTCTAGTATTTTATAGTAGTGAGATTCTACGTGTTGCATGAGACGTGTTGAATGAGACATAAGTATAATAATTGAGTTTGCATGCAACGTGGGTGCTTTTGAGGTGAAGTTAAGAAATTATATACGTGTGTTGCTATCCTACCTCAAAGACGCAATAGTTATCGTGTACTCAATATATGTGGTGTGTTTTGCATGTGTTTGCTTTTGAAATATCTCTCATCAACTTTTGACGTGTAATTCATTAATTCAAATATGTGTTTTGCATGTGCTTTTGAGTTTATCATGTGTGGCATTTGAAGTGTTTGCATGTATTGCATTTAAAAGTTGCATTATTAAGGTACTTGTATCACGTGACTTTTCTGTTCGACTAATACTATATTGACTTGAAGAGTTTGTGACTTTGTAACTTTGTGAGTAATTTTCAAGTTTGGGATTTATTTAAGTTGAAGTTTATCTACTTTGTGGACTTATCAAGTTTCTAAATCTCAAGTTTCTCAAGGATTATCAAGTTTCTCACAAGTTATCAACTTTCTCGATTTATCAAGTTTCTCAACGACTATTCAAGGACAACGACAAAGGACTTAAACCAAACAAATCTCGAGAACAGTAACCAAACCGTATCCTAGTTCTTTAACCGATCCAACATCATCTTTATCATACAACTTCATCAATGGCCGCTCACCAAAACAATATCACAACTGATTTGGCACATGCGTTTGCATTAATCACCAAAGCATTAAACATCCCACCACATAACAACAACCAATGGAACTCACCGTACACTGACAACATGCAGTCATATATAGGTCAAGAAGGACAAATGGTTGACGTTATCGAGAATCAGCAAGGAAATGCTACGGGTATTCAAATGGGGAATCAAATGCAATATGCTGGGCAGAATACGGGAAATCAAATGGATCAGTTTGTGAATCAGAATGGGGTCAATCATAATGAGAATTATTGCTTCATGACTTCTTCTGCAACCCAAAGGAGTGATATAGGTAGAGCTGGTAATGTCCAGGCAATGGATAGGGTAGAAAAGCTCCAGTACATGTTGATGCTTGCTAAAAAGGATGATTCGGGAATACCATTGACTAATGAGGAATACGATTTCATGGTTACAACTAGAATTAATGATAATTCTACAGAAGTCACTGGAATCTCCGACCCTATGCCTAATCAGCAAGAATCAACATCAAGCAGCGATTCTGACATTCCTCCTACTTATGACAAAGAACCACTCCATGAGACATCAATTTCAAGTAATGAGGTTAATCCGTTTGCTCAACAAAAGCCACATTCTGTGCCTCTCGAACCTACTTATGATACATATATGGACTCACCAAATTGTAGCAATATTAATTTGGCATCTCCAGATATGAATCCTAACGAAGTTCAAGGTGCACAAAATTACGCTAATGATGAGGAAACTCGTGCTTTATTTGAATCATTACTGAATAATTGTCGTATTGAGATTGAAAAAGTGAAAAAGGTCAATAGCGATCTTAAGACCGCGAATGCGAAATTGACCGCTGAGCTTGAGAGATATAAGGTAAACGAAAAAGCTTTTGAATTTCACCACAAACGACTGTCTGAACTTGAAAATGGTTACAGTGATTCTGTTTCAAGGGAAAAACATTTGCAAATCAAATACGACACTCTTGATGTTAAACTGAACATGCAAATTAAATCCTTAAAAGCGGATATTTCTGATTTAACCAACCAACTTTCTAAACAAAAATCAACTTGTTCTGATCTTGAAAAAGAGAAGAAAGAGTTGCAAGCAAAGTTTTCAAAACGAGAAGACGAACTTCTTGATGAAGTTCTTGATAAACAGGAAACTATTAAAAAGTTGGAAGAAATTCTTGTAAAAACGGGTCATTCAACTCAAACGATTAATATGTTAATTAACGACAAAAACCCGATTTTATATACAAGAAAGAAAATGGCTCTCGGTTGTGAAAACCCTTGTTATCTCAAGAAAGCTCAGCAAAAACAGAATGTGCTATTTAATGGTAATCTTATAAATGATGTACATGATCCACCTGCTAGTTATAATTCGTCTGAAACGATTGAGCTTACGAAAGAGAGTCGAAACAAAATGAGACAACTGAACAGAGAAATCCAGCCAATCGATTATAATGAAGCCAACAAACTTGCTGGAGTTCATCTTGTTAAAAAAGAGTCACCTTTGTTTTTCAAAAAACCAGTGGCTGCCTCAAAGTTCAAAGTTGTGTCAAAACACCTTTCTAACATCGAACAAATGTACTCTAACGACACTTCCGCAAGTGAAGCTAGAATACTATTGGCCGATCTTAAAAGGAGAGTTGAAATGCTTCAAGATGTTGTGGCAACCAAAACAAATGCTAAAATCAACGATTGGTTCAAAAGTTTTGAAACTGAACAGAAAAAGATGTTCGAAACAGAGATTACTCCCATTGTATCTGGCATACATGCAAGAGCAATTCATGTTGAGAACGCAATTATCAAAGAAGTAACTGAATTTGTCAAGGACCACACATCCTTGGTAATTGAAGCCAATGAAAACATTGAAAAAATCAAAGTTTTGGAAAAACAAAATGACGCACTCTCTGAAGAAGCTCTTTCAACTGATATTATGTCCATTATTTATCAAATGTATTCTGTCGAAGATGATGAAAGACTTCGAGCTGAGACTTCCCAAATTGTTTCAAAATATGAAAATGCGTTTGCAAAGCTTGAAAAACAAAATGTCACATATTTTAAACAACTTGATCAGAAAAAAGAAGAATGCAAGTATGACAAATTGTCGTATGAGCGTTCTTACAAAAACATGCAAGAACAAATTGATCTTTTGAAGTCTCAGCTTGATAGTCAAAAAGGGAAGGGTGAGGAAACTAAGTTTTCAAAACCATCAACTTCGGACAAACCGGTTGCAAAACCAAAAATGTCTATTTCTCAATCTATTCCAAAAGTTGATGTGAAAAATGATTTGACAAAACCAGTCACTCCAACACCCTTACCCAAGTTTAATGCTAAAGGAAAAGGAAAAGTTGTTGTCGAAACATCGAATGTGATAGCACCTGATCTTGATAGGATTAGTCCCACTACTGTGTCTGCCTCTACATCTCAAACATATAGGGCGATAGACAAGCGTGAAAAAGATAATCCAAAAGAGTCTAAGCATGCTACTACAAATTCTAAGGACAACAAGTTGAATCCTAATGTGTGTGCCCCCAGGAATAGCTCACCAAATTTGACCACAAATACTGTTAAAGAATCTGTAGGTTCAAACAACATGGTCCACAATTCCTATCTAGAAAAAGCTAGGAAAAAGGCACAGATTCGAAAAGATGAAATTTTAGGAACACCGTCTACGGTGATGAATTCTACAACATTACAAGGCACTGCTAGTAGTTGTAAACCACTACCTAGGAACTCTCAACAAAATACTAGGGATTGGCCTGCATCTAAGAGTAGTTGCGAAAAAGAAAATGTTAAACAAGTAGAATGCAACACTAAGAATTCCTCTTCGAACAGAAAACAAGCTTCAAATGACTGTAGTGACAAAGTTAAGGTTGCTGTTTTGAACAAGAATGTTGAATTTGTCTGTCCTACATGTCAAAAATGTGTCTTTTCAGCTAATCATGATGCATGTGTGGCTCAGTATATCAAGAAAGCAAATTTGCGTGCTAAGGCACAATCCTCTAAGACACCAAATAGAAACACACCCGTTGATAAGAAGCAAAAAGCTAAGAATTCTACCAAGTGGATCCCTACAGGACGTAGTTTTTCTCAAAATGAGACTTCCGCTGTATCTGAAAAGAAAAAAACTCCTAGATCCTGCCTTAGGTGGATCCCCACGGGAAAAGTTTTTAAAACAGTCGGTCTTAGATGGATTCCCACAAGAAAGATTCTTGATAGTCGCACCACAACAAGTAGTAGTGAAAATCATCAGGATAAGGATGAAGAAACCACTACAACCATTGATAGTGAACAATCTCAGAGTGATGATTCATGTGCTGCTAACACTACTACATGTGTATATTCTTCTTTTGTGGATTTTGTGAATGCAGGAACTCGTGAAAGTGCAGATAGTTCATACAACCAATGTGGAAAAGAAGAACTCTATGCCAACATCGCATTTGGAAATCCTGGTCTTATCCCACTCTTAACTACACTCTTACTTGTTCATACCTAATTCTTCTTTGTGAATATCATTTTTTTAGAAAAAATCAAAAACAAAATACAAAATTTGAAAAACCAACAAAAGCAAAATATAAAAATAGAAAATTTCCAAAAAGACAAAAACAATATAAAATACAAAATTCAAAAATATTCTACTCCGGCATGTCTCTCGTATAATCGATATTCTGTACGTACCTAGAAATGTCATTCAACAATGATACGGGCATGTACAGATGCTTGAGCAAGAGTTCATTTAAATGTTTTCAAAACATGTCGTTTCTCAAAATTTCTTCTCAATGGCTTCTGAGAGACTCACTCCAGAACCCGCGCTTAACCTGATGGCTTCGGAACATCTCAGTTCAGAACCCGTGCTTTCAAGAAAGGAAAGTGCTTAATCAAAAACTTTTCGAGCACTTATCCTAAAAATCTCAATGGCTTGTAAGTATTTCAGCTTACAACCCGAACTTCAAATAAAGGAAAGTGTTGTGCAAATCCAATTTCTCTTTTCAAACACTTATCCTAAAAACAAATGAAGATATTTCTCCTATCATATCTTCAAAGATTTTCCAAATCTTTTCTATTTTGAGCACATTTTCCTCAAGATTTTTCAAAAAGATTTTTCTAAATCTTTCATAAAGTGCTCAAGATAACTCCCTCCAAAACAAGATAAATCATGCTTTATTTAAGGGGGAGTATAAAATTGAAAAACAAAAATGTTCCTATTTCATGCTAAAATCCGTCTTTCTCTCCAAAAAAAGTTTCATTTTAATCAGTTGATATCAAAAATATCACTGCATGCTATTTTTGAGGGGGAGAAGACGTGATTAAAATGTGATCAAAAGGTTTAAAGTTCGTGGAATCTCAAAGTATGCTCACCAGACAGACTCAGTTCTAACCCTCGAATTGACGAAAGCTAAATGTCAGTTATCGAAAAGACTTGTCCGGGACGGGTAATAATTTCAAGATAGTTATCCATTGATGTAAACGTGTCTCGCGAAGGACTTGTCTGAGTAGAATGTACCAATTCGAGAGATGATCTTTGGATATGACCTGGACGGGTAATAATTTCAAGCTAGTCCATCTAGTGATGTAAGCGTGTCTCGCAATGGTCATATTTAATGAAAATCGATCAATTCAAAATGTGCGAACTCAACCCAACATGTGCAATTCTTTCTTAAATCTCATGAGCACATGTGAAGGGGGAGTATTTCAAAAATGCAAAACTCTCAGAGTGTTATCTAAATGTGCTTTTATTCATAAACACTTTGAGAGATTTTCAAAAGGTTTATGGAATGTAATCAACTAATCTAGGATAATCATGAAGTTATAAGGTGATTATGGTTAGGTTATATCCTATGATCCGCCAGAGCCGGAGGGATCTACCCAAGGACAAATCCAATAGATTAGAATTAGTAGTCCTTAGGTAAGATTGAAAAAAGGAGAAAATGAGAAAAAGGAAAGAAGGGGTTGAAGAATTAAAAAGAAAAGTTGAATGTAAGGGTGAAAAGAAATAGCCCTCCATGAAAACTTAGGGCAGAAACCGGGTCAATACATCTACTATCGGTATTCACTAAGGTGATACTGATATTGAAGACAAGACGTCATGGACCCAGTGACGCGCTGCACCACCCCTCCTAGCCACTCAGATATCTCTTAAAAGATATTTGTTTCATTTCTCACGGAGAACACTGCATAATCTATCGGCCTCTCATTTCGAGATGTGTTGATATTGAAAAGGTGGCACTCTGCTCCATGCCTCCGACGACTAAAAACCAAAACGCACATTACTGAGTCTAGACCCATGAGATTCATCAAAAGATATCTTAGGATACACTTCCCATTTGATGCACCTGGAGTTCACCAAAAAGGACACAAGGTGTACATGAGTCTTAATGAGATCCAAGGATCTTGCCATTATTATCATGATGGTTTCTATGCTTCAAACGGTATACAGTCGTGGGGTGATCTCCAGCGACTCACTAAATCGTGGGTGCACTTCGGTGTGTCCGTGTAAGCCCTCTTGGGGGTATCCGGTTCAGAACGGCCTAGGGAAGGATTAGAGAAAGTCTTCACACTATGCTGTTGACAATCTCAAAGTCCCAACCTGTAAGCGCTGGATGATTATTACTAACAGTTTTATGCAGCTACCTATAAACATCCATTAACCATCACCACATACATCATTCATCTTCACCTCAGCATACTCATACTTATGAAGAACATCTCCAACAAAGCTCAAGTGTAAAAGTTCAAGACAAGAAGATCAAGTTAAAGACAAAGTGAAAAGACAAAGTCAAGAAGCTAATCAAGATGTCGAGAACAAGTTCATATGATGAAAGATTATGGGGAGATTGTTAGCATAAGTATAATGTCCAAGATGTATGAGTATGTTGAAGGTCACGATGTCACAATCACATGAAGATACTGATTGAAGGCAAGAACATCCACAAAGACGATTCTTTGAAGATCACATAGCATGAAGGAACAAGAACAAAGACTATTATACAACGACACACGAAACACATGGAAATGAAGACAAAAGACCACCTCACTCCGAGCAACATTTGAATGACCATCCCTTAGGGGGAGATTGTTAGGATTTATAAAAGTGATGGTCATTTACGTTTTATATTTTGTAATGTGTCGTTGTATTTAATTAAGTAAAAGTAGTCTATGAGCTTGGACCTAAACTAATAGGTTAAATGTAATGTATTAAAGAGTCCATGTAAAAGCCCAACCCAAGTCCAAGCCCATCCACCCATCTCTCAAAAACTATAAATAGCTCCCTTCCTCTCACTTGGAAGGGTTGGATGTGTGTGTTATTCTTTCTCTTGTATCTCTTTCTTATCTTTCTCCTTAATCTAATATACACCATTCCCATTTCTTATCTTTTATCTATTATTCTCATATTGTGTTGTGTATGATAAAGGATCAATATTAAGCAATAACATATTGTATTTTTCTTTCCTTTTTAGTATTGTAATTTAAATTATCAGTAATGAAATTGTAATTTGTTCATTGGTCAACGAAAGTCAAAGTCTTTAATTATTACTTATTTTAGTGTTTTTATGTTCTGAGCTTATTTATGATTGCATGAACTAGACTAATAGTTATTCAGAGGTTGAATTAAATTAGAAAGAGTTCAATTCAGTTTGTTATAGGACTGTTTGGGTTGAAACTGAAACTGGGTCAAAAAGGGGAGTTCACTGTTCATTTGCTAGTTGGTGAATTTTGATCTAGCACTTTTAAGGTTAAATAAGCTGTTAGTGATAGGAAGTAAGTTGCTTTTAGTGCTTTTGATGTTTTTGAATCCATAGGTGAAGTAGTGAAAGTTGCACTGCCTTAATTAGCTTAGAATAAGCTGAGCTTATTTGAGGCAATCTTGTGGCATTTGAAAGTCCCATATAAGTGTTAAAGTAGAATTCCAAAAGTTGATAAGAATTGGTTAATTTTTGAAGGGATAAAGTGTCAAAAAAAACCCAACTGGTGCATCAAAACTGAGGTTGCAGACTTCCCAAAAGTCTACTGATCCAGGCTGATTTTTGGCTTATCTTGGTGTGTTTATTTCTTGAAATTTGAACTCTAAGTAGGTTGTAGTACTAGCTTTTAGGAAAATATCTGGTATTCCAATTTTCAGCTTATTAGATAGTTTATTTCTTGTCTGCAAGTACCCCCTTTGGTCTGTTTTGAAAGTTGCATCAGCTTTCATGTTAATCACTACCTGATCTAGTGCTCATTTGGACAAGCAATTGGGTGTAAAAATTGGGCATTTTTGGATTCTGAGTTGTCTGTGGTATGAACTTTGATGAGCTGTTCTTGGTTTTCACAAACTAGCTTTTGCTTAGCTTATAGGACTGTTCAAAGTAGGTAGTTTAGCCTACTTATTTCTGTCTTTAAATTGCAACTCTGCAACAGCTTTTTGGCTTATTGCCTGAGCTTATTTGAGCTTATTGAATTGATTTAAGCTTAGATAAGCTGGTTGAACCATATATGAGCATTTGAGAATTTTTAGTGAACATTAGCTTATTTTTGAGCTTTTTGAAACTGCTTATTGGCCCATACTGCTTATTTAAGTTGAGTTAAGTTCTGAAATTATTTTTCCTAGCTTCCTGATTTAATTTTAGATTTTTCTGCAAAAATTCAGATTTTTCCAAAGTCTTTTGCTATTTTTAATCAATTTAATAGTTTAGCATAGTCTTTAAATCATAATAATTAATTAAAAAGTCAAAAAAATAAATTTCTTTTTTCTAAAATTTTCTTTTGTAATTTAGAATGTAGGAAAATTAATTTGGTACTCGTAGGGTCAATATTTTTAGATTTCCTGTTTTAGTCGAACGTTTTCCATTTTTAAATTCGTCACTCGTTATGTTTTGTTAATGTATGCTTTGTAGACTTGTACTTCATGCTTTCTAAGATTCCCGTAGCCTATTTATGCTTCCCGTAGTTTTAGATTTAATCAAAATCCAAAATCTCTCAATTTTCATATTTCAAACACGATTCACAAACCCGATTGCACAAATTCCATTCATCCTTCATCGGGGATAACGAACCGGGTCACACATACTTCACTTGTGTTTCCTTGGAAAAATAACGTGTTGATTTCAATCGGATCAAATTTTGGCACCGCTGCCGGGGAAGGCTGTAGCGAATTTTTAAAATCTCGTTTGTCGATTCGTGTTTTATAAACCAATCTTTGTGAAGGTTTATAGTATTTTTGTGAATATTTTCTAAAAAAAAAAAAAAAAAAAAAAAAAAAAAAAAAAAAAAAAAAAACCTTTTCCTAAAGTATTTACAAAACCAAAAAAATAAATAATATATCCTCACTTTATTGAAAGTGTTGTAAACCAAAAAAGATCCAACAAAACAAATCGCGAGTTAATTTTTTTCGGAATATCTTGAAATTACAACCTATACAAGTGGTTTAAGGATGGTTTGACATTAAATTGACAAACCGAAAGAGGCGGGTTTTTAATCAGCTTTCGAGCGGACCTTTGCTTCTCCGCCACTCTGCGAGTAGTTTTGAGAGAAACGAATTTCGATTGACGAATCGATTCGAAAAAAAAAATCCAAAAAATATTTTCATCTTCAAATTTGTTTTTCTTTTTAAATTTATGTTTCTTTTTGGTGTATGAACACCCGTTCTTCCACACCTAATCTTCTTTCACCAGTTTCAAATCCCGAAAGAATTATTCGTCGAGGTCGACGTCTTGATTTTCAAGACGACGAAGACATGGAAACGAATATAAACAAGAGTAAATTACACGGATCGTCCCAGTGGTTTGTCCAAAATCACTGGTTTAGTCCCTAGAGTTTCAAAGTTGCGTGTATGGTCCCTCTGACAGCAAAACAATAACACCTATGGTCCCTATCGCTAACTGACATTATATATTCCGTTAGCAAGTTTCAACGTTAGTCCATTAACCAAACAAGCGTTTGCAACGTTAGTCCCTTTCCTAAACGGCCGTTTGCAACGTCAGTCCTTTTTTGAAAAATATTCGAAAAAAACTTATAAAAATTCGAAAAATTTATAAAAATTCAAAAAATTTTAAAAATTCAAAAAATTTATAAAAATTCGAAAAAATTTATAAAAATTCGAAAAAACTTATAAAAATTCAAAAAATTTCTAAAAATTCAAAAAATTTAAAAAATTCGAAAAAATTTATAAAAATCAAAAAAAATTTTAAAAATTCAAAAAAACTTATAAAAATTCAAAAAATTTATAAAAATTCAAAAAATTTTAAAAATTCCAAAAATTTATAAAAATTCGAAAAATTTATAAAAATTCAAAAAATTAAAAATTCGAAAAAATTTATAAAAATTCGAAAAATTTTTAAAAATTCGAAAAAACTTATAAAAATTCAAAAAATTTTAAAAATTCAAAAAATTTATAAAAATTCGAAAAAATTTATAAAAATTCGAAAAACTTATAAAAATTCGAAAAACTTATAAAAATTCGAAAAATTTCTAAAAATTCAAAAAATCCTAAAAATTCGAAAAATTTTTGAAAAATCCGAAAAAAATTTAAAAATTCGAAAAATTTATAAAAATTCAAAAAATTTAGAAAAACTTATGCATTCACACGTCCCCTAACGGTATTTCCTTAGGCCAAAAGCGGTCCACGGTTGCTTTCATTTCTTTGGACTCGAAAACAAATATGACCACCTTTGTCAAAACGTATTGAGTAAAAAGGAAGGTCGCGTTTTTCTTATTTTAGGTAGGAGATAGGAACGTATCTTTCAAGGGAATAATGATATACACATGGGTTGGGATAGGGTTTTATTTTGTTAGAAGACGTAAAAGAGTTAAATAAATTATTATATGATCCATTGAAACAGGCGTATGAAATTAAAATGGAATATCGTATATCGTGGTTTAGGAATTAGAGATATTCATATCTTTTCCAAAAGGGAGGAAACGTGTGAGGTAAATGAGATCGGAATGCCTGGTGTGAGCTAAACGTATCTACATGATTTGGTCTTATCTTCATCAACGTGTGAATGTATAAGTTTTTTCGAAATTTTTTGAATTTTTATAAATTTTTGGAATTTTTAAAATTTTTTGAATTTTTATAAATTTTTTGAATTTTTATAAGTTTTTCGAATTTTTATAAATTTTTCTAATTTTTATAAGTTTTTCGAATTTTTATAAGTTTTTCGGATTTTTATAAAAATTTTCGAATTTCTAAGATTTTTCGAATTTTTATACATTTTTTGAATTTTTATAAGTTTTTTCGAATTTTTAAAAAATTTTCAGATTTTTATAAATTTTTTGAATTTTTATAAATTTTTTTCGAATTTTTAAAATTTTTTCGAATTTTTATAAATTTTTTCGAATTTTTATAAATTTTTGGAATTTTTAAATTTTTATAAGTTTTTTGAATTTTTATAAGTTTTTTCGAATTTTTAAATTTTTTTCGAATTTTTATAAATTTTTTCGAATTTTTATAAATTTTTGGAATTTTTAAAATTTTTTGAATTTTTATAAATTTTTTGAATTTTTATAAGTTTTTTCGAATTTTTTATAAATTTTTCGAATTTTTATAAATTTTTTCGAATTTTTATAAATTTTTTGAATTTTTAAAATTTTTGAATTTTTATAAATTTTTCGAATTTTTATATGTTTTTTCGAATTTTTATAAATTTTTCGAATATTTTTCAAAAACGGACTAACGTTGCAAACGGCCGTTAAGGAAAAGGACTAACGTTGCAAACGCTTGTTTGGTTAATGGACTAACGTTGAAACTTGCTAACGGAATATATAACGTCAGTTAGCGATAGGTACCATAGGTGTTATTCTTTTGCTGTCAGAGTGACCATACACGCAACTTTGAAACTCGAGGGACTAAACCAGTGATTTTGGACAAACCACAGGGACGATCCGTGTAATTTACTCTATAAACAATGATGGGCCAGCTCCCGATCTCCGAACGATGGAGGAGTTGTGCCAACCAACCATGCAAGGACGGGGCGGACCTATTGCTCCAGTCAACATCCAAGCCGCAGATTTTGGACTTAAACATCATATGATTCAACAAGTCCAAACTTCATGCCAATTTCACGGTTTACTGGTTGAAGATGCATACAAGCATCTTGATAAATTCATTACCGTCACCCAAAGTATGAAACAAAATGGGGTCACCGATGACGCCCTTCGTCTATATCTTTTCCCATATTCGTTGACGCATCATGCCACCGCATGGTTTGATCGTCTTCCCAAGAATTCAATTCATAGTTTCGATGAAATGACTTCAAAATTCTTGGCGAAATATTTCCCACCATCGATGGTGACGAAATTGAGAAATGATATAAGTAACTTCCGCCAGCTTCCCGATGAATCTTTATTCGAAGCATGGGAACGTTACAAGCTTTCGATTGATCGGTGTCCTAATCACAATATGTTACTTGTCACCATAATAGACACATTCTATAATGGTTTAACATTAAGACATCGTGACACGATCAATGCTGCGGCCGGTGGTACCTTTATGAAAAGGCGACCCGAAGAGTGCCAAGATTTAATCGAAAATATGACTGCCCACCACAATTATTGGGATTCCTCTGCCGAGAGGACCGAGTCAACTAAATCTATCACTACGGACTCTTCACCCGATATTACCGCACTCACTAAAAGGATGGATGATTTGTCCACCGCTGTCTTGAGAATACATCAAAATCAGATTCAAAATAACAATAATCATCAAGCAAATGTGGTAAATCAAAGCTGTGAAACATGTGGTGGTCCACACCCATATTTTGAGTGTCCAGCCACCGTTGGCAACACTCAAGAGAGCGTTTATGCTGCTTCGGGATCCTATAATCAGGGAGGTAACACTTACCAACCCCAAGGAGACCGTAATCTTCTCAGCTATCGCTCCAACAATTTTCTTGGACCACCCGGTTTCAACTCTCAAAATCCAAATGGGGAAAACCGAAATGTCCAATTCAATCAAAACCAAAGCCGAATGAACCAAGGTTTCCAAAACCAAGGTTTCGAAAACCAAGGTTTCCAAAACCAAGGTTTTCAAAACCAAGGCAATCACCAAGGTTTTCAAAACCAAGGTAATCAAAACCGAGTTCAAAATCAGGGAAATTTCAACCAAAATCTGGGGAATGTTCAAAACCGAGGACAAAATTTCAATCAAAACCAAGGTTTTAACCAAAATCAAACATCCACGGAGGAATTGTTGAAACAATTCATGAAATCCCAAGATGAAACCAATCGGTTGATGGCCACCCAAATAAATGAGATCAGAAAGTCTTTAAATGATCGACCCTCGGGCTCAGGAACTCTTCCTAGCAACACGATCGCTAACCCGAGGGGCGATGTGAAGGCGATCACAACAAGAAGTGGTGTATCCTATAAAGAACCCACGGCTCCAACTACCTCTTCTTCTCTTCCTCCCAAGGTAGTGGAACGAAAGACCGAGGTGACAAAGGACAAAGTGCACTCTACAAGCCCACAAAGTACCGCACACGTCCAACCTCCGGTCGTCCAAACTCCAATTCCGGAACCTGATGTTCCGAAGAACAATCCTAAGCCTTCGATTCCATATCCTTCGAGGCTTAATGATCAGAAGCTTAAAGAAAAAACCAATCAACAAATGGAAAAATTCTTCCAAATTTTCAATGAGTTGCATTTTGATATAAGCTTCGCAGATGCTCTCGTTCTTATGCCCAAATTTGCATCTACTCTCAAAAGTTTGCTAAGCAACAAGGATAAGTTGACTGAGATGGCAAAGACCCCGCTGAATGAGCAGTGCTCGGCGGTTCTCCTCAAAAAGCTTCCCGAAAAGCTCGGAGACCCCGGCAAGTTTTTAATCCCATGCGATTTCTCGGGGATGGTTCAATGCTCTGCCTTGGCCGATCTTGGCGCAAGCATTAACCTTATGCCACTCTCGGTATGGAAGAAATTATCTCTTCCCGAGCTTACATCCACTTGCATGACACTCGAGCTAGCGGACCGTACTATAACGCGTCCACTTGGAATAGCCGAGGATGTCGTTGTAAAAGTAGGAAAGTTCCACTTTCCTACTGACTTTGTTGTGGTAAACTTTGATGCAGATCCTAGAGTTCCACTCATTTTGGGTAGAGCTTTCTTAAGGACGAGCCGTGCTCTCATTGATGTATATGCTGAAGAGTTAACCATTCGTGTTGAAAATGAAGAAGTCACGTTTAACATCAATCAAGACTCTAAACCTCTTACCACCAAATGCAACGTTGCTACGGTGAATCAAAAATCTGATCTCGTAATTGCTTCCAAAAGAAGTGATTCGATACTTTCAAGATTCAAGGTTAAGAGTTCTTCAGAAAAACGTGCTGAGCTTAAATCAATGAAAATTACCCCTGGCACAAGCAAATGGTTTGAGAAATGTGCTGGGGAAGTAAAAAGTGTTTTTGATTACGATGAACAAGAACCGGAGACCACAACGGAAGTGGTGGAAATTGCTAGCTCTAAGAGCACACCACTTGTCCCATCTCTGGAATCGGTTTGTCGTATCGAGATTGTTGATTCTATGGATGGAACTAAAAATTCCACTCCTATTTCTGCACCAATCATTTCCGACTCTTCCATTACTTCTCCTTCGATTGAGGGAAGTGATATCTATATGGAAGAGCTCGAAATGTTCTTATTTGATGCTCCAATTTCGCCAGAAATTGTTGAGCCCGATGGTGATCCGGGGGGAGATGCTCCGTTACTAGAAAAAATGATGTTTGATGAACCATTATTTTTCCTCCCCCCCCCCCCCCCCGAAGGAAGTTGTTTTTGAAGATAAGCCGTCAGATCCTCCGGAGCACAAGCTCGAGGATCTTGTTCCCGAATATGAAAGTTTCATCTTTGATACGGCTAAAGAGAGTAGTGGCAATCCCACTTCTCATTCTGATTTTTCCCTCCCGGCTTATGAAGCCTTTTCTTTTGATATCGATCTTTTGGAAGAGACGAGTAGTGGCAGTACCACTTCTCATGCTTGTATCTCTCTTCCCGAGTATGACTCATTTCTCTTTGATAAAAATGATCCGGTTATCTTCGAAGAGTTCTCCGGTGAACTCTCTCAGCCGGAATTTGACCATTTTTATTTCGAGATTGAGAATGACTCTAGTGTGGGGGGAGATGTTATTGATCATAAAGATTTATTTCTTGAAGATTTCATCCCAACCCTCCCTCCCGTTGAAGACGATATTTCTTTTGATGATGAAGAGTTTATTATGATAATCATTAAAATCTTGCTTCTCTTCATCACATATGGTGTGATCTCTCTTTCCCTTTTCTCCTTCGGGAATGAGGACACCATTTTTGACCCCGGTATTCATCCTTAATAGTTTTCACTATTAAAAATACCGCGGGTTTATCTCATCGGTGTGGAACTTTCTTATATGCAAATGTTTATCCAAACCATTTGAATGAAAGTCCGATGGAGATTGTTTCTTCCACTTGCTTCCCCAAGAACCAATGAATTCGGGGTCGAGTCAAGCTAGTGACTCGGTTAACAAAAACATTAGCACCATATGGGTGACAACCCATATTTCTGACTTCTCTCTATTTTCTAACACTAAGTGTGGGGGAATTCCCACTGTGCTTGTCTTTTGTGTGTTGTTTTCTCTGATTTTCAGGTTTCCCTGAGATCGTGATGATTGATGCGCCTGTTTTCAATCCAGTCGCCCAATATCCGATCTTTTTACTAACGTTTATCTAGGGATATCTTTTCAACCTTTTTTTTGTGAAAAATGGAGATTTCCGTTTCACACTTGGCTACTAGTATTACCTTTTTACGTTCTAAGTGTCGGCATAATAGCCGGTACTTTGAATATTGAGGGCAATATTCAATTCTAAGTGTGGGGGGGGGGGGGGGGGGGGGGGGGGAATTCTCGCGAATTTTGTCACATTTGTACCTTCTAGTGCCCTAGTACCCCCGTTTTGACCAAAATTTTAAAATTTTTGTCGTTTTTAAATAAAAAATTGTGTTATGTTTAGTCTTGATTAGGTTAGAACAAAGGGAATCCCGACTCTGCCAGAGTGTTGATCTGGCTGCTTCCTTAACGTTTAGACTAAGGTTTTACGATTTGTGCAAATGAAAATGCTAAGCGTAGAATAGTTGGTTTTCTTTAGAGCTTATACAAGTAATCTATGGCTTTTCCTCCCAGAAGATAACTAATCTGATTAAATACGTGCTGTTTTCAAACGTTTGAACGTTAAAATCATGTTGTTATGCAAAACAAATTTTTATACAATTTTGATATAGAGCCCGAGTTCAACTTTTTATTTTAATTTTTGAGAAAGCATATATGTAAATATATATATAAGTTAAACAAAAAAAAAATGAAAAAAATGAAAAAGAAAAATAAGAAAATGGAATGATATTGCAAAATGCAAAAATGGAATGATCTTGCAAAATGCAATAAGTTTTGATGTTGTGAAAATAAAGATGTGTATGTTAATAAATATGGTAAATTTGCTTTCTCTTAAATTTAAATCGGAAGTTGAACTTGGATTCGTCAATTTTGTATAAAAGTTAAACGGTAATTTAGTAGATTGTTGATTTCAAAGGCCCCGAAAGCTCCGGTATTATTCTCTGTGGGGTGTCAAAAGCCTGGTCACCTAAAACCAACTGGTTTGGGATGTGCCGAGAAGAAAGCCGTTACATGGAGTGATCTCGTCTTTGAGTCTCTAATCTCTAAATGATCGTTTGTTGTTATTTATTTAAGTATTTAATACTAGCGTAGTGGGAATATCAAAAATCTTTGAAATCGAAATTCCGCTGATTCTGGTACTATTCTCTATGGGGTGTCAAAAGCCTGGTCACCTAAAATCAACTGGTTTGGGATGTGCCGAGAAGAAAGCCGCTACATGGAAAAGGCCCTTTTGATCCTTAGATTTTCGAGGTTCCCGGTAAATTAGTATTTGACTTAAACAAGTAAAAACCATAATAAACGTCGATTTTAGCAGTCAAAATTTTGAAAATGAGCACAGTCACCTAAATTGAATAAAGTGTGGGAGTGAAAAGTTAAGTTTCGGCTTATATAGATTATTAGTATAAGTAGTGTTAGCATTTTACAAAAACGTTTGCACAATGAGTTTAAGCTTAGTTGGGAGTATAAAAAGAGGATGACGATTTCAATTCCCTGGAGACACCCATTTTGTGTGAATCCCGTTCCATGATACCATTTTTAAAAATCAAGCATGTTATTTATTTTTTTCTAGTTTAAATTTCTCGCATTTAATAAAAGTCGAAACGGGGTATACTTGGTTCCTTTCATTACTTCATATGATCGGATTGCTAGGGACTAGCAATAGTTTAGTGTGGGGGATTGATGAGTGTGTAAATACTCATCATTTTACACCCATAAAAGACACAAAAATGACCAAAAACACCCAAAAATATTGCAGATATCCTTGGTTTTGTGTTTTAAGTGTTTCTGGTATCAAAGGATTGAAAACGGAGCGAAAACGGGCATTTTTGGGATCGACTCGACAACCATTGTGCATTTGATCAAGTGAAGACAAAAGTCAAAGACCAAAGTCAAAGTCAACCCCGAAAATACCAAAATAACACAAAAGGTCCTTGGAATTTAATTTCAGTCATTGGCAGCCATGGTCCTTGGATTTTCAGATTTTTACAACATTAGTCCCTTACACTTATTCCAAACTAAATCTTAAAACCAAATAACTAATAACCCTTTACCCACTTAACCCATGACCCAGCCCATCTCACCACAACCAACCCAAGCCCACTAAAAAAACCCATCCGGTCTTATTTGGTTAAACAAAATTAGGTCAAACACAAAATCCCACCTTTCTTCCTTATCCCAAAATCCCGCCAAACCCGTACCATTACCATCACCTTTCACCAAGTCCCATACCTCCCCCTACCTCTGTCTCAGCAACCCTAACCCTCCCCCCAAGTACACTCTTCACGTGATACCAATTGCCATGCTGGCAATCCACACCATTTGGGCGCCAAAAAGAGATCAAGAGCTGAGATCATTCCCTTTTTAATCCAAGGGTTGGGATTAAATCCAAAGAAGCACAGAAGCAATGTGAAGCAGTTTTGTCTCACAAAACTAACACAAGTGAAGAACCCATAGTCTTTTAGAAGTAGTATAAATAGTAGTTCATGTAAGCCTTTTAAGGCAGGTTTAATTTAGCTAATATAGTTAAGGTATTGTATTTTTCTTTCCTTTTTAGTATTGTAATTTAAATTATCAGTAATGAAATTGTAATTTGTTCATTGGTCAACGAAAGTCAAAGTCTTTAATTATTACTTATTTTAGTGTTTTTATGTTCTGAGCTTATTTATGATTGCATGAACTAGACTAATAGTTATTCAGAGGTTGAATTAAATTAGAAAGAGTTCAATTCAGTTTGTTATAGGACTGTTTGGGTTGAAACTGAAACTGGGTCAAAAAGGGGAGTTCACTGTTCATTTGCTAGTTGGTGAATTTTGATCTAGCACTTTTAAGGTTAAATAAGCTGTTAGTGATAGGAAGTAAGTTGCTTTTAGTGCTTTTGATGTTTTTGAATCCATAGGTGAAGTAGTGAAAGTTGCACTGCCTTAATTAGCTTAGAATAAGCTGAGCTTATTTGAGGCAATCTTGTGGCATTTGAAAGTCCCATATAAGTGTTAAAGTAGAATTCCAAAAGTTGATAAGAATTGGTTAATTTTTGAAGGGAAAAAGTGTCAAAAAAAACCCAACTGGTGCATCAGAACTGAGGTTGCAGACTTCCCAAAAGTCTGCTGATCTAGGCTGATTTTTGGCTTATCTTGGTGTGTTTATTTCTTGAAATTTGAACTCTAAGTAGGTTGTAGTACTAGCTTTTAGGAAAATATCTGGTATTCCAATTTTCAGCTTATTAGATGGCTTATTTCTTGTCTGCAAGTACCCCCTTTGGTCTGTTTTGAAACCTGCATCAGCTTTCATGTTAATCACTACCTGATCTAGTGCTTATTTGGACAAGCAATTGGGTGTAAAAATTGGGCATTTTTGGATTCTGAGTTGTCTGTGGTATGAACTTTGATGAGCTGTTCTTGGTTTTCACAAACTAGCTTTTGCTTAGCTTATAGGACTGTTCAAAGTAGGTAGTTTAGCCTACTTATTTCTGTCTTTAAATTGCAACTGTGCAGCAGCTTTTTGGCTTATTGCCTGAGCTTATTTGAGCTTATTGAATTGATTTAAGCTTAGATAAGCTGGTTGAACCATATCTGAGCATTTGAGAATTTTTAGTGAACATTAGCTTATTTTTGAGCTTTTTGAAACTGCTTATTGGCCCATACTGCTTATTTAGGTTGAGTTAAGTTCTGAAATTATTTTTCCTAGCTTCCTGATTTAATTTTAGATTTTTCTGCAAAAATTCAGATTTTTCCAAAGTCTTTTGCTATTTTTAATCAATTTAATAGTTTAGCATAGTCTTTAAATCATAATAATTAATTAAAAAGTCAAAAAAATAAATTTCTTTTTTCTAAAATTTTCTTTTGTAATTTAGAACGTAGGAAAATTAATTTGGTACTCGTAGGGTCAATATTTTTAGATTTCACGTTTTAGTCGAACGTTTTCCATTTTTAAATTCGTTACTCGTTATGTTTTGTTAATGTATGCTTTGTAGACTTGTACTTCATGCTTTCTAAGATTCTCGTAGCCTATTTATGCTTCCTGTAGTTTTAGATTTAATCAAAATCCAAAATCTCTCAATTTTCATATTCCAAACACGATTCACAAACCCGATTGCACAAATTCCATTCATCCTTCATCGGGGATAACGAATCGGGTCACACATACTTCACTTGTGTTTCCTTGGAAAAATAACGTGTTGATTTCTATCGGATCAAGTGTACCGTCTCGAGAGACTTTCTTTGAACTTGACCAGGACTGGTAATAATTTCAAGCTAGTCTAACAAGTGATGTAAGCGTGTCTCAAATTGGTCATGTTCACTGAAAATCGATCAATTTTAATGTGCGAACTCTACCCAACATGTGTAAATCTATCTTAAAACGCATAAGCACATGTGAAGGGGGAGTGTTTCAGAAAATGCAAAACTCTCGAAGTGTTAACAAAATGTGTTTTATATTCATAAGCACTTTGAAAGATTTTTCACAAAAGGTTTTATGGCATGAGATCAATGAACCTAGGATAATCATGGAGTAATAAGGTGATTATGGTTAGGTTTATGTCCTATGATCCGCTAGGGCCGGAGGGATCTACCCAAAGACAATTCCAATAGATTTGAATTAGAAGTCCTTAGGTATGATTGAAAAAAGGAGTAAAGTGATGAAAGGAGAAAGAAGGGGTTGAAGAATTAAAAAGAAAAGTTTATGAAAGGGTGAAAAGAAATAGCCCTCATGAAAACTTAGGGCAGAAACCGGGTCAATACATCTGCTATCGGTAATCATAAAACTGATACTGATATTGAAGACAAGACGTCATGGACCCAGTGACGCACTGCACAGCCCCTCCTAGCCAATCAAGTATCTCTTAAAAGATATTTGTTTCATTTCTCACGGAGAACCTTGCATATTCTATCAGACTCTCACTCCGAGATGTGTTGGTATTGAAAAAGGTGGCACTCTGCTCCATGCCTCCGACTACTAAAACAAAATGCACGTAATCGAGTCTAGAGCCATGAGATTCATCAAAAGATCTCTTAGGATACACTTCCAAAACATACACTTGTGTTCGCCAAAAAGGACACAAGTTGTATAAGAGTTTTCATGAGATCTACGGATCTTGCCTTATCTATCAAGGTGAATGGAATCAAGTCATTCATCAGTAAAACAATCATAGCGGTCTATTCTCTAAGAAAAGACCATGATGATCGATTGGTGATTTCAACTAACATTTTTATGCAGGTACTGATGATAATCCCTTGGAGAAAATGTCGTTTACCACCATCATTTCAGATATCAAACATCTTCACCTACACATACTCATACTTATGAAGTCCATCCTCAACGAGCTCAAGTGAAGAACATTCTAGACAAAGAGATTAAGTTAAAGACATAAGTATGAAGTTCAAAGTCTTACCAAGAAGTTTGAGTATGTTGGAAAAGACAACAAGGCAAACTTGTAAAGATGTTGATCAAAGGCAAGAACGAACAAAATTTACTAATCAAATATCACAAAGCACGAAGGAACAAAGAATCAAGACTATTTTATGACATCACACAAAGTTCAAGACCAAGAAGACAGAAGACCTAATCACGTGGAGCATCATCTGAATGACCACCCCTTAGGGGGAGATTGTTAGCATTAAAGAAAAGTGATGGTCATTCTTGTCTTAGGAACTTTGTAACGTATCTTAGAGTTTAGTTAACGGGCTCGTGGATTGGACTAAGCTAATAGGTTAGAAGATAAGTATAAGCTAGTCTATTATATCCTTTGTAATCTAAGTCCAATCCAAGTCCAAACCGAGCCCATAGAAAGCCCATAGGGCGTTTATGTTGAACTATAAAAGGCTCTCTCCACCTCATTTGGTGAGTGTGCTTGAGAGTGTATTGTGTGTGTGTTTTAGTAATACAAGTTCTATCATTCTTTCTATCCTTTCTTTCTACTACACCATACACCACCTTCATTCACCATCATTATAACGTGTGATAAGTTGATATAACCAAGGTCCTATAGTCTCATTGACCCAGGCACACGTAACAATATTTTTATCAATTAATAGTTATATTTTCTAAAAAGTCCAAGAATAAAACAATAACCTAAACTGAAAGAGAAAGTATAACAAAGAAGAAGAAGAATCACTTACATATTAAGCATGTCTTTTTCTTTCAAGTATTTCATCAAACTATTGGTGTGCGGTCAAAATCAAATGAAGAAACTTATAGCCAACTCAATAAAAGAAACAAACAAATCCAGCTATTAAAAAAATAAGCTCAATAATAATGAATCTGAAAGTAGTAAATTTACCTCAGGCATCTTCTCCAATTGTTAGGGTTGATGTTAATGCTTGAATCAAATATATACAAATGAATTCGTAGGTTAATTTTGGATGTTTTTTTGAATGCATTGACATTAATTGGTGAATGAAACTGAATACTGAATACCGATTTAAGAGGAGCGTATAGGAATTGATGCTGGCGTTATTGCATACCAAAAATAGATGATTTGATGGTGGCGTTACAATCTAGATGAGTTAAGAATGAGAATGTATTGATTTGCATTTTAACCTATAAAAAATAATAGCTTTAGTATCGAAGGGAAATGAGTAGTGCATAACAGTGTTGTACACATGAGAGTATTAATTATTTTCTGACCAATAGGAGCAAAGACACGTCATAGCATTAATTATTTTTGCTGCTTCATAGGTTTGTACATTATTCACATTTATTAGAATAAACGAGGTTGGTAACCCGCGCGTTGCCGCGGGGTGTTTGTATATGTAAGTTAGCTTAAAAAAATGAGGTAAAAGGTGAGCATGTTGCGTTAGAGTGTTATAATGTGTTATGAAATGTATGTATGTTTAATAATGAATAAGTAACACAAATAGGACACGATATTAAGGTTACATAATAGTAACATAATGTGTCATAAACGATATACTGTTTGGATACTATTGGTGTTCTTTAGGCAATAAATAAATGAAGTAATATATCTTTTGTATTAAAAAGAAAATATACGTATATATTAAAAGTTTTGTGGGTATGAAGGGCCTAATTTGTATTCTTCTTTCAGTTTTTGCAAACCTAGTCAACATTAGGGTTTCGGCCTAAATCGTTTGGTTAAAATTGAGGGCAAATTAGTGTTTCGATTTTCTTATTGGTGAAGGCGCATTTGTATTGGAGGATAGACATTCTGATTTTTTAATTATGTCATCTTGATTTCCTATGTGCATTCTACTTTCTAAAAAGGCTGGAGGTTCTAAGTGTTTATATGATATCTTGGGGGAGCTTCTTAAGCAAGAGTGGGAAGGTAATACTCATGCAGTAAGGTATTACAAAGACATGATTTCAATGATTGAAAATTGTATGGCTTTTAGGTGAAGGGTTATGAAGGAGTTTGAGTTTTTGGGGAAAGGGATGTGTTTGTTCATACTATTGAAGGATTAACGATGGCAGAGGAAGAAGACATTGAGGAGATTGGGTATCTGAACCTGCTGGTAAGGGCTTGTGAACGACGGCGGGCTGCACAGATGAAGGTTATGATGTCATTTCATAAGTAAATAGTTTGTAATTAGGTATGTTTGATTTTAGTTAAGATGTAATGTAAGTATGTTTGCAATGTTGTAGGTGAACTTTGTTTTAGTAGTTTGTTGTGCTGGCTGTCGTTAATAGCGTTTGTGTAGGTGTAGTTGCTGTTAAAGTCGTCGGGTGTACTGAAGGTATCGAAGCGTGTAGTAGTATAGTGATGTGTCTGTTGTTTAGGTGTTGGTATTTTGTTGTATGGTCTTAGCCTATGGATAAATTTTGTGACGGCAGTGTATATGTCTCAGGTTTATGTATGGATGAAGTGGTTATAGTTTTATGAATAAAAATATTAGCAGCTTTTATGAGTGTTTCAAATAGTGGTTAGATATGTATTTCAAATAGCAGAAGACATAGGCAGAGGGTGGTTTGTATGTACATTTGTAAGGATTAAAATGTTAGTTATATATAGTAGCTATCAAGGTTAACCTGTGTGAATGTACATGATAATTAGACGTTTTGTAAGTGTACATCAGTTACAGTGTTGAAAGTTTTAAGGCTTTTGATGAGCGAAAGTTTTATAGCAAAATTTGATGTGTTATTATGCGATTTATGGTTACAGGTTTGCATATTCTGCAAATAGTGTTGGTTTTGAGACTAATCCTTTAGGATTAGTCATTAACAGGTTGATATGTCCCAAACAGGCCAAATAAAAGTGTTACTATAACAGGTGCGAAACAGGTTGTGATATTTTCGTTGGTGTTTTAATTTTTTTTATTTTTATTTATTTTAATTATTATTATTATTATTTATAATGCAATGCTACTATTACATTTTGTTTGTTTCCTATTTTTTTTTGGTATAAAAGAATGGGTAGGAGAAAGGTTTGAGTCCATATCTTTTTTATTTTTTGCTAACATATATTGAAGTTGAATGGCTGCAACACCAAAGCTTGATGAACTAAAATAGGAGTGTGGTTCCAATCAGCTTCACCATTGTTTTAAATTTCTTTTTGTGCAAGAATAGACAGAAAATGAGGGTCTTATCACGTATCTTGGACAGAAATGTGCTGATTTGCAAGCAAATATCGAAAGAAGGGACCAGTTGATTCAAGAGGCGCAATCTTTTGGTGTTTTTCATAATGTGGCTACTGATGGGTGATGAACTCAAATAAGTACATTTTATTACCATCATTTATCCTATTTATTTGACTTGTTTTATTATATTATCTGTGAGAATTGATACGTTAATGTTTACTTTTACAATTCTCAGGTAAAAAACAAGTACTATGTGAAACTTGGCGATTTTGGACTAATTATGGAGCAAAACAAGCAAGAAGTTAAGAGTCTACTGAAATGTACAAGATCAAGATTATTCTGCTCCAGATACGCCGCATCCTACTTCGTACATACGGCGCATCACTATAAAGATTTCACAAGTTATAATCCAAGACGGCCAAGGACATGCGCCGCAAACAAGAATGGAGTTACGCCGCATCTTCTGGCGGTGTACGAATATTCTTGAATATATTAATGTTGGACCCCACGCGAAGTTAAGTCAATGCGCCGCATCTACTTATTCAATGCGCCGCATCTAACCCTCAGACAGAAACTATAAATACCCCAAGGTCAGACGAATTTCAGAGGTGGGGTTCGTGCAATATACCAAGTACGAGACAGAAGAAACCCTAGGCCGAATTCAGACGAAGTAGCAGCACAAGACACACCCTAAACGAAGATACAAGAGCTGTAAGAAGGTCCTGCATGTATTCAATTCATTAAGTAGTTTTGTTTTATTGTATTAGTACACTTTAATTCATCAGGATTGGTGGGCCGATTCCATGTGACTACGGAAAACCATGGGCACCCCTTAAAATTGCTTTCCCATTAATTAAAGTTTATATGTTGATGTCTTTGGTGACTTTTATTAGTGCATTGATAACCTCTGTGTCTAGCTGAGCATTGATCGGGTCGCCATGCCTCTGTCCTCGCCTATTTATTTTATCGCCTATGCATTCTATCGTCTGTAGAAAAGTAGGAAGAAAGGGTAAGTAGGATAGACATAAGTAATCATTAAGGGTTTACTCGCCGATAAGATTAGAGCCAACGAGAAAGGGTTAATTACATACACTTCATATAAAACTAGCAATAAAACAAGTGACAAACTACTTAACTATCAGGACAGGTCTTCTTATTGTCTCAAGTATCTATCTGTGTACGTGTGTGCTAATCGCTGATTCGTGCCTATTAGTTTAGTTTATATTTAATCATAACCAAACCGTGCCAGTCTCTCAGGCTGAAACCCCCTTGCGTTAGATTAGTTGTATAGTTAACTTAAGATATTAAAATACTGATTAGAATAACTAGATAATACGTTCCACTCTTAGTGATCGACACTCTACTTACCATTATATTCATACTGACCGGGTACACTGCTCATTAAAGTGTGTGTTATTGATAAGTCGGCTAAATATAAATTTAAAACTTGAATACTGCTAAAACCACAACGACATACCGTGGGTATAAAAATTAGAGCAACAAGCACACGCATCAAGTTTTTGGCGCCGCTGCCGGGGAGTAAATTGTTATTATCTGTTAATTTGATTAGTATTTTAATTAGGTTTTAATTTTTTTTTTAATTCTAACCACTAACTCCGTTGTATATTTGTGGAAAGATTGTGCAAACACTTGGGATGTGAATCTTAATAGCGTGTTTGAGATATTTATGAGTGAATGTGTTTTAGTATGCGAAATCTACTACAACACACTTAAAAGAACACAAAGGTGATGAGTTATGTAAACGAGAGTTATAATAAACAAGTAACACAACTTTAGTAACACAAAACGATTCAATAATATTGATGAAATAATACGGATGATCTAACTATCACCAGGATTACAAAGTAATCTTGAATATTTGATTGTAAAAGGATTTGTGAAATGAGTAACTAAGTTACTAGAGAGGTTGTTCTGTTTTGGTTATTAGTTGAAGAGATGCATGCACGAAGGTGGTGACTAAGGGAACCTTTTATAGTATAAGGTACCCTTATTACAAGTTGTCAAGTTGTTGAATATAATAAGATACTTTGACTATTCTAGCCTACAATTAAATACAACTACCAATGTAACAACTCTGTATATTCTTCTGCATACCACAGAAGACTAAACTACTTCTACTAAGCGTGTTATGTGGAAACTCGTTTTAGACCATTCTAACTTAACTAACGACGAGTTTACTTGATCGTTTATGGGCTCTAGGGTTTTAAGCCTTTGACCTAGGATTTCTACGTTTAAAGAACAATGATAATATTGGCGGAATATTCAATGAACGAATACAATACTATCACAACAAGGTTTTGTCAAACTTCACCGTTTGTTTATTCCAACTAAGCCCCAATGTTACATGATCAATATAACACGATTACTATCTAATCAGGGATCGAAGATCCTTGAGGCTAAACAAACTTAAACAACATTAGACCCCATGTCCAATGTTCCCACACACACTCTTTAAGTGCTCTTACATTTTAACACAACTTTGTGTTGTTGTAATTTAAGAGTACGAAGCACTTTGGTTGATCACTAATCTTACAGTGACACACTCACTGTCCATAGTGACCCACACCTTTATCTAAGGGGTATGATCTTCCTTTTATAACATAAGGAGATCATTTACAAATTGATAAGCTTTTAGTCATCCACTTGCTTTTACATGTGTCAAGTCAATAAGATACAACTTGTATCTTGAGTGTTCAACTTGATGACTTGATAAATATCTAGATATTATATTTGTATAAACATGACTTATACAAAATAATATCTTCTTCGTTCTTATCCTTCAAGCAGCAGCTTATGTGACAGCTGTTAGTTGTAGCAGCAGAGTCATACGCCTAGCAGCAGAGTCATCAACTCTATCAGCAGAGTGTTATAACTATCAGCAGAAACAAGTATCTTTATCAGCAGAATCCACATCAGCAGAATGCTAAGCCTATCAGCAGCAATGAATACTCTATCAGCAGGAACAGATACTTTGAGTATTTCCCGATTCTTGCACTGGCAGTACCTTGCTCTTGAATCAGCAGTACCTTCTTGGTCTAGCAGTACCTTGTTCTTGAACTAGCAGTACCTTGCTCTTTGGACCATCAGTACCATAAAATACACTATCAGTACCATCACTTTAGCGTATTTTGCTTATCATTTCAGTATATAATATGTTTCATTCTTCTTGTTTGTGATCATCAAATCTATGGAATATTTAATTCCTTACAATCTTCCCCTATTTGATGATTACAAAACAAACACTTTCTTGTACGAATTTCCCTAGACGAAGTAGAGAAATTGAGATAACTAAATCTCACCATGAATGAAACTATACTGACTTCCCCTTAATTTATGCTATCCACCACATCTCTTCCCCTTTTTGTTATCAACAAATAGAGAATATTACAAATATGATTTTTACAACTATAAACTAATACTAATCAATAGTAGTAAGAATCAATAACTTTCCCTTGTGGTGTTGCACAAATACAATAAATGGTTATACATCTAAACATTTAAGCTTCCCCTGAAACCCATATGTTAACCATTTCGAATCTTCAATTCTGTAGGCTTTTATGACTGATAAAGAAAAACCAATCATTACCAACTTGTTGATGAAGTAGAATAAACCAATCTTGTGTCCTATATCTTGTACTAAAACTGACTTTGAACTTATACTAACACCATATAAGTAGATCGAAATCTCTTGATAAAATCCTCATCTTCAATGAGACACTGAGCACTACAAAGTAACTCCTTTAAGTGATAGTTAACTAGGTCTTCGTCCATCCTCCCCTTGACCTTATGAAAACTAGATTTAACAAGTCATCACCATAATTATTTAAGCACAAACAAGTTATCTTTTCTTCCAAAGATATGACAAAACACAATCTTGAAAAACTTAACCTCAACTTCAAACAAGCAACAAATTACCTTTTTCATCAATAATAAATTGATAAACAAGCCTTTTTATCTTTTAAGAACCAACTCTCTTCTGTGTGTGATTCTTCCCCTATGTGTGTGTAAACCAAGAAAGAAAAAATTCGACCATACCTCAACTGTTTCTGCAGCAGTTTTCAACGATGCATATCTTGCAACCTAAGGCTCAGATTGAAGATCCCTCCGGTGAGAATCTACCTTGATATACCAAGAACCTTCAACAAAAATTTCAGCCCGATCCAACGGTTAACGAAGGAGTTATAGCCTTTGCAAAACTGCTCTTCAGAAAGTTGCGAAAAATTAAGCAAAAACGAATTTTTCTTCTTTCTTTAGCTAAAACCTTTTCTTTTCCTAGATCCAGAGCCCCCCGCTCTGATACCAATTGTGGAAACTCGTTTTAGACCATTCTAACTTAACTAACAACGAGTTTACTTGATCGTTTATGGGCTCTAGGGTTTTAAGCCTTTGACCTAGGATTTCTACGTTTAAAGAACAATGATAATATTGGCGGAATATTCAATGAACGAATACAATACTATCACAACAAGGTTTTGTCAAACTTCACCGTTTGTTTATTCCAACTAAGCCCCAATGTTACATGATCAATATAACACGATTACTATCTAATCAGGGATCGAAGATCCTTGAGGCTAAACAAACCTAAACAACATTAGACCCCATGTCCAATGTTCCCACACACACTCTTTAAGTGCTCTTACATTTTAACACAACTTTGTGTTGTTGTAATTTGAGAGTACGAAGCACTTTGGTTGATCACTAATCTCACAGTGACACACTCACTGTCCACAGTGACCCACACCTTTATCTAAGGGGTATGATCTTCCTTTTATAACATAAGGAGATCATTTATAAATTGATAAGCTTTTAGTCATCCACTTGCTTTTACATGTGTCAAGTCAATAAGATACAACTTGTATCTTGAGTGTTCAACTTGATGACTTGATAAATATCTAGATATTATATTTGTATAAACATGACTCATACAAAATAATATCTTCTTCGTTCTTATCCTTCAAGCAGCAGCTTATGTGACCGCTGTTAGTTGTAGCAGCAGAGTCATACGCCTAGCAGCAGAGTCATCAACTCTATCAGCAGAGTGTTATAACTATCAGCAGAAATAAGTATCTTTATCAGCAGAATCCACATCAGCAGAATGCTAAGCCTATCAGCAGCAATGAATACTCTATCAGCAGGAACAGATACTTTGAGTATTTCCTGATTCTTGCACTGGCAGTACCTTGCTCTTGAATCAGCAGTACCTTTTTGGTCTAGCAGTACCTTGTTCTTGAACTAGCAGTACCTTGCTCTTTGGACCATCAGTACCATAAAATACACTATCAGTACCATCACTTTAGCGTATTTTGCTTATCATTTCAGTATATAATATGTTTCATTCTTCTTGTTTGTGATCATCAAATCTATGGAATATTTAATTCCTTACATGTTACAATGTACAAAGACTAATAATTCAACAAATATCTACAAACAAATATCTATCAACTTGATCATAATCTTGGCAGGACCTTTATCAACTAGCAGTACCTTCTTACCCAGAAGGTACTGTTAGTACATCTTCATATTCTTCAAAATCAACTAGCATGCTCTTGGCTTATCTGGTAGGCTCTTTGACTTGAACATTTTATTCCCAACAATCCTCCCCTAAACTTGTTATTTCCTTTAAAATACACAAGTTTCTGATGAATAAAATACATACCTTGAGGATTTGAGGGAACTCTTCCAAAAACCTTTACTCTCTGTTCTTCCTTTTTCTTTCACATTGCTCAAATATGCTCCTCAGCAAACTTTGAACAATTTCTGAATTTTCTTCATCTTTGTCACATCTTAATCTCTTGGAGATCATAGTTGTAAGAACTTCATAACTAAGTGGATACTCTTTCTCAGCCAACATAAAAAGTTCAATCCCACTTTGTGTGTAAAGATGATGAATATTGCTAAGGCTTAGAAATTCCCATGTTGTTGAAGGATCATGATATGGAAACTTCCAATGAACATCTTTTGGATTAGGATCATACATCCTATTGAATTCTACCCATAGTTTCTGTTCCTTAACATCAGTACTAGAATTTGTGTCTAGCCTAATTTGAACTAGATTCCACAATTCTTCTAAGTCTGCTCTGTCATATGCTCTTACTAGATTTTCAAAGTTTTTGAAAATAGAAGTCTGACCCCCAACCCTTGTTATTTTCCATGACTTTCCTAATCTATCATGGTGAATCTCCCAATCAATAATAGGGCGTCTAGACCTAATTGGATCAGCATGTATGATAGTTGGCAAAGTAATTAACATCTTACTTACTTGCTCTGAATCCAATTTTGCTTTTTCCTTCTTCTGTTGAGCATCTTTCTTTTTCATTGAGGGCTTTGCATCAGATGGAATTTTGTAGTAAAGACTCTTGTAGGCTTGAAGATACAAGAAGTAGATTTCATCAGCAGATTTCTTCTTCAGTTGATAATCAGTCCAATTTTCCTGACCTTTTAGAAATCTCTTCATAAAAGTCACTTGATCTTTCTGAGATGAGCCCACCTTAAAACCTCTTTTCTGACTTTCTTTCAACTTTTCAAAAATATCAGCCAGAGCTGCTTCTTTATACTTTTTGTTGATAAAAGATTCAAGCTCTGCTGTTTTCTCATCAGAGTTAAGATTCTTGTCATTCACTATTATTTCTGCTTGACCTTTCACAATTGGATCATTGGCAATAATCCATTGCATCTGTGCATCAAAGGTTTCTTGAGCAATTTGAGTATCAAGAAGAGTCTGAGCAGCATCTTTTTGCTCTTTCATCTCTGTTAGCAGTCTTGAAGCTTCAAATGCTTTCTGCACTTCTTCTTCATGAATCCTTTTGGAAACTTCTTCATCTAAAGCCATCTATACCTGCTCTGTTCTCTTCAACTTTTTGGGCTTTGGTTCATCTTCAACCATAATGCTCTTGCCCTTATCCTTTGGAGTTGGTTCTTGAGATGGAGCAGTAGATTGCTCATCAGCAATAAATAACCTCCCTTGAACAAACAAATCTCCTTGAGGCTCTAATTCCCTCTTTCTTTTGTACACATGCTCAGCAGTACCTTTGTAGTCCATTGCCAATAGCCTCTCAATCCTAGCAGGCTCTTTTGAACTAGCAGGCTCTTGCTCTGCACCAGCAGGCTCTTCATCATAAACCTAAGTTCCTTCATGAAAATCAAATTGAGCCTCCTCTTCATCTTCAGAACTATCCATCCTCCCCTTTTTGGAAGAGTGACCTAAACTTTCAGCATCTGATCTTGAAGAACTAGATAAAACAACCTTTGAAGATCTTTTACCCTTTAGCTTCTTCACTTCATTCTCCAATTTCTTTACCCTCTTGACTAACTTGATGTTGATCTCAGAAAATTTGGTGTTCTGACTTTTAAGAGCATCTTCTAAGAGCTTCACCTTCTCTTTTAGTTCTTTCACTGTCTGAGGAGATTTGGGTGGTGATACATGATGTGATGGTGTTGGTGGTGTTGCAGATGGTACTGGAGATGGGATTGGTGATGTTTGATGTGTTGGTGAGATGTAACCAGTTGAAGAACTTGATGATGGTGATTCAGATGATGATATTGGTTCTTCAGGATGTTGTGGTAACATTTCATCAAATAGTGGTATTTCTTCCCCTCTGAAACCAATTCTCATGTTTGAAAATACTTTGTGAGAAAGTTTTGGTGTTTCATAAAGTGAGTGTGGGGGAAGCAACAAATGTTTTGATTTTGCAATGATGGATGAAATAAATCTTGGATACATCAAAAACTTTGTTTCACTATCCACATTTTTAGTCAATCCTTCAAAAATATGTTTGGAAAAATTGTATTTTCTGTTTGTAGCCAAGCAGATGAGAGCAGAAGCCATGTTTCCACTAAATTGCTCCCAAGAGGTTTTCTTCTGGCTCAAACAATGAAGGATTGTATGGATCAAAAATCTCCATTGTGGAGTAACATGCTTTTTAAGAAAGGTAAGTTTAGTAGAATCAGCATGATACCCCATTCTTTCCAAATTTTCAAAAATTTCAGTATCTGGCAATTGACTAATACCATCTGAATCATCCAAATGAAGATGTCTTCTTATGGATGACTCAGTAAGAGTCAAATGTTTGCCATCCACTTTGGCCTTAATCCTTTGTTCCCCATTTTCAGAAGTTTTAACTTTAGCAGTTTGCCAAAATTGTAAAATTTGAGATTCATAAATAGTGGGATTAACTAGTAAAGCAAACCTGATGTACGAATCATTTAAAAAGTCCACTATTTGATGAAAAGAGGCATTATCCTCAGACTTTTCCAAAAATGCTAATTGATTGTGACGTTTAACAAAGGTTAGAACTTCCATGGTGAAAGTTAATGAAAATTTTGATTATGATGGTGGGATTTGTTGGTGGTACTGGTAGAAGATGAAAGGTGTAAGTTAATTGTGATAAGGACTGATGAAAGATGATATGTGAGAATTACTTTTAACCGACAATAAGAAAGATTATAATAAGTAAATGAAAAGGCGGTTAAAAAGATCTTTTATATGTGAAATATAATATAATATAATCATCAGTAATTTACATAACTACCCCAACGGCTAATTTTAACTACCAGGCCCAACGGCTAAAACTTTTTCTGACAGGCTCAACGGCTATCTAGCAGTACCATTTTACTCTAGCAGTACCAAAATTTGAACTACCAGTACCTTTGAAAGAAAATATTACTTGGCAGTCTCTTTGAAAGTTTAGCAAAAATCCCTTATAGTTTTTAGCAAACTATCAGCTATCAACGGATTTGAGTTATCTTTACCAAAAGCCGTTTGCTTATGGACTAGTTAACTACTTACTGTTAAGTATGGTTAGTTAAATACCATATAGTTTTTGGTAAACTATCAACCATCAACGGATTTGATTTGTCTTTACCAAAAGCCGTTTGCTTATGGACTAGCCAGCTCTTAAGTTTGTAAAAACTTGGTGAACTGAATACCAAAAGCCATATTGACCTAAAGATGGTGCAATTTCCTTGGATGGAGAAAATTAAAAAGGCAATGATGCTGTGTATCTTTGATGATTGGTTCAACAAGTGAAATCATCTATTAGCATGCCTTTGAATTGAAACTTTCCTTAGTTTGATCTAGATAGAACTTTCTCCTTTAGGAATGCTTCATCCCTTCTGAATATGTGATCTAATCCTATCTTTTTCAACCTTTGCATCATCTTGTATGCTCTTGTCTTTTTCTTTCATAAATTGGTTTTTCTTCCATTCTGGGCTATCATTTCCTCCCCTGAGATTGTTACCTCTACTGAGATTTAAATAACCTATATTTCTCTTTTTGTTTGGAAGATCTCTTGTTTTGTTATCAACCTGAAATTTGTTAGTTGCAATCCAAAAGAACAAAGTGCAAAGCACTTGATCTATAGCATTGTAAACATTTAAGCATTAATATGAAGAAAATAGAGCAAATTTTAAACTAGCAGGACCAATTATGAACTGACAGTACCTTTTGACTAACCAGCAGTACCATGGTTAAAACCCAATACCAGTTATTTTTATGTACAAAAACACATATTTTTCAAAGATTTATCATTCCAATACCTCCTACAAGATATTTGAATCTACCTAAATCAAAAGCTTTGGTGAGAAGGTCTGCATAATTCTTTTCAGAATCAATTTTAACAACTTGTATTAACCTTTTCTCATTGCAATCCCTTATGAAATGGTGTCTGATTTCAATGTGTTTTGTTTTTGAGTGTTGAACTGGGTTTTTAATGATACATATAGTACTGCTATTGTCAATGTAAATAATGGTGTTAAGAAAATTGTACCCATAGTCAAGCATTTGATTTTGGATCCAAAGAACTTGCCCACAACAACTTGCACCAGCAACATATTCTGCTTCAGTTGTAGAGTTGGCCACCATTGTTTGTTTCTTGCATTGCCAAGAGATGAGTCTGCAACCAAGAAATTGACATCCACCAGTTGTGGATTTTCTGTCTAGAGTTGCACCAGCATAGTTACTATCAGAATAAGCCACCAATTCAAAAGATGATTCCCTTGGATACCAAAGACCCAACCTAGGTTGACCCTTGAGATATCTAAAGATTCTTTTGACTGCTATGAGATGAGAGACTTTGGGATGTACTTGAAACCTTGCACATACACATACTGAGAACATGATATCTAGTCTTGATGATGTAAGGTACATCAAAGACCCAATCATTGATCTATAATTGTGCAAATCCACATCTTCTCCCTCAGCATCCTTGAGTAGCCCTTTTTCTGCATCCATTGGTGTACTTGCAACCTTAGAATCAGCAAACTGAAATTTCCTTAGGATCTCTGCTACATACTTATCTTGGCTGATAAATATGCCTTCTTTTGATTGTTTCACTTGGAGACCCAAAAAGAAAGTAAGTTCCCCCATGGAACTCATTTCAAACTTACTATGCATAAGTTTTTCAAACTCTACACACAAGACTTGGTTTGTAGATCCAAAGATAATGTCATCAACATAAATCTGCACTAGCAAGATGTCTTTCTTTGTTCTTTTGATGAACAAAGTTGGATCAATCTTGCCTCTTTGGAATCCATTTTCTAGTAAATAGCAAGCCAATGTTTCATACCATGCCCTAGGAGCTTGGTGTAGACCATAAAGAGCCTTGGTAACCCTATACACCTTGTCTGGATACTCTGCATCAATGAAGCCTGGAGGTTGAGAAACATACACTTCTTCTCCAATTTCACCATATAAAAATGCACTCTTAACATCCATTTGATAGACAGTGAAGCCTATGAAAGAAGCATAGGCCAAGAATAGCCTAATTGCTTCAAGTCTTGCAACTGGAGCAAAAACTTCTTCATAATCTACCCCTTCTTCTTGAGTATATCCTTGGGCCACCAATCTTGCTTTGTTTCTGATCACTATACCCCTTTCATCTTTCTTGTTTCTGAACACCCATTTGGTTCCAATTGCCCTGTGACCTTTGGGCAAATCAACCAATATCCAAACCTTCTGAAGCTTGAATTGGAGAAGCTCTTCTTGCATTGCTTCAACCCAACTTGCATCATCTAAAGCTTTGTTTATGTTTTTGGGTTCAGCCTGAGATAGAAAACATGAAAACAGGCATATGTTGGCAACTTCATGATTCTTTTCTTCATAAATAGAGGAGATAAACCCTTCTTGGTCTGAAGTCAAGACTTGAGATAAACCAACTTGAGATCTTGTTCTAACACCAGAATCAATGCTACCAATCACATCATCAGTTGAGTGATCTTTGAGAATTCTTGTGTTATGTGTTGTAGGAACTTCATAGGTAAATGGAAGATTGCCAATCCCCACTTCTTCTGGTAAAGAATCATCTGTTTGAACATTTAATGGCTCAGCAGTACCAATTTGTGAACTGGCAGTACCATCTGGTGAACTAGCAGTACCATTGTCATTTGCACTACTTTCTTGATTCTCTTGACCTTGAGTTCCATGATCATCTTCATTGCCTTCATTTGCTGAATTTGAAGGTTCTTCATGACTTGAAGATAAATCCAACCCTTTCCAAATTGGCATCCAGATGTAATCTTGATCTTTAGGTGTTTCAACATTGTCTTCAAAACCTGCATTATCATTAGTATTTGTACCTGAAACAGGCACATAATTCATAGATTCTGAAAGCCTATCAATATCAAACATCCAATTTGGTCCAATTCCTTTCACATTTGTTAGTTTCTCTTGAAACTCTATGTGAAGATTTTCTTCCACTAGCCTAGTGCAACTATTATACACTCTATAGGCCTTACTTTGCAAAGAATACCCTATCAAATAGCCTTCATCAGCTTTTACTTCAAACTTGCCTAAATGATCTTTGGTATTGAGAATAGTGACATGACATCCAAAAGGTCTCATAAAACTTAAAGATGGTGTTCTACCAAAGAAAAGTTCATAAGGAGTCTTTCTATGTGGTTTTATCACAAGAACCCTGTTTTGCACATAACAAGCAGTACCAACTGCTTCAGCCCAAAATGAAATAGGCAACTTAGAGTCTACTAACATAGTTCTAGCAGCCTCTATAAGTGTTCTATTCTTCCTTTCTGCTACTCCATTTTGCTGTGGGGTTCTAGCTACACTAAATTCTCTTTTTATTCCTTTTTCCTTGCAAAAGTCATCCATAACCCTATTCTTGAATTCTGTTCCATTGTCACATCTGATGATTTTGACTTTCTTATCAGATTGGTTTTCTACCTCAGTTATATAAGATTTAAGAATCTCACTTGTTTCATGCTTAGATCTTAAAAAGAAAACCCAAGAAAATCTGCTATAATCATCAGTAACAACAAGACAATATTTCTTTCCATTCAAGCTACTCACATTAGTAGGACCAAACAGATCCATATGAAGCATGTATAAAGCTTGAGAAATTGAGTTATGGGTCTTGGGCTTACAAGAAGCTCTATGTTGTTTGCCTTTTAGATAATCAACACAGGTTTGGTCATTTTGAAAAATATTTTTGGGTAAACCTCTTACCAAATCATATTTTGCAATTGTATTGATTGTTTTAAAGTTTACATGACCAAGCCTTCTATGCCAAAGCATAGATTCATCCAATGAGGCTTTTGCTACCAAACAAGTTAAACTCTCCTTAGGATCAATGTTCTTTAAATCAACACTGTACATATTGTTCCTTTTTGGGATTTTAAGAAGGATCTGACTCTCATCAGGCATTTTAAAATCAGAAGAAAGAACCATACATTCATTGTCAGTAAATAGAACATTGTTCTTTTTGTCACACATTTGTGAGACACTAAGGAGATTAAACTGAAGTTCTTTCACAAAGTACACATTTTCAAAATCTAATTTACTGGTTTTGATAGTACCTTTACCAGTAATCTTTCCTTTTATTCCTCCCCCAAAGGTAACATATCCTCCATCAAATGTTTTGAAGTCTGTGAGAAAAGACATGTTGCCTGTCAAGTGCCTTGAACATCCACTATCTACATATCCTTGATCACCAATATCAGTTGAATGTTCCTGCACATGAATAAACACATTAGTTTCCTTGGGGTACCCAAGCCATGACAGACTTGGGTTTGCCTCTTGCATCAATGAAATCAAACCTTTTTAGGATTGTTGATGCACCTTTTGATTGGAGTGGTTTCCAAATCCAACATGCTGAGGACTTAACAGCATTTTCCCTTTTAATCCATTTTGTGGTCTTTGGTCTATCAGTACCAATTTTGGCAGTACCATTTGGTCTAGCAGGACCTTTTGGTCTAGCAGGACCTTTTGGTTTTGGTCTCCAAACTTGTGTTTTGACCACAGATTTCTTTTGAATAAGACTATTCACAACTTTTGATGCATATTTGAAAGTGTTTCTTGCACCCTTATCAGTTGGTTTTGTATTAGCAGGCTTATTTTGTCTAACAGTATGTTTAACTTTTGGTGAGTTAGACTTAACAAAATTTTTCTGGGGTGAGTTACATTTGTTTTAGACTTTGATTTACTCCCAGAAACCCAGTTGTTACAATAAGCATGAAGATGATTAAAGCTACCACAGTAATAACAAGCCTTATTGTACATAACAAAATTATCACCTAGTTGTTGTGACTTAAGATTGTTCCAATTTCTTTGGCTACCTCTAGGTTTGTTATTACATTTTTCACAACTTTCAACTGTTTTCAAAACAGCTTTAGCTTTAGTCTTAATCTCTACTCTTTTAGGACTGATTGGTCCTACTTTGTTTCCTTTGATGGAAACAGTCTCTTCTTCATCATCATCAGATACCCAATCTTCAATGATTAGAACATCTGATTTCTTATCAGTGAGCACCTTAGAGAGTGAAGCAATCTTAGCACTCTCAACAGGTTCACTTTTCTCTACAGGTTTTGCTAATGGTTTGTTGATGATTTCATGTAAACCTGATTCTGCAAGATCTGATCCTGCGGGACAAGGGATTCCTCAATAAGGAGGTGGACAAGTTTTGTATCCAATTCCTGATTTGATTCTCTTATTCATCTGATTTTCAACTATGCTTCTAGTACAATCAGAAGCAGTTTCCAAAGTGGTAACTGTTAGTTGAATATTATCCCTTGCCAAAGTCACTTTAGCACACTCAGTTCTTAACATTTTTATTTCTGCATCTTTCAAAAATATTTGTCTATTAAGAATAGCTTTTGCATCAGAAAAAGTGAGTTCATTTTCCCTAAAATGGACTATTTGCTTCTCAAGTTTAGCCATACCACACTTATGATTGACTAGGTCTTGATGTGTTTTTCTTTGTTCTAATGTCAGTTCATCATAAAATTTTCTTAAAGTTTCTAATTCTTTAAAAACTTCACAATTATTAGAACATTTGGTAGTTTGTACCTCAGGAGTGGAGAAAGCCATTAAAGCCAATTCATCTGAAGTTGACTCTTCTTCACCCATAAAACTCCAGTCAAAACCCATACCATCAATAGCAACCATTGCTTTAGGCTCAGTGACTTCCACCGCCTTACTCTTGCTCTCAAAGCTTCCTTTCTTCTCAAAGCTTCCGTTATTCCTGTTGTCAAACCCTCTTCCCTTGTCATCCTGCTTCTTTGGTCTTCTACACTCTCTTGAGTAGTGACCCTTCATGTGGCAGTTGTAACACTCCACTTTGGACTTGTCATACCCAGCAGGCTCATTACCATCTATGATAATCTTCTTTCCAGTCCTCATCAGCAACTTCTTAGCCCTGATGCTCAGAAGTGAAAGTTGCCACTTTATGTCCATTTCTTCAAGATCATCAGGATTGATCTCTTGAAGATCTTCAAAAGTTAATATGGACCCATTGTGTTGTGATGTTAGGAAGGCACACCCAATTGTTTCATCTAGAATGGTTTTGGTACTGCTAGAAGTACTGGCAGTACCAAAGTTTGTGTTGGCAGTACCTTCTTCTCTGCCATCTTTTTCTTCATCAAAAACTCTTGAGGTGCTTGGAGATGATACAAAAGCCATACTTCCTGAGCTTGAACCAGTAGTCTTCTTTACTTCATGCTCTACTATTTTGAAATTGTTGTAGAGATCATTAAGACTCATCTGATCAATATCTGGCTTGTTTTTCCAGACAATGACATGCATGGACCATTCAGAGGGTAAACTCCTAAGAAATTTGGAGTTTAAGTCTTCTTGAGTTATCATCACTTCATGGATGGCTAACTGACTTGAAAGCTTCTGAAGTCTATTGAACATGCTGTCCAAAGACTCATTTGTTGTGGCTGCAAAGTTTTCAAACTGATGTTTGAGGAGAGTTTTCTGTGTTTTCTTGGTGGCATCATTTCCACCAAATCTAGCCACAATAGCTTCAAAAAGGGTTTTAGCATCTTTGTATTTGTTGAAGATCAAAAGCTGATCATTTGGAATAGTCATCAGTAGCATACTCTTGCACTTGGAAATACTTTCTTCTGCACTTGATGGGTTTACTTGCACATGTGTTACAAGTGCATCGTTTACTGTGGTGGTGGTGATTGAAGGTTTGAATGAGTTGCCTTCTTCAATGATCTCCCAAAGTGCATAGTCTTGCACTTGGAAATATTGTTCTACCCTCAGTCTCCACATATCAAACTCATTTTGTTTGAGTAATGGAAGTTTTGCTGCAACATTGGTTTGAATATGTTCAACATCCATTGTTCTTTTAAATTGTAAATATCAGCCTAGCTCTGATACCACTTGTGGAAGGATTGTGCAAACACTTGGGATGTGAATCTTAATAACGTGTTTGAGATATTTATGAGTGAATGTGTTTTAGTATGCGGAATCCACTACAACACACTTAAAAGAACACAAAGATGATGAGTTATGTAAACGAGAGTTATAATAAACAAGTAACACAACTTTAGTAACACAAAACGATTCAATATTATTGATGAAATAATACGGATGATCTAACTATCACCAGGATTACAAAGTAATCTTGAATCTTTGATTGTAAAAGGATTTGTGAAATGAGTAACTAAGTTACTAGAGAGGTTGTTCTGTTTTGGTTATTAGTTGAAGAGATGCATGCACGAAGGTGGTGACTAAGGGAACCTTTTATAGTATAAGGTACCCTTATTACAAGTTGTCAAGTTATTGAATATAATAAGATACTTTGACTATTCTAGCCTACAATTAAATACAACTACCAATGTAACAATTCTGTATATTCTTCTGCATACCACAGAAGACTAAACTACTTCTACTAAGCGTGTTACAATGTACAAAGACTAATAATTCAACAAATATCTACAAACAAATATCTATCAACTTGATCATAATCTTGGCAGGACCTTTATCAACTAGCAGTACCTTCTTACCCAGAAGGTACTGTTAGTACATCTTCATATTCTTCAAAATCAACTAGCAGGCTCTTGGCTTATCTGGCAGGCTCTTTGACTTGAACATTTTATTCCCAACAATATTAGTTAATTTGCATTCATTGTATTATTTGCATATTTTCTGTTTTTGTGTGTTTAATTTTTGTTTCTTTTTGCTTCTTTTTTTTTTTTTTTTTTTTTTTTTTTTGCATACTGCTATCGTTGTACTGTGCTAATTCAAACGATACGGCGCATCTGTTTTCACAGATACGGCGTATTGCGTTTAATTTTTATAAAATACAACGCGTTTAATAAATTCGAGTACGGCGCATCTTTCCCCAAGATACGGCGTATTCTGTTTTTAATAAGAAATTTTTCTAAACGATAACGCTATACGACGCATCTGTTTTTGCAGATACGGCGTATCTATTATTTAAATTAAAAACAGTTTTCGAATTATTAAACAGATACGACGCATCAATTTTTATCGATACGGCGCATCTTCTGAATCAAAAATCTTGTATTTTGAAACGTAACGAAAATACGGCGCATTAACTTTTGTTAATACGACGCATTCAATTTTGATAAATATAATTGATTTTTGATAATTTAACTGATACGGCGCATTCTAGATTATAAGCGGCGTATCTATTTTCTGAATAAAAGTCTGATTAAATTTTAACGATTATAAGATACGGCGTATCCAACTTTCTGGATACGGCGCATCGTCCGCAGATATCAGCTATTTTTATTCTTTATATTCGTTTCTAAATTCATTAATTTATCTTCTAGCGAACAGATGCTACTGACGATTTTACCTATGATAACAGGTTTTGCTATGGAAGATATGTCAATGAACGGATATCTTACTAAAGGAACAAAACAACATGATTAATGGATTGGCAATTGAGTGCACCAATTGTCAACGGTGCTTAACAAAGTTCTTTTGGTAAAACACGATTTGAAAGGGATTACAACTAGAGGCGGAAAGTCAACCTTTCAAATGTGATCGGTATTAAGGAGCTGAACGTGAGTCTAACTTGAAGACTCTGGAATAAAGACAAGTGCTGACCGGGAGACAACCCGGATTTATCTTTTAATTTTCTATTCTGTGTCGAGTCTGTCAGACCTGCAGAAGATACGGTGCATCTCAATCTTGAGATGCGACGCATCTCCTGCACTGGTCATATCTTACTTTATTTTCTGCATTTTTATTTTTGACTTTAAAACTTTCTGTCAGTATTTTAATGCGGCGCATCCCTGGTTAAGGATACGACGCATCTTCTATTCTGATTCATATTTATTCCAGGCTCGATACGGCGTATCTTCTGCCATAAGATACGGCGTATCGACTGACCTGATGATTTTCAGTTTAATTTTTTAAGTTTTATTTTTGCTAACTACTAATGTATTATGCAAGTTTGAACCTTCTTAACTCAGGTGTGTTTAAGTCTTGACGGTATTATAGATTCCTGCATTTCCTTGTGGATACATCAAATATGAAGCTTAAACGTTCTCATCCACAAGAAAGTTGATTTTTGCTCTTATACAAATGGAGGATCATACCGAGCAAATCTCAGGGGAGTTTTTCTGTTCTAATTCTTTTATTTTCCAGTTTTTAACCTTTGACACAAACAACGAGGACGTTTTTTAACTTAAGTGGGGGGATTGGAGAATTAGAACACTTACTTGTCCTAAACTTTTTCAAAATATGCTTAAAATGCGCTTAATATATCAAAATTAAAAATTTTTAGCATGTTTTTGTTTAAAGTCTAAATTACATAGCTGCACACATGACGTTATTTTCAAAAATTGTGAACTTTTCAAAAATTCACAAAGCTATGAGTGTGCCGGTGACTTGTAAACTTTAGAACTTGGCTTGTATACTATTCGAGACCACCATAATAAGTATTATTTATATAATTGGAGTGACTTGTCTAAATTGGTAAATTTCTAGGATTACACCCAAATAGCCTTTATATGTTATGTGATATTAACTAACTACACTGGTTAGTTAACCCCCGTATAAACCTTTTGTTACTCTCACTTTTAGAGTAAGATACCCCTAGAAAAAACATCAGAGCCATTCCTTTCGTTTCTTACACCTTTGTTATAATGTTTCGTTACACCCTTACACCTTAGCCTACCCTGTAGATTAAAATCCGTGGTTGGTTAATTGCTTTAGGCAAAGTGTGTTTCCTTACATTACATGTGTTCGCGTGCGTAATTCATTATCTATGGTTAGGTCGGGAAATTGCACAATGCAATTGGAGTGAAAGTAAATATTGTATATCTTTGAGTCTTGTTTTTCGTGTGTTTACTACTTTCACTATTACCGTTATTTCTGAAGTCATGAAAAGTATGGAAAAATTATCCAGAGTTATCGTTATAGTGATGTGGTGAAATTTTACACATCTATGTTTATGTTTCAAGTTAAAAAAAAAAAAAAAAAAAAAAAAAAAAAAAAAAAAAAAAAAAAAAAACGAAAAAACTGAAAAGAAAAAGAAAGAAAAAGTTGGATGTTTGTTTAAACAACTTATGTAAAGTTTTGTATTAAGTGGTCGATATCACCACTAGTTGTTGTATATTATATTTATGGATTGAATGGGAGTTGGCCGTTATGGGAACGCCAACTAAGGTTATTCTTTGATTGAGATCTTGTTGAGTATAATTCGTGTCTACCTAAAGCGTGTGTTTCAAGTGTTAAAGCGTGAGTTATTCAATGATATGAGTCTTATTCATGGGATGGTTGTGATAGCAATTTACCACACCTAGGATTTTAATTTATCTGTTTTGTTTATTTTTTATTTTACACCAATTTGTATCCCAAATATTATCCATACCCTATATTATTCTTTATCCAAACCTTTGATTTATTGAGATTAGGGATTTGAGCAATCTTAAGTATCGTAGTCGTGGATTCGGCTATGTATTTATGATTTTGTCGCCCTTTTTGATATAATATTATTGGTAAAGATTACTTGGTCCTATCTTTAGCCTATTCGAGTTAAGGATTTGAGCAATTTCATGTATCGTGTTCGTGGATTCGATCATGTATTTGTGATTTTGTCGCCTTTTCTGGAATTTGAGATCGATAGAGATTAAGAAGAATTATTAACCCTTAACCTACAAACCCTTTTTACCGCTTTAGACTTGTTATTCCTTGGCTTTAGTGGGGGAGATGCGTATACTTGCCAAGCTTATGATAGAATATTCGTCACGACTGGACAGTTAAACGATTAGATTTGCTTTTATCAAAATATTTTATTTTATTTCTAATTCGTTAAGTGTTTGGTTGTGTGATTATGACAAAACGAATACATGCTTAAATATAAAAATAAATCCTAATATCTTTTAGGATACATTTTCATAAGAATTATTCTAAGGTTTACTTGGGGACAAGTAAAGTTCAAGTGGGGGGATATTTGATGAACTCAAATAAGTACATTTTATTACCATCATTTATCCTATTTATTTGACTTGTTTTATTATATTATCTGTGAGAATTGATACGTTAATGTTTACTTTTATAATTCTTAGGTAAAAACAAGTACTATGTGAAACTTGGCGATTTTGGACTAATTATGGAGCAAAACAAGCAAGAAGTTAAGAGTCTACTAAAATGTATAAGATCAAGACTATTCTGCTCCAGATACCCCGCATCCTACTTCGTACATACGGCGCATCACTATCAAGATTTCACAAGTTATAATCCAAGACGGCCAAGGACATGCGCCGCATACAAGAATGGAGTTACGCCGCATCTTCTGGCGGTGTACGAATATTCCTGAATATATTAATCTTGGACCCCACGCGAAGTTAAGTCAATGCGCCGCATCTACTTATTCAATGCGCCGCATCTAACCCTCAGACAGAAACTATAAATACCCTAAGGTCAGACGAATTTCAAAGGTGGGGTTCGTGCAATATACCAAGTACGAGACAGAAGAAACCCTAGGCCGAATTCAGACGAAGTAGCAGCACAAGACACACCCTAAACGAAGATACAAGAGCTGTAAGAAGGTCCTGCATGTATTCAATTCATTAAGTAGTTTTGTTTTATTGTATTAGTACACTTTAATTCATCAGGATTGATGGGCCGATTCCATGTGACTACGAAAAAACCATGGGCACCCCTTAAAATTGCTTTCCCATTAATTAAAGTTTATATGTTGATGTCTTTGGTGACTTTTATTAGTGCATTGATAACCTCTGTGTCTAGCTGAGCATTGATCGGGTCGCCATGCCTCTGTCCTCGCCTATTTATTTTATCGCCTATGCATTCTATCGTTTGTAGAAAAGTAGGAAGAAAGGGTAAGTAGGATAGACATAAGTAATCATTAAGGGTTTACTCGCCGATAAGATTAGAGCCAATGAGAAAGGGTTAATTACATACACTTCATATAAAACTAGCAATAAAACAAGTGACAAGCTACTTAACTATCAGGACAGGTCTTCTTATTGTCTCAAGTATCTATCTGTGTACGTGTGTGCTAATCGCTGATTCGTGCCTATTAGTTTAGTTTATATTTAATCATAACCAAACCGTGCCAGTCTCTCAGGCTGAAACCCCCTTGCGTTAGATTAGTTGTATAGCTAACTTAAGATATTAAAATACTGATTAGAATAACTAGATAATACGTTCCACTCTTAGTGATCGACACTCTACTTACCATTATATTCATACTGACCGGGTACACTGCTCGTTAAAGTGTGTGTTATTGATAAGTCGGCTAAATATAAATTTAAAACTTGAATACT